>CM074804.1:2737781-2752697 GCA_037447605.1 Zygnema circumcarinatum
TCCGTGGGCCGCCAACGCATGGCGCCGCCTTCTCTCAATCTCCGTTGGCAGCTCCTGGATTCCGTTGATCCGTGACACGGAAGAGGCATACGTCAAGTACAACTGAACGGACGCGGATCCGCCGAACGCAGCTCCGTTACGCTACAGCAACGCCAACGCCAAAACGACCTAATTTTGGTATGGTATGACCGTACGACCGTACTCGTACGGTCGTACGGTCGTTAATTGTTCAAAACGAGTGGGTATAATATATGTAATAAACTGTTTTACTTTGTAATATATTACTAATTTTAAACCCGTTGTAAATTATATAATATATTCGGAATTTATAACGCGGGCCATCCCTAATTGGGGCAGGGCAGTGCAGGGCAGCGCCGACTGCGGCGGGCCAATGGCGATTGGCGGCTGCCCTGCGCGCTGTCAGAATGCCGACACGCACCCTCTGCGAAGCGCCCTCGGACAGTGGCAGGCGCCCGCTCGCGCCGCACGAGTCGCGGCCCGCGCTCGTGGACGAGCGTGTCAGAGTCGGCGCGATCTCGATGACTCGCGTGAAGCAGCTCCATAGGAGGGACAGCGTAGAGTATCAGCAAATTTAGGGTCACGAAATTGCCCGTCGTTGTTTCAAGAGTTTTGCTTTAGACATGGCCGTCCGACTTGAAAAATCGAGGAGCAATTTGCGGCGTTTAAGTCTCGTTGGTAACAGTCTTTGAGGATTTTAGGGTGTTAAGGAATTTAAGTCTTAGGGCATGTAGGAAAATATGGATCCATCAAAATTGCACACAAAGGACTTATCGTAATTCACCTCATCGGGAGGGATTAATGACAAAATGACACATTACATCACCACAAAACATAGAAACGGCAGAACACAAGGAGATGAATGCGATAGAACAAAAATCAGCTATGCACAACGGGAAGGTTAACAGTAGCGCGTAATACCTATGCTGCTCAAATGTACTCCGCATAAATACGACACCTGCACTCACTCAAACCCTTAAAAGCCCTGCCTGAACCCCCCTGTCCAAAACCCTCCACCCTAGTTTGCCACTATGGAACGAGACGCACGGAGTGGCGGTATCCTTTTATTGTGAGCTCCAGCACCACCCACTCGCCCCGACTGCATTGAGGACAGCACCTTAAACCTCAAACCGCATAGCCCTGCAGCTGAACCCTCGCTCCATGGCACTCGTCGACAGTTCCCTGCCAGAACGGAATGTCGCTCAACGGAAACATACTTTCAAAAACGCATATGTAATGCAGGTTCTGTGCCCTCACTCCTTGGGAGCTTGGAGAGTCAGAAGCACTCCGAATCCATGCCAGGTAACACGCAGGGAGTGGTTTGGGAGAGGAGTTGGGGCAGTGCATTCCTCACTGCACCCTTTATTTTGCTCGTTCAACGGAACTGAAATGGAATTCTAGGGGCGCCCGCCCAGCATGCGGACAGCCTCAGCGATGTGTGCATCGAGTAGGGCACATATCTCTTCGCCCTGCAATGCACGTGCATACAACACCAGTTCATATTTCAGTCAAACGGAAGCATAGCACAAGCAAATTGAGTGAGGGCAGGTCTCCGTTAAAGGAGCAATGCCTGGACTTCCACCCTTTCTAGCAGACTTTGCGAGACACCTTAGAAATCTTTCAGAACGAGAGAACATTGACTCATTGATCGCAGTTCTCCAAAGGATAAAAGCCCTGAAGAAACCATACCTGAGTGGTGCTAAATTCGAAGGCATGAAGCTCGTTAGAAAGACTCATACTGAAGAATACGCGTTCAGGGCTCCCGGCATACTCGCTGATATCCCGCAAGTCTGCATGGTGAAGAAGTTCCTTCGCCTGCAGATTTATGAAGTGAATCTGCAGACATATAGACGGCCTCCACCCAATCAGCGGGAGCGGAAGTAGGAGCGGGAGAAATGGAATGAGAGCGGGGTGGAGTGGAAGTGTGAGTGGAAGTGGGAGTGGGAGTGGGAGAGGGAGTGGAAACGGAAGTGGACGTGGGAGCGGGAGCGGGAGCGGAAAGGGGAGAGGGAGTGGGAATAGGAGTGAAAGTGGGCGTGGGCGTGAGGTCGGGGAATGGGAGAGGGAGATTAAAGAAAGTGCACTTACACCCCGGTGGCTAACGCCCAGCAGAATCCTCTCTGGAAAGAAATTGGCGGAGTCCTCCTCCCTCTTCAGGTTGAAGAAGATGGAGCCTCCATGAGAGAGACCCATAATTATGCGAATGAACTGTTCCATGGCCTGCTCCTCAGTGATGGGACCCTGTGATCACATGTGAAAAGCCACAGAAAGCAATCAGAGGGAGGTTAATCTTCAAGAGCCACCGAGGGGACACGATAAGAGTGGTATGACTGTTCACAAACTAGCGATGATGAAAGCAATGACAGTTCATCCATGCTAAAAGTTTAAACATGCATGTTTACAAATCGAACATAGAAATCAATTTCTTGCGCGAACGTGTTACTGCGTATTTCCTGAGCACAGATGGGCTACTATTAAAGAGAAGTCAAAACCTCACCAGTGAGTAGTATGCTCCAAGTACATCAGCATGCCAATCATCTTTAGATTGCAGCTTTTGGATGTGTGCAGGTATTGCACGCTTCAACTTAACGGTCCAATCACTGCCCCCCCGCCCCACACATATGTGAGAAGCAGAGATGTCAAATAGACTGCAATTGCGTATTCACTGCAGAAGTGGTAGAACCAGCGCATGACACGCATTCCAGGAGTGTTCTATGCCAAAATCTCTCCAATGTCAAAAAGGCATCCTGTACTACCACCGTTAATCATGTGGATATCAAGACTTCCTCATTAAACGCTCACATAGTCTGAAGAAAAAGTGAACTTACGGAAAACTGTCAGGGCTGTCCACATTGCCAATGTCTGCCACAATTTGCAGCGCAGCCAGCTGGGCTGCCACATTAAGGGAAACCGTGTAATAGCCCATCGTGTAGTCATACTTTATCTGTACAGAAAAGGACGAAAGGGAAAACAAACCTCAGCTGCCTGTATTGTTCAATCAAGTCAAATGAAAAGCCTTATAGAAAGACTGGACATAGCACCAAAAACAGCTTCCACGCAGACAAGGGAAAGGAGAGGAAGGGGAATAGGGAAAGAAAGGCAGAGGGAAAGAGAAAAAGAGGACGTGGAGGCTGAGCATGAGAAGGGACGAGAGGTGGAAGGGGGGACATAGAGGCGGAGGGCGGGAGAGAGAAAATTGTGGGATTTGACATCACCTGGATGTATGAGAGGCGACGGAAAACAGGATCTTCTACAGATACATCGCTAAGCTTGAAGATTCTCTTCTTTAGCAGGAATCTCGATTGCACAAATCCTCCCCAACTCTTCGTCCTGAAATCCGCCATAATATCAGCCATGTAGCGCTTTCCACTCAATGAAATGTGCTCTGCAGTCCAATCCCCCACTTGTCCAAACTTCAGCGTGTTGAAACGTGGGAGCGACGAGAGAGACTTGGGGGGAGGGAGAAGGGTACATGACAATGCGCAGTTTCGTGGTATTAAGTTACAAACTCTAAGACATGAATCGGTCTTCTGATTACTCACCAATGAGAGGCTCTTCCCCTCCTTCTCCCGGTTGCCTTGTAGTACGCCACTCATACCACCCAAAGCTGCTGCTCTTCATCAGCTTCAGCTTCCCTACCACCTTCTGCAAAGCGTAAAAAAAAAATTACTTTCAAGGAATATCGCCACAGAGAAAAATGTACTGCTAACTTACTGACCTCATGATTCTAACACCAAAGTGCTTATCCAAACTACGACTAAACAGCCCTTTCCTCCTTTACCCACTATGCCGCCCTTAATTCCGTTCTCCGCATCTCGATACAGACTTCAGGATGTCGATTTGATGGGGAGAACATCACCTTCAGTGCTTGATCGACGGTGGTCATCATGTCATACAAAACTGTCTCCACGGAATCATCAAAGAGGAAGACGGATGCAGACATTAACCTTCCCTCTGTCAGACACTCCACCTCCTCTGCTGTGGGTACAGTCTGCCTCGGCCCTGCCTTCAAAGTGCGGTCCAAGTTTGTCCATGCCTTCAGGACGAGCTCCTTCACTTGGGGGTCCAATTCCGGATCTTCACTCTGAGCAAGAAAGTACTCCGAGAGCGGCCCGGAAATGATCTTATCGGGAGGAAAGCAGGCAGCGCATTTAGCCATCAGCTCCCAAGCTTTTCTGCAGCAGCCCCTGCACAAAATACAAACGCAAACAACACACATAATGTAAGCTCAAAGGATTGAGCATGGCTCAGGAATAGCGCAGGAAAGAGCAGAGGCTCGAGTCCAAACCTGAAACTATTCCGCCTAGTCTGTTTCTGCAGCTGGCAGAAAATTTCATCCCGGAGTGGAGGATGCTTCAAGAGAGCCCCAAACACCTTCAGCACCAACCCGCTCTCCTCGTTCTTATCCAGAGCTTTGCCATTCTCCACTCCCATTATGCGCAGGACATCGCAGAACATCTTCACTGCTACCTCCTGCAGGCCCTGTTCTAGTCGAAGCAGGGGGACTGGAATGGGGTCCTGTCACAACATACACAGAAACGTTAGCCTGTCAGCCTTCAGAGTTATAGTGTATCAGGATATTGCGAAATTCACTACTGCTAACCTGTGACTAAAACAAGCTGACTGTCAAACGACATATTTTGAAAACCACGAAGAACTGGAGAAAATTGTCAGAGCAGGAAGGAGCAAGAAAGCAAGTTCTTTCGTTTTTTTTTCCGTCAGAACATTTTGCACTTTGATACTTGCCTTCTGGAATGTCATCATATCCTTCACTGAATAGTGCGGCGGCTGCTTGTTCCGACTGCTCGACTGAAGAAGGCCAAGAGTTGGAAGCAGAGAAGATTTCTTTGATTTCCCTGCAGCTGCAGCCTCCCTCTGAGCCACCATGGCCTGCACAAACGCATCGACTTGATAGCGTCCCATCAGGAGGAGGGGCCCGTCTTCAGAGCCACCCGGCATGGTCCTGCACAGAAGAAGTATGTGATCAAAATTGATACAAAATTCGTAATCAAAAGTTTTGGACAGACGTAGTTTTCTCGGCGAAGAAATGTGGGATTGAGAATTGCATATAAAAACAAAGAGAAAGAAAAATGCCGACAGTCAGCTGACTAAGTTGGTTACAAGACGACGGCCACCTGAAATCTAAAGAAGGCCTA
This sequence comes from Zygnema circumcarinatum, assembly GCA_037447605.1. Classification (NCBI taxonomy): domain Eukaryota; kingdom Viridiplantae; phylum Streptophyta; class Zygnematophyceae; order Zygnematales; family Zygnemataceae; genus Zygnema; species Zygnema circumcarinatum. Next base: position 2,742,956 of record CM074804.1, read on the forward strand.
TTCACTTTCACACATGTGAAGAGTGAACAGAAAATACCACTACAACCCTCCCGCGCTGACTCAGAGACAACACGATTCTAAAGAAACATTCAAAGCATGCAGCTGCTTCTGTCTGAGCTGGTCAACGTCGGTCAACGCTGGTCAAAGGTGCCTCAAGTAGGTCAGCGGTTGTTCCAAATTCTTCAATTCCATCGCGTTTCACGATGCCTAGCATAAATCTGTTGTGTTCGAAAGCCAACCATTGTTTTCCACTGAATTCAGTCTCGCGATTTAAAAAGTCGAGCAATGTTCATGACGATAAAAATCATAGCCCTAAAAATAGAAATGACATTTAGACAACTTTCTTACAGTAGACATGACACTTCTGAGGTATTTTGATATTATGCATATCGACTCACTGTAAGGCCAATTATTTGCAAAAGAAAGAAAGTGTCTTAAAAAAAGCGACGAGTGCTGAAGGAAACAAAGATCTCTGCCAGCACATATTGCAGAGTTTCTCAAGGAAATCGAAAACGACCGCAGCCTCATTCTGTGGTCGACAGTTTCCAGTTCCAAAGAATTCAAGTGAAGCCACTTGCGAATATCTAATACAATACCTAGCCAGAAACTACTAGACGTCTACCGATCCGCCTGACAGCAGGGCAATATTACACTAGCTATTGCAATGACGCTCACTTATTGCAGAACTGCATTGGACAATGCAATACTCCATCACAAGTTATAACAGTGCGTCATGTATTGGAGGACTGCATCACACTACTGCGACTCAGTTTATAGTATCGACTCATACATTGCGATATTGCATAGCATCTCGTACAACAGCATCAAATATTATGATAATTCAACAGAATTGCAGTATTGGAACAGCATCCATATACTCCAATACTGCTTCAGATACTGCAGTATTGCAACCAACATGACAATTCTGAGCCGGATATAGTGGTCGCCGCAAGAAAACACATCATATCTGGCCTGCAGTAGCCCTCACATGCACTTCAGAAACGATTCCCGGTACTGCGCGTCCTCATTGTGCCTCTCCAAAAGAGGAATCCCTCCCTCCACTTTCCCCTTTCCCTTCCTCATTCTCATCTCCGGCATCCTTCCTCTCTCCCTCCCTCCTTCCAACTACCTTCAACTCCCTCTTACCACCACTGCATCCCTCCAATCCTCTCTCTTGCGCCTTCCTCACCTCCCTTCGATCCTGCCACCTATCTTCCCTGTCTCTATGCACGCCTCTCCCTCTCCCCTCCCTCTCCCTCTCGCTCGCCCTGTTCCACGCCCACCCCCACTCCCTCTCCCTCTCGCTCTCCCTGTCCCTCTGCCTCCGCCCGCGCCCTCCGCTCCCGGGACCGCTCCAGCGGCCGCTTACGTGGCAGCCTTCCGGACGACCGGACGTGCCCGGGCGGTCTAACGGCCCCACGCGTCCCTTCGCGGTTGGCTCCGCGGCATCGGCCATGTCACGCCCACGGCGGCATGGATGCGCCCCATGCCCATGCCCATGACCATGACCATGCCCATGCCCATGACCATGCCCTGCCCATGCCCATGCCCATGCCCATGCCCATGACCATGCCCATGCCCATGCCCATGCCCATGCCCATGCCCATGCCCATGCCCATGCCCATGCCCATGCCCATGCCCATGCCCATGCCTATGACCATGACCATGCCCGTGCCCATGACCATGCCCATGCCCATGCCCATGCCCATGCCTATGACCATGACCATGCCCGTGCCCATGACCATGCCCATGCCCATGCCCATGCCCATGCCCATGCCCATGCCCATGCCTATGACCATGACCATGCTCGTGCTCATGACCATGCCCATGCCCATGCCCATGCCCATGCACATGCCCATGCCCATGCCCATGCCCATGCCTATGACCATGACCATGCCCATGCCCATGCCCTTGCCCATGCCCATGCCCATGCCCATGCCCATGCCCATGCCCATGCCCATGCCGCGTGCCCCTCCCCTCCCCGCCTCTCCCCTCCGCCGATTTTTTGCGTGAGAGAGATCCGTCGAACTGGGACATGGACGCGGGGCGGGGGCGAGGGGCGGCTGCTTGGCCTGGGGCTGGGGCTGGGTAGGTCGGTGCCCCCTACTGCCGGCTGGCGGTCGCGGTCCCCTGTCGCGGTCAAAGCGCCCTCTGACGAGGCACGCTTCGCCTCTCTCTCCGGCACAGCGGCACGTACGGTACGGTACGGCCGTACAGCAGGTCATTCCGAAAAATCCACAGTTCCACTTTAGTCCACACTGCGGCACAATCTCGGATGCGCGAGTCTACATCAGGGCATGCGAGTCCTTGCCCTCGGTAATGTATCGATATCGTCTGCCTACAGTGCGATACGGCACGCCGTACGGTCAGACGATCCAGTTCGCTGGCTAGCGCGCTGTACCAATCGAGGGGGGTCCGCCGGGTCGTACGGCATCCGATTGCGCGCGACCTGAACTGAGGACATCGAACAGGTCTCGAACTCGCTTAGGTCGGACCGTTGGTTGGATCAACCGCTGGAATGGTTACGAACCATTGGTTCGCGACACACCACTAGCCAACCACTGCCAATGGTTGCACTTGCTTCCATGGAATGTGAGGCATGGGTTCAAAACACCCGACCGCTGCGCATTTTTTAGCGCTTTCATTCCTTCCATTGCAATGGCTGCTAACGATAACCCTTCGGGACATGGGCCGAGTTTGGCTATTTTGCGGTCGGTTTGGTGGTGGATTTCCACTTAGCGATGGATGTTGGATGCGTCCAATATTCGCATCCAATGGTTGGCAGACATCCAATGGTTGATGAATGGTTGATGGGCGGAGTACTAGCGGACGGCAATGGTTGCGAACAATCGGACGGTCGTGCGACGCGTGTCGGCCGGGCCGCGCTCTCTCCCCGGCGTCCCCCGCACGGCTAACATAGGGGCCATTGGGGCCCGGCCACCTCGCATGCCCATGGGCACGGGCACGGGCACGGGCACGGGCACGGGCATGGACATAGGCATGGGCGCGGGCACGGGCATGGGCATAGGCATGAGCATGAGCATGGGCATGCGCATAGGCATGGGCGTGGGCATGGGCATGGACATCGGCATGGACATCGGCATGGGCATGGGCGTGGGCATGGGCATGGGCATGGGCGTGGGCATGGGCATGGGCATGGGGAAGGAGCGCATGGCGCGATAGGGAGGGAGTGGGAGCACTGGGAGGGAGCGAGGGAGAGGCAGAGGGTGAGGGAGAGCGAGTGGGAGAGGCAGAGGGAGAGGGAGAGGCAGAGGGAGAGGGAGAGTCGGGATGACGAGCTACTTCACAGGCGGCGGCGGCGCGGGCGGCGCGTGCCACCGGTGCGGGCGGGCGGGCCACCTGGCGCGCGACTGCTCGCTGCAGACGTGCTTCCGCTGCAACGGGCGCGGGCACATGGCGTGGGAGTGCGCGGACGGCGTCACGTGCTCCAAGTGCGGGGGGCGGGGCCACCTCCAGCGCAACTGCAAGAGCGTCGCCTGCCACAAGTGAGCGCCCCCCTTCGCCGAGGAACCCAATAACCCTAACCCTCACTTTAACAATAGCCCTAACCCTAACCCCTAACTCTAACCCTAACCCTAACCCTAACCCTAACCCTAACCCTAACCCTAACCCTAACCCTAACCCTAACCCTAACCCTAACCCTAACCCTAACCCTAACCCTAACCCTAACCCTAACCCTCACGTTCCTCGTCGCTTAAAGTCATGGAAACACTACAGCTGTGTCGAGAGAATCCGTGCATGTCATCACTGTCGAGTTCATCATTTGGGGGCAAGTTTGAAACAATAGTGGGAATGGGAGCGTGAGAGAGGATGTCACCCCCTCTTCTATTTTCTTTCCCCAACTCTCTCTGTTAGCAGTATGCTCTTCATGGGTGGAGAAAGTCTACTTCGTTTTAAATGGCAGTAGCTGGTGGGGCTCCAGGTGTGGGAGGAAAGGACACATTTCTAAGTTTTGCAGTGATCCCTTTGCACGGGTAAGCGACATTGTTTTCTCTCTCCCGCTCTTTCGCCCTATCACCCTGTCTCTGCCTGTAGCTCTCCTATTTCTCTCCCTCCTCGTATCTCTCTCGTTCCCTGTCACCCTACTTTTCTTCTCGCTCCTCTCTGCTCCGTTCCCTCTCTTTTCTTTCCTTCAGTTCGTCTCCCGGGCCTCGTCTTTCCCATCTCACTCTCTCCCTTCTCCTCCTCTTCTCACACCGCTTTTTAAATTGCTAAGCCCCCTCTCCTTACTCTTTCCTTCTCTCTCTAAATATTTCTTTACCTCCTATCTCAGGCCGCAGAAATGGAGAAAATTGAACGGCAACAAGCCGTCCAAGCCGCCACTGCTGCGCGGGCGAAAGCGGTGCAAACTTTGTCCCGAGGAAACGGAGTCGTGATTCGCCGCGGTGGCTCCGAAGAATTTGTGGGCAAGGGGTCCTCGGCTTCGGGGCCTTGGGACAATCTGGGGAGGGTCTCTTCTTCAGGAGGGGGAGCAGGGGAAGGGGTGGGAGGTTGTACTGGTAACAGTACTGCTGCAGGACCGGGAGGTCGAGCTACCCCTATCACTACCGCGACAGTTACTAAGGAAGGTGGAGAAAATGTTGCTGTCTTAAAAAAGGGAAGGGATGGGGGAGGAGGGCAACAGTCAGTGCTTGGGGGTAGGTTGAAGGTGGTGGGATTGAAAAGGAAGGTATTAGAGTTGGAGGAGAGAGGGAAAGAGAGGGACGAAGAGAATGAAAGAGGCAGAGAGGGACGGAGAGAGGGGAAACTGGACGGGGTGGCACAGTTGAGGAGTATAGATAAGGAGGGGAAGGAGGGAGGGGAACCATGGCAGGGCCTCGTGGAATACGGGTCGGAGGAGGAAGAGGGAGGAGCTGGAGAAGGAGAGAGTGAGGACGAGAGAAAAGCTGAGAGTATAGGCACGGAAAACTGCTCTTCTAGAACGGAAGCGCCAACAGCAGCTTCACCTTCTGAATGCAGACATGGAGATGAGCAGGAGACTGTTAGATGTAAGGTTTTTGTTGAAGGGAGGGAAGAGGGAGTGGACGTGGGCGTGAGGGAGGGAGAAGCAGAGGAAGAGGGAGGAGTGTGGAGGAGGAGAGAGTTGGAGATGCCAGTGAAGTTATTAGTCACCGGGGAGAGCGGGGAGAGCTGAAAGTGGGGAAAGCTGAAAGTTGGAGCCAGCTTTCATTTGTATAAGTGTTGAATTGTAAGTGCCTAACTAACCTGTGAAATTCGGTTCCTTTGTCATTTTCAGAAGATTTTCCTTTTTATGTTTTCTTTGGAAATCGAGCATTGCACAGTTCATCAGTTGGGTTATTGCGCGAAACTTGTTTGCCATGTGTGGACGGCAACACATGCGAGCAGAAGACAACACAGGCGCCGCATGACTGAGATTCAGGGTTCTTCAGGGGTTTTAGGTATTTCTAGGGATTTGAGCATGTCAAATTGCAATTTAACCGGCGAGCGACATCCTTGCAGACAAGGCCACTGATCGGCCAAAACTGGACAGTCCTGTAGGCTGACAGGACGAGGCAGGCGGCGCGGAGGGACAGTCATTGTCATCGTCTGACCGCTGGAGGGAGTAAGGGCATCGCTTTTGCCGACCGCCATCACATCGCCATGATGAGGGGCGATGCCATCTTCGCCTTCACAGCATGCGCGGCGGATGCATTACCTCTGCTCGGGGGATGTGGGCCCTTGCGACTTCATCGCTTGAAGCTGTTCGTGTTCAAATTCGAGAGTGGACGAATAGCCAACATTCGTATTTTGCACCAATGCATTGTACAGTACACACTTCGTAAGGGAAAGTCTATCACTTCATTGGTGTGCCAGTGACGACACGAGCTGCCGTACGACGGTAATATTGTTTGCTCCGAAAAAACAAAATGGAGAACTCGGCGGGGAGGGTGCGCGAGAGGGTCAGCGTTAATCAACACCGCAAAGCTAACCTTTCTGAACCTTTAAACACGCTTTCGGGAAGAGGAGATGTGGCATTGATCTCACGGTGGCGATGCCATCGGGCAGTTATTTCTCTCTCAAACTAATTCAACGACATTGATCATGAGGTTTAGAGGCTTGGAATTTATTCCGGCCTTTTGAACTACTTTCGTAGTTTTTCCAAATGTTCAAGCAATTCACTCGCAGGAGCGGATTCCACCACAGACGATTCGGACGATGGAGCCGTCAAACCTAGACTTCATAGTTCCAACGTCCAACCGGTTAAAGCTTAGAAAACAATCATTATTGCATTGATATCAAACTAATTGAGTTTTGGTAATAATATTTTGGCTATCAAGATTTTTGAGACATTGAGAATGTAGCAATAATCCCTTTTTTTTTTTTTGGAAAGGTTAGCCTTACGATACAGACATGTGGAATCGGGTGGATTGGTTCAACAAGCACTTGCTATGGACTGGCGAACTGTAAACTTCAACTGCACTACTTGAACACGAGCATGGATTATGTTTCCCGCTTTAAGGAGAGGGGAAGATAGGGGGAGAGAGACAAAGAGTTAGAGGGGAGCTATATTTGAGCACAATGCTCTTTTGTGCCCAAGCATAACGCGCAAGTCGCATCACACGGGTGCTCGCCCTCTAGAGGTCGCACATGAATAGCACATTAAGTCCATGTTGTCCTAATCCCCCCAACCATCCCAAGCTCCTCCGTTCGAATCCTACAAACCCTAAAATCCCTCAAACGCCTGCAATCCTAACACCGCTTACTCCCTTCTCCTCTGCTCCCCATTTACCTTCTCCTTACTCGCCTCTCCCCCCTGCCCCCCCTCCCCCGCTTTCAATTCCCTCCCGTCCTCAGCACTGGCGGCAGTTGTACTCGTGGCGGAGCCTCCCTTGTCTCCTCCTCCTCCGTCCTCCTCCACAACGCCTTGGAAGTTATCGAGGGACCCAAAGACCTTAGGGACCACTTCGGTCTTCTCCACCGCCACCTCCCCCTTTAGTCCATTTAATGCCAAATCTGCCGCGTCTTGCATTCCCTCAATAGTGAAATTGAAATGGAAATAAAGAAGGTTGGGGATCAATTTGAGAATATTTTCCTGCATTTGCCGCACTCTTTCGGGAGAAATTTTATTTAGTTGCTCCTCAACTTTCGTCCATGTTGGCAAGTCATCGTAGGCGATGTAGACCGAGTATGAGTCCTCCTTCTCTGAAAGTGACCAAACAAGCTACCGGATTAGTCTTCTTGATAATATGCTTCTTATTCTCCTTAACCTCTCCCCCTCCCCCATCCCCCTTCCCCCTTCCCCCTTTCCCCTCCCCCTCCCCCCCTCCCCCCCTCCCCCTCCCCTCCCCCCCTCCCCTCCCCTCCCCCCCTCCCCTCCCCCTCCCCTCCCCCTCCCCCTCCCCCTCCCCTCCCCCCCTCCCCCTCCCCCTCCCCCTCCCCTCCCCCTCCCCCTCCCCCTCCCCCTCCCCCTCCCCTCCCCCCCTCCCCTCCCCTCCCCCTCCCCTCCCCCTCCCCCTCCCCTCCCCCTCCCCTCCCCCTCCCCTCCCCCTCCCCCTCCCCTCCCCTCCCCCCCTCCCCCCCTCCCCCTCCCTCCGCTTCATTACCTGGAAAATGCCACAAGTATTGAGAGTACACCGACTCCTTCCAGAGGAAGACAGGAATTGCTCCGCACAGTATGCTGTCAAACATAGCTTGCGTGGTAAAGCTTTCGCCTTTCGGCTGTACAGAAAATTTGGAATTCAAGTATAGGTCTGCAGCATCACACTCCGTGCACTTTCAGAAAATTATTTCATGCCGTAGGTTCGCCATGAGCAACACTTGGCGATGCAGATAGAAGACACAGAAAGAGGTGAGAGAATCACGAGAGAAGAGGGAGGGGAGAAAGAGGAGGGATGCGCAAGAGAAGCAAAAAGGGAAAATACAGCAATCATGAGCCAGAGCGAGAGCGAGAGAGAGAGAGTGAGAGAGACAGAGAGAGAGGGGGGGGGCTCTCAGCAGAGCGAGTTGTTTTTGGTCCCTTACCCATCGATTTCGCAGGACTGCAATTCCCCGGCTCCGAGCAGTTCAAAAATTTGCAACCCTCGCCTTCTGCACACTGCAGATTCCCAACAACCCATTTCTCAAACATCGCGCCCTTCTTAATATCACCGCCCCCGAGAATTGCATCATCTTGTATGTTCTATGATGATGTTGACAATTAGGAGAACCGCTGTCCGCTTAACAAAAGAATCATGTGATTTTTTAATTAGGACAGACGATTAACCCGGAAAAAACACTGGTAAACAAGACTTGCAAAAAAATACCAGAGCGTAGCAAAGGTTCGCTCATCAAAGCAGCAGTAAGTTTTTCTCACGAAACTGGGTTTTACATAAGCAGCAAAAATGCTCATTTTTTTCCTTTTCCCTACTTCTAATGTCACATTCTCACCTGTTGAATGAGGAGTTTCCGAGTTGCTGCGATTTTATCGTCCACATCGTGGCCGAGTGCTGCATACGACCATTTTGTTTTCCGTTCGTGGCTACGGACTTTGGCGATCCATGTCTTCACCTCCTCCGCCGTTTTAGGGTGAAATCCAGTTGGGTACGGAACGCCCATAGAACGGCCCGGGGCCCAGGGGTGCCTCTCAACCTCCAGCTTATGCATCTGTAAAATAATACAATAAAAATCGAAAATAAAATAATTTAAAACGCCGCATGCATAGGCCATAGTGTTTCAAAAACAACGTGATGCCTGCTTCTCCTCATACCTCCCATTTCCCTCCCTCCGTTATGCCGCTCGTGTTCCTTCCCCACTCTCTCCCTGCCTCTCACTCTCGTACTTTCTCCTCATCCACTCCATAACCTTCTCTCCCTCTCTTTCCCACCCCTTCCCTCTCACTTCCATCCCTCCCTCTCTCCCCTCCTCCGTTTCCCTGCCTCTTACTCTCCCACTTCCTCCTTGCCCCTCCACGCCCTATCCACCTCGCCATCCCTTTCCCTCTCCCCCTTCCTTTCCTCCCTTTCCCCTCCCTCATTCCATTTCTCCTTCCCTCCCTTCCGCCCTCCCTTCCTGCTCCACTCTCTCCCTGCCACTCATTCTTCCGCTTTTCCTTGTCCCTTCATCCACTCCATGTCATTCTCTCCCTCACTTTCCTCTCCCTCCCCAGCCCCCCTCTCCCTCCCCTCCACCCTTTCCTCCCTCCCTCCCTCTCTCCCTCCCTTCCTCCCACAACAAAACCTAGAAACAACAACCTGACGCACAAACTCATCCGTGGCGCAAATCAATTCCATTCAGACCCATTTCCAGTATTCACATACGCTTTCAAACTCAGGAATATACTCGAGCTTCGATCCCCATGTGTCGTTAATCCGGTCCAGGCGACGGAACGACCACGTGGGACTTCCAAGCACAAGGAAATGGTCGAGGCCGCCATATCGAATGAAAGCAGGCTGCTGCTTCAGCCACTCCGAAAGCTCCAAGGCCGATTCGTCTAAATAATCCTTCGAGGAATTAGTTGCAAAGCGTCTGTCGTAGTCTAAACCTGCAACACACCCACATGCAGATTCAGTAAAACTGAGACTACAATGGCTGCGAACGGATGCTATCCTTTATAGTAAAACACGCAGCAATAGTTTGAACTCCAGTATAGAGAGCAGAAAGAAAGATAGTCAGTAAGGAAGGATATCAAACGCTTCCTGTACTTGAGCAGAAGTAGCAGGTTTAGTGTTGAGCTAAACTGCTCGAAAGACAGCAAGGAGGGAATGAGGGAGGAGGGAGGAGGGAGGAGGGGGGAGGGAGGAGG
>CM074804.1:2754615-2775342 GCA_037447605.1 Zygnema circumcarinatum
GGGGGGGGGGGGGGGGGGGGGGGGGACTGCCCTTGTTGATGTGGTTGTTGCGCATCCATATTATTTTTGCTGTGCATCCATGTAGTTGTTTTTGTTGTGCATATATGCGCCTCATGGCAGGGCCATTGTGAGACCAATGCCAAGCCCACCATCCACGTGGCTTCACTCATACATTGTGAAGGATGGATGGATTCGCGAGGATGAAAAAGTTGGCATTGGTCTCGCGATGGCGATGCCATCACATGTGAACGGAAAACAGCAACATGAAGAACCACAAGGAACCGGTCACAACGGACCTAGGGCCGAAAGCTAAGCAAAGAGCCATAAGCTGCCCACCCCACCCCACGCCGGCTCTAGGTCTGCACAGGTCGTATCACAGGGTGGATCGGCATGGATGGCGACGATCGGGTGTCCAATGGATCGCAACAATTCCAATGGTTGGCAACGATTGACAACTACTGTGTTGGCATCCTATGGTTGCGACCATAGGCAATGGTTGTTTTGGTCTGACGGCAATGGTTGGAAACATTGACAATGGTTGTTTCTGTCCGCCCGCAATGGTTGGCTGGGTCGCGAAACAATGGTTTTCAACCATTCGAATGGTTGATCCAATGGTTGGTCCCTCTCGCCCCTCGGCGCACGGTCCGTCCGTACACTTGCGCGCCGACGCCGACCGTACGGCACGGCGCAATGCGGTACGGAACGTTACCGACAAAAGCGCGTACGGCAGTCCAAAAAGCGCCAACGACCGCCGTTGGCACGATAGAGGATGCCACGTGGCGGTACGGACGGCATACGGACAGCGCAGCACCGAGCGTCTCTAGGGTTCGGTTGCGAGGGAGGGAGGGAGGGAACGGGCAGGAGGGGGCGGAGAGGGAGAGAGGAAGGGAGAGAGGGCGGGCGAAGAGGGAAGGAGGGAGAGGTAGGAGAGGAGAAGGCTGCTATGCCTGATGGAGAAGCATCACGCGGAACGGGAAGCGCCGTTCCATGTTCGTGATCTGCGCCTCTCTCGAAGCCTATGGACGACTCTGAGAAGGCTTCTGGCATCCCTTTCAATGACAAGGACCTCCTGCGCGTGCTGAAGCTCAAGACCTGCTCCCGGGGAGTCTCAGGGGAGTGCTCGGACACGGCCGCTCCTGACATCATAACCTTAAAGTACTGCTCCGAAGCCATGGCGACGGCTGTCTCTGCCATAGCAGCCGCGGGAGAGGGAGGGAACCACGCTGCAGCAGCAGTAGCAGGATCGGCTTCCATGCTGGAGATTCAAGAAACCGTCGCAGGCGATGGAACTGGTAACGGCAGCGGAAGCTGCTGCACGTGCAAACACTACTGCGGCCCTCTGCGCGGGCTGGCTGTCGCGCAGGGCGGCGGCAACCCCAATGCATCGGACAATGCGGGGGCGGCGCCCTCCTGCAGCAACGACAACGAGAGCGAGGGCGTGAAGTGCGTCTCCTACGGCAGCTTGGACTATTGGCAGCGCCAAACCGCGGATTTGACGGCTCGGCTTTCAGAAAGTGTGGCTATGAATGAGGAACTGCGGAGGCAGATGCAGCAGATGGCCGAGGCGGCAGCGAGGGAGGGGGGTGGTAATTCTTGGGGAGAGGGAGGGAATAATAATAATAATACTAATAATAATAATAATAATAATAATAATAATAATAGTATGAATGTGAATGCGAATACTACAGGTTCAAGAAGTAAGCATTTGTGTTATTGGAGGAGGCTGGTGGAGGAGATAAGCAAGCAGCTGATCGATGCGAAGGCGCGGGAGAGCAAGTTGATGGGAGAGCTGGAGGTAGAGAGGGGTTGTTTGGGGCAGACTGCGGGAGGGGGGAGCATGTCGGGAGACGAGCTGCGGGAGATAGTGGGAGAGGGCATGACGGCGGAGGAACTTTTGAAGAAAATTCAGCGAACGGAGCTTCTGTTGACCCTTACTCTACGGCACGCTCCTATCGTGATTACGCATTCGGATCTCGACTTGCGTTACACGTGGGTGTACTTTTTATTGCGTTTTTTTTTGTTTTTTTCCATTTCGCCTGTATTTGATGATTCTGAGTTTCACACCTTTCTTCGCTCTGATAGGAGCGAAGAAAGGTAGGAGCTTTCTACAATTGAGACTTGTTGAACCTTCATGGGCGAAAAGAAAGTTTCATCCAAATGATGGATTGCGGGTTTCTGTGGAATTGGTTTGGTGTACACAGGTTTATTTACAACGCTCCTCCAACATGGAAGCCTCAGGTAGACGATTAATCTTATCTCATATCACACCTATGCATACATGCTCTTGTACACTTACATACGTACATTACTACGTGCAATTGTATTTACATACATATAATACCAACAGACATGCGCATCTACATGATTTTCCATGGCTTTATACGAACTTGACAGTTGTTCACATGTGCTTACATCCTGTGATTTGATGGTTTCAGGACGTAATTGGAAAGTCTGATGATGAATTGATGGGGCTTGTGCCCGGCGGATCTGACATCAAGACAATGAAGCAGGCAGTGCTCGAAACCGGACAGACAAAAAGGCAGGAGATAAAATTTGACCTGCCCGAATGGGGCCCAGTTTGGTATATAGTTTCATGTGAGCCTCTAAGGAATAAGGCGGGGAAGACTGTAGGTGTTATCAATGTCTTGGTGGATATCACTGAAGAGGTGGGCCTAACCTCTCCACCCCTCTCTCTCTCCATCCCCATCTCCCTCACTCTCTCTCTCTCTTTCCCTCTCCCTCCTCTCTCCCCCCCTTCCCCCCTCTCTTCCCCACTCCCCTTCCATTCTGCTTTATGGCCAGCATACACCCGTCCCTTTCCTACACAGCAGAAATTCTCTGAGATGGTTGGTTGCAGATTTCAAGGGCTTTTTACTCTTTGGAGTTTTGTCAGATAGTTGAAGGCTATCTTTCTTATGGGGCAGGCGATATCAAGGGAACGGTTGGCGAAGTTGAGGGAAGAAATGGCTGTCAGGGATGTAACAGAGAGAGAACTTCGGCGTACTATCAAGCTTGCAGGTTGGCGCTTCCCTTGCCTGACTTTTGAAAGTCTAACTTTTGGGCCCTAACTCCTCAAAATCTTTCAAGGATACACTTTCAAATAGTTGACCAAGAGCGTGTATTACGGGACATCGTGGTTTTATATGGAAGATACATTGAGTCTGAAGGAAAAAGCAGCATAGAAAGATTGAGGGTCCTTTCTAGGGTAACACTAGCATATTTTCACAGCTATGTTGCAGCAGTAGTTGTCACAGCAGTTGTTGGAAGCAACAGGAAAGGGATTTTTTCTTAATTTGCTTTTCCTCCCTATGTCTTTTGGGCACTGCAGATGAAGCCATCGCAGCAAAGAACAACTTCTTGGCTGTCATGTCTCACGAAATCCGTACTCCGTTGAATGGAGTGCTCGGTAAGCCGCTGCCTCCATTGAACTCTTCAACAGTTTCACCTTCCAGAATTCAAATCCTAAAAACCCTAAAAACTGCCGTATTGAAATTGGAAGGGGAGAATAATCTGTCCAACGTATTTTTGGTGCAGGAATGGCTCAAGTTTTAGCGACAACGGGACTCGATGCTGAACAGAAGGAGCTTGTCGATGCAATGATTTTCAGTGGAGATGTGCTTTTGGCCATAATCAGTGATACTTTGGACCTTTCTAAGCTGGAATCCACTCAGCTAGACCTCGAAGAGAGAGAGCTCCGACCGAGAGAAGTAGTGAAACATGTTGTGAGCACAGCAATCGCTGCGACAAGAGGTCGTAATGTACTGATTCAGGGCCACGTGGCAGATAATGTACCGCTTACGGTGAGCTTATTCAGATGGTGCAAATGGGATCCAAACGTTCTGTCAGAGGTCAAATTACAGAGTGTTTGACTCGCTCCGAGGAAGTTTGATTTTGAAATAGGGACATGGTTGCCGTCTCCACTTGGTTGAATTTAGTAATTCCAATTTAGTAATGAAATCTTCTATGGGCTGTTCGGCTGCTCTTCCTTCAGGTCATTGGCGATCCCTTGCGTGTGAAGCAAGTCATTACTAATCTGGTACACTTTCCCCTTTTTTTCGTTTTAAAAATCTCTGAGATGCCCTGATGGTGAAGAACTAGAGTATTCAAATAACTAAGAAATACAAGTTGACCACAAAAACCAGAATTCTTATGCGGCAGCTCTGCCGCCCAATATTTTTGTTCAAATTTGCAGGTTTTCAATGCCGTTAAATTTACCAAAAAGGGCCATATTCTTGTTCGAGTAAAGGCTTTGGACTCTTCTGGCGAAGCTCAGAGAAGCAATGAGGAGGTCTCTATGCCGGCCCCCAAAGCTGTCGAAGTCTATGAGAAAATAGAAGCAATGACTAAGAATGAAAGCATGAGGAAAGGAATGGTTGGGAAGGGACAAGAAGGAGAGAGGAAAGGAGCGGAGGGGTGGGAGACATTCTCCGGCCGCTCTCTCGCTACTGTGAAGTCGGAGGTATTAGGACTGCTGGAGGAGGGGGTACGATTGAAGGGAGGTTTGAATCAACAGACAGAAGAAATTGGAGGAATTCAGAGATTGGGTTCTATGGCTGGAGTGGGTAAGGAAGGAGGGGAGCGAGGAGGCAAATTGAGTGAGAAGGGAGGGGAGAGAGAGGGATTAGGAGGGGCTGAGAAGGGCGGAAGTGGAAGGAAGGGAAATTCGAGCGGAGCATCAAGTTTGGAAGTAGAGGGTGGGCAGCAAGGAGGAGAGAGATTACAAGGGGGAGATAATGCGAGAGTGGGAGCGGAGGGGAAGTACTCCGTAGCAGGAGCTGATGATTTGCAAATGGCAGAAGCTGAAAGTGCAGGTGAAGGAGAGGGAAAGGCTGAGGGAGAGGGAGGTGATGGAGAGTCAGAACGACCAGGAGAGGAAGGAGAAGGAAAGGGACAGGAGAATGAGGGGGGAATGGAGAGGGTCCCTAAGGTCTTGAGGAGGGCGGGAGGGGTTGAACGACAAGGCAGTGGGACAGGGAAGAGGCTGAAAAGAACATTTTCCAGTGATGAGAGAGGTGTGAAGAAGGCAGGACGGAAGAGAGTGAAGTTCGATGGAGGAAAAACTGCAGGAGGGAGTGATAGTGGGAAATTTTTTCCTGCTTATGGCGGGAGTCAAGAGACCCCCATCCTGTCGGCTGCTGGTGATGGGAGAGAACTGAAGGAGAAGAAGTATTGGGAAGATGATGATGTTCGATGGGCATGGAATAATCAGAGAGAGCAGCAGCGGCAGCAGGTGAGAGTGGATCCTTCTCTCTTTCTCTTCTTTTTTCTCCCCCTCTCCCCTTTCTTCCTCTCAGCTCAGCTCTCTCTCCTCCTCTTCTGTCTTCCTTTCGTCGGCACTCTCACCGCTCCCCTCCCATCACCTCTTTATTTGCCCCTCCATCCTCCTCTCCTCACTCTACTCTCCTACTGATGTGAGAGGAGGTTCTGTTGCAGGAGAATGATGAGGAGGACGAAGAGGAGGAAGCGAGTCTGAGAGTGAATGCAGGGGCTGATGGCGAGCACACGACTTCAACGGAAGAAGGGGAGCATCTATGGCTTCAGTTTGAAATTGAAGACACGGGAATTGGTTAGGAAATTTGACTCAGCTCACTACTTGAACTTAAATTTTTTGAACTTTAAATTTTGTTTTGTCATACATGCTCTTGAACATGAGGCCCCGTGTTCTGATTTGCACGAATCTCCAATTTCTGCGTTGTGCACAGGAATTCCGAAGTCAGCGTTTCCGACTCTTTTTGAGAAGTTCACGCAAGTACACACATCAACGACGAGAAATTATGGAGGAACAGGTCTCCCTCTCTCTCCCCCCCTCCTCTCTCTCCGCCCCTCCTCCTCTCTCTCCCCCCCCTTTCTATCCCTCTCTAACCTCTCTGTTTGTTATTCTCTCTTTCGCGCTATTCTACTCCCTTTCCCTCTTTGTTTGTTGTTCTGGCCTCGTCTCTCTTTCTGTAACTCTCTGCTGGGTGGCCTCTCTTGCGTTTCTCTCTCTTCACGCTCTCAATTCCTCTCATTGATGAAAATCAATTTGGTTTCTGTCGTATACAGGGCTGGGCTTGGCCATTTGCAAGCAGCTGGTGAGTTTCAAAAAGGGTTTTTCAACCGAGGGAGAGGGGGGGGTGGTAGTTGGGGTCAAAAAACTTCAAACGTAAAAGAGTATTTTCCAGAATTAACAAACTATAAGGGTACTTCAAATAGAACCGTTTCCGATAGCTGTATTTTATGACACCTATTTCTTTCTATTGTTTCAACAGGTGGAGCTCATGAAGGGCCAAATTTCAGTGAGGAGTAGAGTTGGTGTGGGAACCACTTTCACCTTCACAGTCCGTTGCAGAGTTCTGTTTTCAAACAAGGAGCCTGACGATGGGGGGGATCCCAAATTGGCTAAGTCAAACTCAAACAGTCTTGCGAGGTTCCGAAAGCTTCAAGCAGGAATGTCCTTCATGTCTCCGCATGCAGGAGCCCCTTTGGGGATTCCGGTGTGGGAGGACGAAAAGGATAGGAGAGAGGGGAAGGAAGAGGGAGGGAGTGCGAATGAAGAGGATCCTGAAAGACGGGAAGAATTGGGCCGATTAAAGGGAGCAACCCTGGGTGAGAGTTTGGAGATGGAAATGAAAAAGGAGAAAGGAGATGGAGTGAGAGGAGGAAGGACTGTTGCTAGTTGCGACATGGAAGAGGAGGTAGAGAAGGGTGGGAGGCAGGAAAGGGCGAAGGTGGGAGAGAGCGCGGGAAAGGGTGGAAGACGTGTGGAAAGAGAGTCCAGTGGAGAGGGCGGAAAAATCGTCGTACAGGGGGTAAGGGAGGGCCAAAGCGGAGGCCCTGGAAAATCGGAAAGTTCGCTGAAACCTCAAACGAAGGAGGGGATAGGAGGGATGGGTGAGAGGCGAACTCATGAGAGGGAGCGGAAATGGAAGCCGAGGTTGCTTTTGGCTGAGGACAATAAGGTGAGGTGGGGGTCGTTGGAAACCTTACTCGTATCCCTCCTCTCCCTCTTCCTTGTCTCTTTCTCCTGGTGAATCTCTCTCTCGCTGTCCCTCTCATGTACTCAGATGTACGGGTCTGATGGGTTGATGGATGGGTTTCATGTAAATAAGTTTTTCAGGTGAATGTGATGGTGGCTCTCTCCATGCTGAAACGGCTCGGCTTAGAGGCTGATGTTGCGTATCACGGAGTGGAAGCTATTCGAGCAATTCAATCGAAACATTATGACTTGGTGAGCTTTAAGAGTGAAACCTAACCTTACATTTCTATATGGAGGTACATACTACGAAGCATCTTCTCAAAGTCTTGCATTTTTCTATTCAAGTTTTAACAATGAAGTGGTGTACCCAAACATAGATTTCGGCGGCTGGGTTTTTCTTTTTTTGAAGAAACCGAAAGTGTAAGTCTGAAACTTAAAGTGTGGAAGGACATGTCACCTCGTGCAGGTATTGATGGACATATGCATGCCCATCATGGATGGTCTTGAAGTCACAAAACGGGTCCGAAGCTTTGAGAAAACTGGTTTGTGGGATGAAAGCGATCCGCTATCCACCTCTCAACGGGAGCCTTCCACTGAGAAGGATCAAGATTCGAGCGCTTCCTCGGCCCTTGGAAACTCCTACAAATGCACTCCTTCATATCCTCCTGCACCGGAATTTTCGGGCCATACAAAGCTTTCAGCCACCAATGCAAGCAAATCCCAAAAGGAGGGAGAGAGAGTTCAGCGTCGCCACCTACCCATTGTGGCGATGACGGCGAACGCTCTCGCGGACTGTGAGTCGCAGTGCTCGGCCAATGGGATGGACGGATTTATCACAAAGCCAATCACATTCAAGAAGCTTTCTGACGCGCTACAAGTCTACCTCGATTTCGACCGACATTGATCAGGAAATCGAAGTGAAGACCCATGAAAGAGAGGGAGAGGGAAAGGGAGAGGGAGAGGGAGAGGGAGAGGGAGAGGGAGAGGGAGAGGGAGCGGGAAAGGGAAAGGGACCATTGGGCTGTACAAGAGGTGCCGTTGGTTCAAAATTGGAGCAACAAGTTGGCAGTTCAAAAAAGATGGATTCTTGTGGAGGAATCCTCCATTGCCATCGCCGTTGAATGTGGTCATGTAATCTGTCGGAGGACAAGGGTAGCACGATTCTGGCGGAGAAGACAAAGCGAATGCACGTTTGAGAGAATAGAGTTGTGGGAGTGTGGCAGCTAATGGAACGGAAAGGGAGTTTCCGTGTAGATACGTGCTCATCAGCTGTGGATTACTTCGCTTTCCTTTTCCGTAATATTTTGTAAGTTAGTCCCGATGCGACCTTATGCTTGGGAAAACTACGTCTATGTGAGCACATGGAACCATGTCCGGTAAAACCGAGTCCAATATTGCCAATAAAGCATCCCATGACAGCCTATTTTGCCTATTTTTTGATGCTTCCAGACCAAAGTCCCAGAACCAACAAACTTTGCTCCAATACTGTTTTCAGAACAATATGACCATTAGGTCAGGCAGTGAAACGTTGTCTCCTTCACTCACTGACTTTTGGAATTGTTGTTGTGTTGTTGTCGTTG
Source organism: Zygnema circumcarinatum (assembly GCA_037447605.1). Lineage (NCBI taxonomy): Eukaryota > Viridiplantae > Streptophyta > Zygnematophyceae > Zygnematales > Zygnemataceae > Zygnema > Zygnema circumcarinatum. The sequence continues at coordinate 2,763,151 of CM074804.1, forward strand.
TGGAAGTGTGCCAAAATCTCACACTTCACACCTGGCGCGATCAAAGAGACTGTCAACATTTCGCCAACCGGTACAGTAGTTGGTAGGGAAAGGGTAATTAGACTTGGGAATTAAACTGACCAGGCGACGACAGAGTGATGCCCAACGGAACACATGTCAATACCACTATCAGTGACTCTTTTCAGTACAAAGGGCATGACCGCCCTTAATCCTCACCCTCCCGAATATTTAAACTCAATAGTCTGGAGCCTCTGCGTCCTTATGGGTCCATTGCAATGTTGACATTCTCAACGTAGCCCGTCAACTTACCTGTGGAAAAATGTCAAGAGCTCCATCAGCGCAAACATCCTCCAGCACTCGAACTGCTAACCCGGGGCCAGGGAAAGGATGCTTCTTCAAAAAACCAGATTGTGCATTCAGCTACCGCTGGGTTTCCGCACCTGTGCACAAGTAAATCAGTCACATACGCAATCTGGTCTCCTACAAAGTCATAAGCATCACCTTTCCTGAGGCTCAAACAGCAAAAAGGAGTGAATGAGAAATGCCAACGAAGTTGTAACGGTTCCCATGTTTAACAATCTTTTTGAAACTTCAGACAAATCATCACCTATTCAAATTCCAAAGTAGCCGTTAGTTCCCATCCTGTTCCTCCCAGCGGTTTGATTTCATCTGTCAAAAGCAGGCTAAGAAAGCAGGCAATACTTTACGCCAGCCTCAAACCACTGATGAAAGAGCCGAATTTGTCTTGCTTCATTTACAACATAGAACACAGTTCTGCAGTGCACAGAACATGCTGCCAGCGTTTCGGGAACCCTTCACGTGGCATCTTCGTCTATAATGCATAGACATTATTATCCCTATTATCAGATCGAATCCCTCTCAATTTTTTTAATGTAGATTATGTTGATGCATGTGCCAGGCGGCTCGTGGAGGGTGTGCCCATCAGAGATCATATCCACAATGAAAGCGACCATTCGGCAGATGGTAGCATGTTGCAACATATGGGGGTTCAGAGATATTTTTGGGATTAGATTTGTTTTCTTGAAATTTTCGAAATAATGTACCGTATGTTTTAAAATGTTAAATACATGTTCCACCACTTATCTGTAACCCCTCGAGGCAGTTTTCTACAATCTGCCTTCTCCTAGAGGGAGTTTATTTCCGCCAGTTTAGTCAGTCTATTGGTCAGGTTATCAGTCAGTTATACAAAGAAATCACGCATTTGGCACCATCAGTTACGTCCATAACAACTCTGTCACCCCCTCTCCCACATCGACGCCACACTCTTTTATCCTCGTCCCTTTCTTTCTCATCCGCTGCTCACATTCCCTCAGTTCTCAATCTACTTCCTCCAGCTAGGCCTCTCCAGTTGTCCTCGGGAGCAGCTTCTTCCTTCTCCACATCCTTTCACTACCTCAGATTCTTCCAGCTTGCATCGTCACATCCTTCACGATGTCAATCTTTCTTTACCTCCCTCTTCGTTTCCGTCATATCTTCCTTCCCTCTCTTCCACTCTCCACCCGTTCCATCTCTACGCTCCAGCCTCTCCTCCCTCTACCCCTCGCCATGTTCTGCTTGTCCTTGGTTTACACGCTCCCCCCTTTACTTCCCCCCCACTCAACATCCTCCCCTTCCTCTCCCACCCTCTCCCTCCCCAGTTCTTTCCACACTCCCACATTTCTCATCCTCTACCTCTACATCCTTGCATCATCGTCGTCACTCCTCCCAGTCTCAGAAGTGGAGAAACCAATGGAAACTTGTCAACTAAAAACACAAAAAATGAAAAATAAGGCCCCATTCAACCGCATCAGAACACATCGATCCGCATTCCATCTCAATTCACTTTGAAATTAAACACGTAGATTTTCTGTTCACCACTCGAAATCATCCCAAAATAGAGGTGCTCTTGGCCTCACTTCCATGAATGCGAGCCATTTCTCCAAAGGCGATGCAAACACAACAATAAAACAATAAGATAATTTCAGCAGTCTATTATTTCAACCTTATTTCGCTCCTCCACTATCCTCGATGCAGCCTCCTATCCTGCCTTAGTCTGGCGAACAAGCCACGCTGAAAAAAACAAAAAAATGAGTTTATGCAAGGGTTCCTGAAACGACCTTCAAGCCTTCATTACCCATACCCATCCCTTTAGGCTCAACCCCCAGAACGGGTTTGAGCCATATTGTAAATAACCTCAAAAATCCAAAACTTCCCTCTCCCTCCCACCTCCCTCTCCCAACCCTTCCGTCTCCCTCACCATGGTGTCGGTTCAGAGACCTCCGCTCCTCCTACCCCTCCCCCTCCCCCTCCACTCACTCTATACCCCACTCCCTTTCCCTCCCTTGGCTGGCGGTGGTGTGTATGGTGCCGGAGGCGGAATTTTGGGTGGATGTTTTCCAACTCCCGGGGGCCGCTTTCCCTTTCCGGGAGGTTGGTGGCCTCCATAGTGGGGGGGGCGGTAGGCTGTGTAGTGGAGGTAGCGCCTCCTCATCCACTTCATTCTGGTGTACTGCTTCGTAGTGAGAGGTTTGTCCCACTCGTAGTTTGTGGGAGGCTTCACCTTCCTACAGGCCGGCTTTGGTTTCAACGTTCCCGGGCACGAGTTGTTGAATTGGAAGTCTGTGAATGCGGCAGTGAAGGGGGCGTACGAATAGTTCGACTGCCAGAAAAGAGGGAGAGGGAAAGTGAGAGAGAGTATGTGAGTGCACGAAGAACTGTGAAAGGATTCGTAAGGGTGGTAGAGACAGTGAGTTGATAGTGGGGTGAGTGAGGGTGTGCGAGATGAACACAAGGGTCCGTGGGAGAGAGGGAGAGGTGAAGAGGGAGAACAAAGTACGACGAGAGGACGGCGAGTGAGACGAACCAGAAAGGCATAGTCTTTGCAACAGTGTATTCGCAATAGACTGCGGCAATATCGAACATAGCACACGCAAGCGACAGCAGGGGGGAGTGAGAGGCAGGGAGAGGGAGGGCGAGAGAGATGGAAGGAGAGACGCACTCTAATGACTGAGCCATTATAGTCGCGAGTGGCCCACTGTGAAGCGTCCCAAACGGAGCCGTACGCTGCCAGGGAGTTGAAGATATTGCCCTTTCGCCACCTCCTCTTCATGTCCTGCCGGAACTCGCGCAGAAGGTAACCGTCAATTAACCACCTGCAGAGAGAGAAAGGACAGGGAGACAGAGTGAGTGAGGGTGGGATAGCTACTAGCGGAGTATGTGGAGGAAATATGAAAGGGAGAATGAGAGACGGGGAAAGAGCGAGTTTGCAGAAGGGCGAGAGAAACGAGAAAGAGTTAGGAGGGAATTAGAGAATGAGCGGGACGGGAAGAGACAGAAACAACTACTTGCAGGCGGGCGAGGAGGCACAGTCGGAGGAAGTGGGCGAATTATACAGCGAAAGAGAGGGAGAGCGACATCAAGCTAAGGGAAAGCAAGAGAGGGAATAAAAAACCCAACAGAGACAGACAGACAGAAGGAAAGAGAGGGAGAGACAGACTTACAGAACGTGGCGGTAGCCGTACACAATAGTGTATGTGTGAAACTCAGACGGGTCATACCACACTCGGAACTGCTCCTCGTGCTGACCCTTCCCCTGCGCGTAGTAGTTCGTGTGGATGAGCGCGCGGGAGGGCACCTTGTGGCCGATGATCTCGAAGTCGATCTCGTCACCGCCGCCCTTCATCTGCATCCAAATGTGTCCAAACATCGCTTAAGAAAAGGGCGGGTTTCGTTCATTGGGTCGAATTCTCCTACTGGGAGCATAGAGAACATTTAATGAAGAGAAATAGAATGAAATCGGAAGGACTGAGGGCATAGGGCTTACTGAAATTGGTGTATTGAGAAGTGAGCAATGATCAACGTAAGGGGACAAAGAAAACTAGAAAAGAAAAGAAACCGGGCTCGACAGCAATGATCAACTTTTTTTACTTACATAAAATGTGAACAAAATACCGGCCGAAAAGGTCTTCGGGATCTTGATCTTCACAGAGTAGATTCCGTGCCAGTACGTGTCTTTGGTAACGAACTTGCACGCTGCGAAGGATAAGAAAACGAGAAAAGAAAAAACAAACACAAGGTAAGATTGGCGAGTCCAGAGACTTATCATGCACTGCAAAATACGTATGTATCCCTAATCGCAAATCCATTCAGAGGCGAAACACTGCTTCAATCTTGTTCCTTCGGAATGTCCTCTGCGGCTTCGGGTAAGTCGTCTCTCTCTCTCTCTCTCTCTCTCTCTTCACCACCTCCTACCCATCACTTCCCTCATTCAAACATCCCTACAGCCATCTTCATACATCTGACAAAATGCCAACCTTTCATCCACCCCTCTCTCTCTTTCTCTCTCTTTCTTTCTCCGCATTTTCTTCCTTTCTTTTTTCCTCCCACCTCTCTCTAGCCTCCGCTCCCACTACAATTCCGTCCCTCCTCGTCCTTTCCCACGGCACTCCCCTATCCCTCCCTCGTCCCCCACTTTCGACTTCTCCCACCCCTCCCCATCCCTTTTCTCTCCTTCTTACCTGCCTGACTCGTCAGCGACAGAGTAATCGTATTGTTGGGGTAGATCTTCCACACGCTCGGGTCTCCATACACAGTCAGCATGTCGCCTAGGGGCACTCCCCATGCGACCTGGCAGCTCCCCACCACCCACAGCACCACACCAACAACACCCGCCAGCCTCCCCATTCTCCCCTCCATGGCTGCCCCCCCAAACCTGCTCCTTTCCCCCTCCCACTCCCTTTACTCTCTCCCCTCTCCCTCTTTCTCTCTCTCCCTCTCTCTTTCTCTCCCCCCCTGTACCCCCCCACACCGCCGAGCGGCCTCCGCCCTGCCAGCTGGCGCCAACGCGGCGCCCTTGGCGGCGGGCCGTGACGTGACGCGCGTCAGGCGCCCTCTAGCGCGCTTGGGACCGCCCCGCCCGGCGCGCAGTGCGCCGCCACGTGGCAGACGACGCGCGGGCGGCCCTCCTGTTGCGAATCAGATATTCTTCTCTGATTCGCAACGCAACGATTCGTCTTTTTGAATACGTACGGCACGAGCGAAGGGTCGGCGCGGATCGGTGGGCGGTACGGCCAATTGGCGCCGCAATCCTGGCGGCCGCCGGAGGAAGCGTCTGACCGCGCGGCGGGCCGTGCGTGAACCGGACAGGGGAAAACGGCCAGGTGCATCCTCCGGTAAAGTCAACGCCTGAGGCCAACTGGGTCGAGGAGTTGATCCACATCGTGGGCTGATCTGACCACTCCTCGGAGTGGATCCGAGGGCCGTACAGGCTGCTGAGGCCGACCTACCGACAGCTGTCCTTGTAAGGCTCCCAAATTTCTTGGGACGCGTGGCGAGTGAAGCCGCGGCGGCGGCCCGCATCGTGTGTACGGGCCGATGGGCGGCGGCCTCCCGGAAATCGCGGGGGCGCGGAGGAATCGGAGGCCGCCAGCTGGCGCCCAGGGAGGGAGCAACAGGGCCCGGGCGGGGCTGACGGGCCGCGCAAGGCTTTCCTGTCCTTCCGCGAGGGTGACAGCTCGAGTCGAAGTGTTGCGGCGGTGGCCTCGCGCTGCGCTGCGCTGGATTGCGCTTTGCACGAGACTTGAACAAGAGACTTTTGGAACTCAGATTGCATCCGCAACTTGCGGACGCATTGGATGCAGGAGGGACCAATGAGCGTTGCGTGAGGAAGTCCACGGGCCCTGGACCGCATGGCTGTCCATGGAGTCCTCACTCTTGCCAATGACCGGATGCTGCCGGAATGCCTTGTTGCATGGGTACTCCCAAGCTCCCACCTTTCGACGGATTGTATGCGAGTTGCGGACCGGGGTTGGTCGAATAGCTCGCAGGAAGCAGCAAACGTTGGAGTAGACGCTACGTCTATTTTCAAGCTTGAGTACCTAGAACCTAGGGCGATCAATAATAGCCAACAAACCTCAGAAGCCACACGGCAGTCGCATCAGGACGACAACGAATGCGTGTAACGGCTGTACGGTACGGATTGTCGCTTGAAGAGAAAATCTCCCTGCAGATTCACATGCGGATTAATACCCTCTTTCGGTACGGTACGTGCGTCGTTAGGATTTTTTATTTTTTCCGAAATTCAAGTCTGGCGTGCTCCACAGTTGCAAAGTTAGATATTTTCGCGCGACCACGCGCCGACAAGCGGTTGAACTCCCTCCCGCGCAACCGCCCACACGCGGGGGCGCCACGTCGGACCGGCCGAGATCAATTGCGCGCCAGGGCGGCAGTGGACTCGCCCACCAACCGCCACGCCGCACAAGTAAGCGTACGGACCTCAGCCAAACAAGAGCCACCGACCTGAGCCGTAAAGTATACGGACCTGGCAGCGGGGTTTGTCGTCGATCAGCCGTGGGGACTCTATCGCCTTGACCGACGCCACGTGGAGCGCTATGAATCCGCCTGGCAGCCGCCCGGGCCCTCGTCAGCGGCTCCTGATTGGCCAGTCAACCCTTCTGACGCGGCCACCGGTCCTGCTCTGTTCCTTCCGCCGTACGTACCATGACCCGTACAGTACCGTACCGTTGTCGGCGCCGTACGTTCGGGTCCGTACGACGAGGCAACAACCGACTCTCAAATGCGGTCTTTCCGACGGTGTCTCTCGGCGACGGGCGGCCGTACGGTCAGCACTTTGGCGGCTAGCGGTTCGCCGGCGCACGGTTTGGGGCTCGGTCAGGGCGCGACCTGCCCACGTGGCGCCAGCGTGAATCTGACGTGGCTCATCCTCCTGCCGCGTGTCCCACCGCGCGCCGCCACGTCGCTCCCGAAGATCCGATCGACGTCCGACGCCGTACGGCTCGCAGCCGCCGCCCGCGGTGACCGCGGTGACCGCCGTGCCCGCGCCGGTGCCCCGAGATTCCGGGAAAAAGGGACGGGCGGGACCGCGGGAGCGGGGCCCGCAACCGGAAGGCGAGTGCCGTACGGTACGGCAACCACGGTGGACCCAGGCCCCAGGGCGGCCGCTTCAAAGCGCCCACGTGGCAAGCGGATTAGAAAGTGCGCCACGTGGTGCGGTTTGAACACTGTACGGAACGACGCTGCGCGCAGGCTGCTGAAGGCAAACGGTGAGTCGTTGCGTACAGCAACTGGACTGAATGGAGCAGAACTGGAGCAGAGCTGAAGCAAAACTGGGGAAGTAACAGAGCAGCAGCGATAGTGCATGTGCCCGTGACGTGACGGCTCGAACCCTCTACCCGCCGCTTCGATGATCGCCGTGTCGGGTCGTCGCGGACGAGAGCGTGTTGTGGGGACTTGATTCGTGGAATGTGCTACTGCGGATGTCCTCTAGGAAGGTGTTTCCCTCGCATACGCAGCCAAGTTCAAGGCTCTAAGAATGTTGGACGTACGCCTGTTTCCCAGGCCGGCTGCAAAAGCATTCATGTATAATAAGCAGTTGTTATGATAGCGTTGGACATTCCTTTGATAGCAATCGCCACGTGGCGCATGCTGTAGCAGTGGTGACTGCAGGCATGGCCTCTTCCAAGTCGGTGCTCCAGAAAGTTTGCACCTTGTTTGAGCCTTTCTAGGCGTAAGGAGTTTCGTCTATATTTCATACATGTGCATACCGCGATCAGACACCATTCCGTGCACGCATAATGCCTTCATGTTGCCAACAAAGGCCACTTAGCACAGAATGCACAATATCCATTAACTCTCCACGCATTGCGAACGCGCAGATAATTCACTCTCTAGTACGGCACCACGAACCCTTGACAGTCACTACGATTCTCAACCACTTCCAACAACTAAGCACGAACTTTTATCTAAACAATTGAAGATAGTACTGCGGATTGAGCCACAATGCCTACCGACTAATCAGGTAGGCTACAATGTACATTGAATCTTGATCAAACTTAGTAATCAACTAAATGCCTCTAGAGGTCTATAGGGCCTCGCGCTTGCGCCTGCGCTTGCGATGCATGTAACAAATCACGGAAAGTCCGTGACTTTTCGGTTGGTCTTGACGGCTTTGCTTGCTTCAGTACATTCTCGATGAGCAAGCATCTCTCCCGCGGATGGAGCGCAGTTATGCGTGTCCGGCTCATGTCGTACAGTATTCCCAACTTCTCCGCGGGAGTCCACGTCCGCCATGGCCGATTGGACTGCCATCGGGGCACCCCTCCATCGGCCATAGTCCGCCATGCCGTCAGCAATGAGTCGGTTACGATCTCCTCCTCCTGCATTTCACAAACATCCTCATTGTGAACATGTTATCCTCAAGCTCCGTGCTTAAAGCATGGCTTCCAAAGATTGCCTGAGGACCGGGAATACAATCACAGCAAAAGGCAGCCGCCTCTGCCCTCCCTAAAAAGCTGTTGAGATAGTTCCAACTTCACCTGCGTGTAGTCGCAGTATCCTGCTTCACATGATATGTTTTTTGTGATTCCGAAGGAGGCTCGAATTTCGGCAGTGTGGCTCGGTCCCAGGTCCACTGTCTCTGCCGGGCACGAGGGCGTGATGTTCCAATTGTAGAGGTAGCTCGGAGCGGTCGACGACGCATGAATACTGCGCGCCATGAGGCGTTTGTGGATGGGACACGTGAAGAAAATGTCGGTCCACACATGAGCCAAGCGGTGCTCGGTCACATCAGCACCCACTGCACATTATTGCATGAGGAATGGTGAGAAACAACATGGGTATCATGGAACTCTCATACGCACACAGTGCCTGTTTGAAACAGAGGAACAATGAGAAAGTATGCGCTATTTTACAGCCGTATCTTTCGTGACTCACTGACCAGTTGTCCGGCATAGTTACTCCATTCGGGAGGGTAACGCAAGGCATACCTGTGTCGGATTCGTTGTAAAATCTTAAGAGGCTAGATGCGTCTGCTCCGGGATAGAGTTCCTCAAACAGCAGAGGCAACAGAGGAGCAGTCGCCTCTCCGAAGTTGGCGATGATGTCACTTTGGAAGTAAGAGCCTTCATTTGTGGTGCTTCCCACGAGGTATGGAACTGAAACGACAACAACTCACAGGAGTTTCAGGAAAACTGACCAAAAAAAAAAAAAAAAAAAAAATGAATCACGGAACCAAGTCAACTGAACGTTATGGAATTCCGTCCTCACCCTTGTGGTACAAACCCATGTTTAGGGCCTCCGTTGGTTGGTACGGAAACACCGACCCGTCGAGTGTGTAATGGAAGAAGGAGGTCCACTCGACTCCTTCACACAACAAGATGTTTGCAAAGTTGTCATTGGAGATGTTGCGAGACATTGCCATCAATGTATCCCACGATGTTGTTCTCATGCACTCCACCTCCTCCGCGGGGGTCGCTAGCGGCGCACATCCAACTTGGGTCATGAAGTCTTGGCTCACTGCGTAGGCCTATCAATTTCAGCAAACAGATCAGTAAATTAGAAATGTGTGTACGCGCTTAACACTTCTTGTGATTTGAGATTGCGAGCTGTTTGGTGCATGAGTAGTTTGAGGTACCTGCTCGAGGGTAATGAGGTGGACGCATGGCGGGCTCTGACTGATTGCCGAGGAGAACAGATTCGCAGATCCGGGTGCTACTTGGTGAAAGTCCACACATTGCGCGCCTATCAAGAAACGAAAAGCATAAATTCAGGCCAATATATATATATATATATATTGTATATATTGGTTTACGTTTTTGTTTAAGAGTAGATCTACTTTCTTATATTTTTCGACATTGGGTGCTCTCAGACAAACCAGTTTATGCTCTGTCTCACCCTCCGCCCTTTGATAAAAATGCCCGCTTCTATCTTCTTTCATTCTTCCTTCCTGAAATGAAATGCGATTCGCAGCTCAGAAGTGCGTTTTTCTCTCCTGCCTAATCCTCACCTCCTGATTGGCCGTTAAGCATCACCTTCGCGGGGTCACCTCCAAAGAATTCAATGTGCTGCTGAACCCACTTGAGGGCGAGTTGCTGGTCCAGGAATGCTGCAAACAGAAAAGCGAAGTCAAAAAAAAAAAAAAAATTTGAGCACCAAAACAATATTATTAAAGAAACCAGTCGCTGTTTTCTCTGTTTGCATGCCACTCTGAAGCAACCTCAACCTCGGCCTCATACTAGATCCTCTCTTTCGTCCCTTGTCCTTGTCTCTCTCCACCTCATCTCTTTCTCCATCCTGCTCTCACCCCGGCCCCCGTCCCCCCCCTCCCGACTCCTCCTCTCTCCTGCTCTTCCAATCCCTCGCCGCCTTCTGCTCCCTCTCCCCTCTCCTTTCCATTTCTCTTTCTCCTATTCTCCTGCTCCCCCCCCTCCCTTTCCAATCCTTCTGCAGCTCTCACCCCAATTTCCAGTAGTGTTCGATTCCGCCAGCGTGAGAGGATGTGCGAAGTATCCGAACGGACCCCTCCGAAACTGCACACCATGATGGCCATTTCCCGTCAGCTCTCAAATTGCCTGCCACGAGTCACTGCCACCTCAATATGCGCAGTCACAATGGCGGTCAAGATTGCGGCTGACTACGTTCCTGAGCTCATGGCCGCCTTTGACCTGAATGTTGACTTGGATCATGTCAGTCCGCGCCACTCCGGCGCAGCCGCTGAGGTGGTCGTCCGAGGCAGAGCAGAGGTTGATGGCCCCGCCGTGGATGTACACGCGCACAGGGAGACCACTGGTGGGGGTGGCGTGGACAGGGGCCCAAATGTTCAAAAAAAGGCAATCCTGCAAACCGGAATGTGGGGTTTGAAAATCACCCAAAAGTCTAGTTAAGAGATATGCATATAAAACAAGGAAATTCTGCAAAGAAAACAATCCCGCAAACCCAAATTTCGTGTTTCTAGAACACTCAAAAATGATAAAGACAAGCTCAAATATGGTTCTTCATGTGCCTGCCGTCGCGCCGCGCACAGAAACCGCCGGAAAAAATGGGTTTGAGCTTACCTCACTGCTGAGGTCATTCGCATCTTGCGAGTCGGCTAGTGCGGTCGTAGAGAGGCTGCAGATGTTGCCACATGGCGGCGGGACAGTGGTCGCTTGGAGCGCGGGGTCCGGGTACTTGGTATCGTACATTTTCGGAGCGCGGTAGCGGTCCGGTCCGAGGGGGGACGCCGCGAAGGGGACTCCAAGGAACTGAGTGACCGTGGCGTGCACGGGGCAGGACATGCCCTGAATGATGCCAAGTGGCAGCGCGACAGTGCGTGATTCGAAGGCGATGCCAACGGAAGGGAGGACGGGGAAGGGAAGGACAGTGGCGGAGGAGAGAGGGAGGGAGAGGAGGGAGACGAGAGAGAGAGCGAGGAGAGGAAGGGAGGGAAGGGACGAGAACGCGGGAGGGGAGCTGAGCAGACGAACGGGAGCCCTGAGGAGCTGCATTGTTGGGGGAAACATCGTGTGGAAGGGAGGTAGTGGGAGAGAGCGAGTGAGAGAGAGCGAGTGGGAGAGGGAGAAGGAGAAGAAGGATCGAGAGTGGGAGAGGGAGAGGAGCGCGAGGGCGAGGTGGCGAGTAATGGCCACTGCGGAAACCGGAAGTGAACACCAAAGGGAGTGCGCGGATCGCCCCGCGATACGGAAAAGACGCGGCACCCGCGGATCGCCGTTCATTCAGAACCCACGGGACCGCGCGGCCGTCCGATCGAGAGGGTGGCTGGCGGCGCAACCTGATTGGCTGAAAAACGATCCTGGCCAATGCGAGGTTACCACGTGTACAGAGAGGTTCGCTGGTCAATGATGCAAACACATCACCACGTGGCAGCATATAAGAGAGAAAAGTGTACACGTGTCATCCAATGATTCGAGGAACACCTTTGGGACGGTACGGACGCTATCGGAAATTCCCTGAAAACGTTTAGGAGTGAATTCGGTCCGAGTAAAATGTGTTTCCCCCTGCCCTGTACCATAAGAGCCAATCCGATGCTCCCATTGTCAGGCAGCCGATCCAAATAATTTCCATCTGACCGGTAAAAGATGTGTCCACAGCCCGACAAAAAGGCAGTCCCCATGTACGGACGCGCTGCCGTACGGCGAACGATTTGTCGTTTTGGAGTTCGCTCTCCCCGCTCGTCGCGCTGACGGTCCGCCCGTAATTATTGGATGCTGACGTGGCCCGCTGAAAGCGCTACGATGCCACGTCAGCGGCGGCGGCGCTTCTATCAGGCGCCCTCCCTTGCTCCTCTCACTGCTCGCCCTCTCCCTTCCTCCCTCGCGCCATTGCCAATCTCCGCTTCCTCTCCCTCTCCATCTTCCTCTCCCTCTCCCCTCTCCCCTCTCCCCTCTCCCCTCTCCC
>CM074804.1:2775352-2786068 GCA_037447605.1 Zygnema circumcarinatum
CCCCCTCTAGAGAATCGACCCATTTCTATATCTGAAATCCAAAACCACGAAACCGCGCGCTCCTGTAAACCCTAACACAAAAACCACGCGCACACGCACATAGAACGCGACCTCCCCCACAGTTCGGCCGCGAGCTTCGCCACTTTGAAGATCCGTGCGTGCGTGCAGGCTTCATGCTCCAACAAACTGTGACGGCGAGTACCCGTCCGTACAAGCGAACAGGTTGAGAAATTGAACAATTGCAGAACACTCTTCATGAAGTTGGTCCTAAATTTCTTCTTCCTCTTTGTAAAGATTTGTAAGCAATTTGTTTAAGAAAACTCAAGAAACTCCTTGGAACGATTTTGCAGGTTTTTTCACATGCGTTAAACCAAATCAAGTCTGAAAAGAGAAGAAAAACAAACAAATGGCACCATATGCAAAAAAATTACGAGCCAAATCCCCATATACAAACAGGGCCGCCAACACCGAAAAAAGGGACCAAAAGGGAAATTACATACATGTAGAATTAACTTCAACAAAAAAAGGAGGAAAAAAAGGAAAAGAAAAAAAGAAAAAAAACGAAGAATGCGGGGCTTGTCCGAGTTGACCCTCCCTAACTACACCATCACCTCCCTCCCCTCCCCTCCCCTCCCTCCTCCCCGTCCGCCCTAAACCCTGAACCCTCAACCCTGCAAGTCCTTCTGCCAAAAACTGTCTCCCAATAATGCTCTGACCGTTCACCTCATCTCCCACAAAGTGACGGCGACGAGCTAAAGTTATTTGTCCCATGGCCGCTGCAATCGCTCGGTTCAGATTTTCAGGGTTTAGGTTATTAAGGGCTTAGGGTTCAAAGTCTCAGGGTTTGGAGGACACGTGTCCAATCGTCCACAGTCGGCGCAATTCCATCAGGAGCACACCCCTCTCTGAGCAGTGCCTTTCCCTTCACTCCAAGTATAAACAAGTACATGCAGACTCTACGGGACAGGACGAACACCTCTCTCTCACTCTATCTCCCATGCGCTCTCTCAACCTCACCCCCTCTCTCCTTTCCTCCCCCCTTCTTTCTGCTCTGGCCAATGTCCATGCCTCCCTCTAACCTCATTCAAGGAGCCTTTCCTCTTTGTCTTGTCCTTCGACCTTTTCTCCATTTCCTACCACTTTCCATCTCCCTCCCTCTCTCCCCTCTCCTCCTCACCCTCTCCCTCTTCCACCCCCTCTCTCTCTCTCCCTCCCCGCCCTCCCCTCCCTCTCCCTCCCCCACCTTCCAACCTCTCAGAACCTCCGACTCCCAAGCTCCCTCTCTCACCCCTCCGAGGCCACAGCCGCCCGCGTCCCCGCGGATTCCGGCGGCCCTTGCGGAGCCAATGCCCTTGCGCCACCTGGCGGCCCCCTGCCCGCCCCCCCCCCCGCCATGGCCGCCTTCTTGGCGCGCGGCGGCGGGGCCTCCAGGGCGAGCTTCGGCCGCTTCATGGCGTCGAAGTCGCGGCGGAGGACGTCCAAGGACCCCGCCAACTCCTCCACCGTCTTCCGCTCCTCCTCGTCGTCGCTGCACCCACACAGAGGTTTAGGGTTTTAGGGTTTTTAGGGTATTTAGGCAAAAAGGAGATGAGTCTCCCTCTCCCTGCGCCTCCCCCTCCCTGCCTCTGACTCGCCCTTCGCCGTTTGCCCCTTCACCCGTTCCCCTTTCCATCCCTCTGCCTCTCCCGCTCCCCCTCCCATTCCACCTCGACTTGCACCTCGCCCTCCCTCTCCCTCACCCTCTCCCTGTCTGTCTCCCTCGCTCTACCACTCCATCCCCCTCCCTCTCCCTCACCCTCTCCCTGTCTGTCTCCCTCGCTCTACCACTCCATCCCCCTCCCTCTCCCTCACCCTCTCCCTGTCTGTCTCCCTCGCTCTACCACTCCATCCCCCTCCCTCTCCCTCACCCTCTCCCTGTCTGTCTCCCTCGCTCTACCACTCCATCCCCCTCCCTCTCCCTCACCCTCTCCCTGTCTGTCTCCCTCGCTCTACCACTCCATCCCCCTCCCTCTCCCTCACCCTCTCCCTGTCTGTCTCCCTCGCTCTACCACTCCATCCCCCTCCCTCTCCCTCACCCTCTCCCTGTCTGTCTCCCTCGCTCTACCACTCCATCCCCCTCCCTCTCCCTCACCCTCTCCCTGTCTGTCTCCCTCGCTCTGCCACTCCATCCCCCTCCCTCTCCCTCACCATCTCCCTCTCTCTCCCTCTCCCTCTCCCTCTCCCCATCCCAGGTTCAGACTGGCGAGCCATACTCTGCTGGAATGGCCTCCATGCTGATCTTCAAGTCCGCTTTCGCTCTCTCCACAGCGACCAGCGCGTTCTTCACCTGCATGCTCGAAATGGCTCCAAACTTAATAGGATTTCAAGAAAACTAATAAATAGAATAATAATGGTCTCGTTTTAAAATGAAAAGAGACTGCAAGACCAAACACAGCAGTCTCCTTATGAGTTTCATTAAATCGAAACCGTCGAAAATTTTGCTCATGCATGCACGCTCATGCTACACAATGATAAAAATGCAAAAGTGCAGTCCGGCATCAAACCTGCGCTTCGATCTCGACATATTTTTCCTCTATTAGTTTCCTGCCGCTGGTGATGTCAGCGACGATGCCATCCATTCCTTTCTTCTCCAAGTCAGCCCTGTTCGCACTCAAAAAAGAAAAAAAGAGACGAAAAACGGGTAAATCTTTCAATTCAAATGTTTGAATACATCAGAAAATGAATGCAACTATAGTCAAATCTTCATATTGCACAATTATTAACAAAAAAAAGAACTATACGCACTTTTTCGCCCGAATCGTGGTGAGTTCCTCGTTGTACATCTTTAGTCGAATCAAAAGAGCGTCAAGTTCCTCCTGCATTGCAACGCAGAGCCTCAGAAAACCGGTAAAAAAATCGCAAAAAAATAAATAAAAGTTATGATTGTTCGGAGTAAAGGGGTGCTGCGAGTCGTGCAGATGCATGGCAGCGAAATCAGTATTCCAGTTCAACGGAAAGAATCGAACAGGAACTGAAACTGAACTGGTCTGAACTGAACTGAAACTGAACTGAGATATAACTCCTAAACGCGCTTCATCTATACTGCACAATGCGAAACTTCCGGGAAGCTTCCCAGTTCCGCCAGACCTGCCGGTAGACAAGATGCCCAATCGCGACCTGCCAAAACTGTACACGTGTCTCCTTCATAGCCTCCCTGAATAACCAATAGACGAGAAAAATCACATACATCAGATCCCACAAAAAAAAAAGATAACCACTATTATTCGAGAAATTGTGATGAAGTATTTGAGGCTTTTTCAAGCGTTTTGAAAAAAAGAAGAATTGGTAAGAAAATTGAAATGGTCTGAATGGCCTTTTCTCACTTGACGGTCTTTTCTTTCGCCTCCACACAGGAGGCCTGCAGCTGCCACGTGTCCTCTAAAAAGCTCCGCCACGTGGCAGCCACTCCTGCCTCCGTTGAGTGCTGACTCATCAACTTCAGGAGCTCCTCCTCCTGCTCCGGGAAAAACAAAAAAACATACAAGCAATCACATCAATGTGTAAATGCATGCATAATGGAGACGTGAAAAGGCTTTAAAGACACTAGACGCACTCAAATCTTGAATCTCAAGAATTCCCAGAACCTTAGTAAGACCTAAACATGGCCAAAAACTGCAGATTTCTGCAAACTTCTCAGTTCCCAAAGCACTTGACACCCTAAAAATGTGGTATTTTCACAAAGATGAACCAATATCGATCGATATGCTGCAATAATCCCCCACCTGGATGGCGAGTTTCGCCACAATGTCGGTGCTTGCATCGTCAAAGTGCTCCTTCTCCTCCTGCAGCTGAATGTGCTTTTTTGTCTGCACCGCGATGGCCTGCATCACCTGCGCGCTCGCGACATACTCCGAAAGTGATGTCAGATCAGGCAGCGCGCTATTGGATGGCCTGGCAAGGCAGCAAGATTCTCTTTGCGTTCCGTTCCGTGAAATGTGAGAAATCGCCGGCTTTTATTTATTTTTTATTTATTTTTTATTTATTTGTTTGTTGGAGGGAGGCAGAGACCTGGGCGAGTTCCGCCTCGAGCTCCTCCCTCCGCCGCTGCAGGACCTGCATCTCCTGCGCTATCACCTGCGCGCCCTCCAGAAGAGCACCGAGCTAAGCTCTCTCTCTCTCTCTCTCTCTCTCTCTCTCTCTCCCTCTAACACACGCACACAGTCAACCACCCTGCACTCACCCTCCTCCCCTCTCTCTTTCCCCTCTCCCACCCTCATCCTACACCTCCCTTTCCCTCTCCCTCAGCCTACCCCTCTCCCTCTCCCTCTCCCTCCCCTCCCTCCGAAAGCCGCGCACCTTCTCCGCCTCAGCTACCTCCTGCACTTTGGTCACACGGAATGCCATCGCCTCTGACTTCTGCTGCCTGCACCCCCACACAGGCAGCGAGCCGAGATGGTGAGAGAAGGCGGGGAAGAGAGGAGGGAGAGGGCGAGAGGCCGGGGGAGGGGGGGGAGTCGGGGAAAGAAGCTCAGAGAGGGAGAGGGGCGGACGGGGAGGGATAGGGTGAAGGGAGAGGGGAGAAGGTGAGGAAAGGGGTTGAGAGATGGAGGAGGGAGACGAGGAAGGGGGAGAAGGGGAGAAAGTAGGCGCGGTCTAAGGTGAAAGTGGGAGACAGACACACAGAGAGAGAGAAGGGAGAGGGCGATGGGTGGAGAGGAAAGCCAAGCACCTGCTCTCTGTGATCTTCGCCTTCTGCTCCCTTGCTCCCGCCTGAAGGTCTTCCGCGAGGGTCTTCAGCTTCTCCAGCTGGAAGCCCTCAACATCATCAACCAACCAACCTTTTTAACCTCCAAATAAAAACGTAGCTCCAAACAAAGAAGCTTCTGCCTTCCAACATCGAATGCATGAGTGCATGCCCCCCGCGAGCGCACCTTGAGGCGGCGCACCTCCTCCGTGTCCCCCCCCTGCCCCTGCCCCTGCCGCAGCCCCAGCACCTCCCCCGCCCGCCGCGCCGCCTCGACCCGCCGCGCGGCGCACCGCAGGAGCTCCTCCGACGCGGCCGCGCCCTGCCAGCCACGTGGCGCCGCTCAACTCGTCGGCCCCTCCAAACCACTAGCGGACCCCCTCCATACATCCATACACACACGCACACATCCATGCAAGCACGCGGCGGGGCGGGGCGGGGCGGGGCGGGTGGGCGCACCTCGGTGAGGGCGCGCGGGGGGTCGCTGAGCACGCCGCCCTCGCCCCCCCGCGGGACCTCCGCGTGCGCGGGCGCGCGCTTGAGTTTGACCCTTGCCGCCGCGCCGCCCGCCTGCGCCTCCGCGCGGCCCGCCTCCGCCTCCAACCTGCACCCGAGGGGACAGGGCATGGCCGGGGCACTGAGGGGGAGAGGATGTGTGGTGTGGTAAGTGTCGACATGGTCCACATGGACAACGTCTAGACGAGGACATTCGGGTTTTTTCAGGGAGACGGAATCAGAAAGTCCTGACGTAAGGAACAGATATGGGTGTCTTTAACCTTACCGTTCCACTTCTGCGCTGATCTTTAGTCCCGTGATGACGTCAGCAGCCATGCGTAAAAGGTCATCGGCTCTTAGCTGCAAGTAAGGGGGTGAGAAACCCCAGTAAAGATGGGGGAAAAAAGTGCAATGAGAATGGGGCTAGTGAAGAGGGGAAGGGAAGAGGGGGGTGTGTGGGGTGAAGAAAAAGCAATTCTAAAGGGCCCACAATGCAATAGGAGAGGTACTTTAACCTCACCAGGAGTTCCGAATAGTTTGCGAGTCCCTTTCCAAGGTCCTGAATCCCACTCATAATCGCGTTATGGAGTTCCGGGCCGCCCAGTAAGCACAAACTGGGTACATAAAATCCTTAGGTTAATGATTTGAGCTAAGAAAATAGCAAGATACGGAGAGACAGCGAGCAAAGTTGGGTACGAAAAACGAATAAGAGAGGGGTGGGGTGGGGAAGGGAGGGAGAAACGGGGGGGGAGAAGAGAGAGAGAGAGAGAAAGAGAGAGAGAGAGACTGTGCAGGCCTCCGCCTCCTGGACCCTCTCATCTCGCTCTCCCACTCACATCAACTCCGAGAATGCTACCACATTAAGGTTTCATTTGGTTATTTTCTTTAGGGTAATCACGCACTCAGGTTTTTTGTGTTTTGTGTCGCAGGGTTGTTTTGATGACCCAAAAAAGGGCTCCTTCTTCTTTTTTCCTTATATATACTTTTCAAAACATAACTAAATAGAGGTTTTAGACGTACCCAAACATTTCGAGGACAAGAGCCACCTCCTCGTCTTCGGGTGGCTCCAAAATCTGAACGCCATCAATGTACCGTTTAAATTGTAAAAAATCCATGGAACCGAAATCTTCTCTTGCGTATGACAGTTTTTTGCTCGATCCAGCCAAGATCCATATACAGAGAAATAAGAACTTGACTCACCAAGGAAATAGTAATATTTTCCAACGCATTGCTCTGCAGAAACACGTCTCGAAATGTTAAGGGTTCGCTGCTGATTTCCGGATCGTAGAACAGCACCTGCAGTTGAAAAATTAAAGAAACTTTAAGGAATCTTTTATGCATGTAGCTGGTTCCCAGACTCCTAAACATAGGAACTACGACGCCTCACTGTTCAAACAAAATTATATCCATGTTACCATTGCTACTAAGTTCCCGTTAACCCTACATATTAAACCTAACCCTTACTATCAAAATTCTCCTCTCTATTCCCTACCCCTACTTCCCCTCCATACTTCGTTGTGCACTTTCTCAGCTGATCCTCTCTCTTCCCCATAAAACCTGCCCCCTAACCCTACTACACTTTACTTCCTAACCCTCCCTTCACCCCCTCCCACCCTTTCCCATTCGTAACCCCAACCTTCATTTCCCCACCTTTTCTCTCCTCCCACCCTTTCCTCCCTCTTTCGCTCCTTCCTCCCGGCCCCTCCATAATCTCCCCCCCTCCTTCTCGCCCAAACTCCCTTTCCCACCTCCTTCCTCCTCTCCCCCCTCCTCGTGCCCCCCTTTCCCCCTACGCCCCATTTCCACCCCTCCTCTCTCCCCTCTCCCCCTCTCCCTCCTCCTCCCCCCACTCCTCCTACCCTCCCCCTCCCCTCCCTCCCTTTTCCCGAAATCCCCCCCACCCCCAACTTCCCCCCTCCCTCCCCCTTCTCCTCCCCCCCTCTCCTCCTCCCTCCCCATTCCTTCCCCTCACCCCTTCCCCACGCCCCCTCCATATCCTCTCCTCCTCTCCTCCTCTCCTTCCCCTCCGCTCCCCCCTCCCCCTCCGCCCCCTCCGCCCCCCTCCCCCTCCATGCTTCCCTCCCCCTCCCCCTCCCCTCCCCTCCCCCTCCCCCTCCCCTCCCCCTCCCCTCCCCCCCTCCCCTCCCCCTCCCCCTCCCCCTCCCCTCCCCCTCCCCCTCCCCCCTCCCCTCCCCCTCCCCCTCCCCTCCCCCTCTTCCTTCCCCCTCCACCTCCTCCCCCTCTTCCCTCCTCCCCCTCCCCTCCCCCCCTCCCCCTCCCCCTCCCCCTCCCCCTCCCCTCCCCCTCCCCCTCCCCTCCTCCCCCCTCCCCCTCCCCCTCCCCTCCCCTCCCCCTCCCCTCCCCCTCCCCCTCCCCCTCCCCCTCCCCCTCCCCCTCCCCCTCCCCCTCTTCCCTTCCCCCTCCCCCTCCCCTCCCCCCTCTTCCCTCCCCCCTCCCCTCCCCCCCTCCCCTCCCCCTCCCCCCCTCCCCCCTCCCCTCCCCCTCCCCTCCCCCCTCCCCCTCCCCTCCCCCTCCCCCTCCCCTCCCCCTCCCCCTCCCCCTCCCCTCCCCCCCTCCCCCTCCCCTCCCCCTCCCCCTCCCCCCTCCCCCTCCCCCTCTTCCTTCCCCCTCCCCTCCCCCCTCCCCCTCTTCCTCCCCCTCCCCCTCCCCTCCCCTCCCCTCCCCTCCCCCTCTTCCTCCCCCTC
Organism: Zygnema circumcarinatum; assembly: GCA_037447605.1. Lineage (NCBI taxonomy): Eukaryota > Viridiplantae > Streptophyta > Zygnematophyceae > Zygnematales > Zygnemataceae > Zygnema > Zygnema circumcarinatum. The sequence goes on from CM074804.1 coordinate 2,783,276, forward strand.
CCCCTCTTCCTTCCCCCTCCTCCCCCTCCCCCTCCCCCTCTTCCTTCCCCCTCCCCCTCCCCCTCCCCTCCCCCTCCCCCTCTTCCCTTCCCCCTCCCCCTCCCTCTCCCTCCCCTCCCTCCCCCTCCCCTCCTCCCCCTCCCCTCCCCCTCCCCCTCTTCCCTTCCCCCCTCCCCCTCCCCTCCCTCTTCCCTCCCCCTCCCCCTCTTCCTCCCCCCTCTTCCCTTCCCCCTCCCCCCTCCCCTCCCCCTCCCCCTCTTCCTTCCCCCTCCCCCCTCCCCTCCCCCTCCCCCTCTTCCTTCCCCCTCCCCCTCCCCTCCCCCTCCCTCTCCCTCCCCTCCCTCTTCCCTCCCTCCCTCCCCCTCCCCCTCCCCCTCTTCCCTTCCCCCCTCCCCCCTCCCCCACCGTCGCGACGCGCGTGGGGTCGTCCCCGTCCTCAGGGTCGTCCCCCTCGCGGTCCCTGTGGTCCCGGTCCCTATGGTCCCGCGGCGGCGCGGCGAGGTCCCGCAGCGCGGCGAGCCAGCGCGCGAGCGCCTGCCGCCGCTCCGCGCCGCGCGCCGCGAGGGCGACCTCGTCCAGCCGCCGCACCGCGTGCCGGAAGTTGTTATGGGCGCGCTCGCCCTGCCAGGGGGGAGGGGGAGGGGGGGGAGAGGGAGGACGAAGGAGGAGAGGAGGGGAAGGGAGGGGAGGGGGGTTGGGGAGGACACAGAGGAGAGAGGGGGGGAAGAGAGGGCAGGATGGATGGAGAAGAGGGAGGAAGGACGAGCAGGAGGGAGGGTTTAAGGGAGGGCGAAAAGGGGGAAGAAGGGAGAGGGTGGAGAGGAGTAGGGGAGGGAGCACAATGAGGGCGCAGGTGTGGGAGGGAGCATGGGAGAGAAGGAGCAGGGTAAGGTGTGGGAGGAGGTGGGCACAAGGAGCATGGAAGTTGGAGCATGGGAGGGAGAGCCAAAAAAAGCACAATGCAGGAAAACTTGAAGCAGGATTTGGATAAGACAGTCGGTGACATTGACTAAAGGATCCCTAAAGTACGTCGAAAAGGTTCTGTTTCTGCATAAGGCATGGACACATCATTTACCCAGTTCTATTGGAATGATGGAAAGTAAGGGCCAGCCCAATGCCTCATCATGCAGACGTGGTATGAAACCAAATGAAAACTAAAAAAACAAAAACAAAAAGCTAAACTAACCAGAAAGAAGGCGAAGATAGAGTTTGAGTGATCCAAACAATCCTGACATATATATATTTTTTGAAGGAAAATAATTGATAGCTAACAAAAGGGGAAATTAGGGTTTGTGACGCACTGTACGGTCGAGGACAGCCTTGGCGACGGCCGCGCCCGCGGAGTGCACAAAGAGCCGCGCGCGGCCAACGCTACCGCCATGGCTGCTGGCGCCCGAGAGGCCCTTGCCACCTGCCACGTCAGCAGCCTTGTGCAGGGCGGACCGCAGCCACGACATTGTCACGGTCTTCGCGGAGGACACGTGGCAAAGGAAGAGAGGATGGACGGAAAGGTGCTGATGGCGGATGAGAGCGGGAGGGAGGGAGGGACGGAGGGAAGATTAGGGTTAGGAGGGTGGGGGCGGGGAGGGATGCAAGGTTGCAGAAATGATGTTGGCGATGAGTGTTATTCCAATGCTGTCTGCATCATGGTGATGTCGAGAGGGGTGGCGCGAGAGAGAAGCAGGGAGGGAGGGAGAGAGGACGCGGGCGAGGAAGGAGGGGAGGAATGATGTATGTCGGGGCGCAGGAGGGATGTCGCGGCGAATGTCACGCGTCAGCGATCCATGCGCGCGCGGCGCATGGCCATGACCCGCAGAGAGCGCGAGCGAGGCGGGAGGGCGAGGGCGAGGGCCAGAGTGGCCGTGGGCGCTCCATGGCACCCATGGCCGCGCCTCGGGCGGTTGCGCCTCGCTCGTGCGGCAGGCGGGGCCTGGAGGGTACTCGTTCTGAGCGAGCCATCGCCCATACTTTAATCGAAACACGTACTTCGTGGCTTCTCACCAAAACACATCCGAGCGGTAAAGAGTATGGAGTCTGGTTTAAATTTCGAACACGACAGCTAAGAGTGAGTTTCCGTATGGAGAGTCCTGTTCACACAATCGCACTTGCGAACGCACCGTCGTTTTTGAAAGCGGACGGCATACCTGTGTGAACGCGCTGGTGGGCGCACAGGGCCGTACAGAGATGCAAGGTGGACCATCGTTTTTGCGGCGTGCGCCAAGCGACCACGCGGCGCCTCGCCATTGGGGGAAACGCCGTGCGGAAACGGGACAGGACCTCGGCCGAAACGGGCGCCGGGAAATGCGGCTGAACCGTACGGTACATGTGCTATGTGTGCAGGAAAAGCGAGGACGGGACTGCGACTGCATTGTTAACTGTGGCACGGCCGCATGGCACGCGTTCCCTGCTCACGCGCGTGCGAACTGTGTTGTGCTGCACTACTGTGTCGTAGCGTCATGCCAAGCAACCTGATGACGTAGTGTGACGCCACCCGGTTTCCAGATCCCGGGTTTCGTAAAGTCAGCAGACCGAGGCCGTCCGTACAGCGAGCGCCCGTCGTTCGCAGCTCTCTGTCGACCAATCCTGGCGGTCCGAGCGCGCGGGCGCGAGCACGTGGCAGACACGTGGCGGATACTGACAGGCTACGGCCAGTCAGAAAATCGCGAGAGACGGCGCCACGTGACATCCACGTGTACTGTACGGGCAGCTCGTTCTTAGCGAGTCAGCGAGGGCGCCACGTGGCAACTCGTGGAGGAGGTTCGGGGGGCGGGGGGGGGGGGGGGGGGGGGGGGG
>CM074804.1:2792945-2815757 GCA_037447605.1 Zygnema circumcarinatum
CCCCCCCCCCCCCCCTCCCTCCCTCTCTCTCTCGTTCATCTTTCCTCTGCCTCGTCCTCCCGCTTACTCCGTCTCCAACCCCCGAAATCTTTCGTCACATTTTTTTTTCTGACTGCTCCGTTTACACAGAACAGTCGAATCGCTTTTCAGAAAGGAGCGTCACATGGCAAACGCCTGCAGAAAGGGTCCACTATCATCCTGACTCCTTTCTCTCCCTCTCTCCCTCTCTCCTCCCTCGCAGGTGGTCCACTTGGGCCGTCTCCACCACCCCCATCTCGTGAACCTTCTCGGCTTCTGTACGGACAGAGGCCACAAAATGCTTATATACGAATACATGAGCAACGGATCCCTCGAGGCGCGCCTTCAGGGTACTTCCTGATTCGTCCTTTTATTGAATAATAAGATCAAAAAAACAAAAAGAAACTATGTTCGAGTTTTCAGACGCAGCGATCCCTTTTCTATTCAGATTTGATTTACTCACTTTTTTCTTTCCCTTTTTTTTATCTTCAAGCAGACCAGGAGAGGCCCACGCTGAAGTGGGCGGATCGAGTTCGCATAATTAAGGAGGTGGCGTACGGCCTCCACTACCTGCACGACGAGGTCAGTGTCGGGCAGCAGCAGAAAAGTTTTCTCCATCTTTTGCATTCAAAGAATGAAGCCGTTTCTTTCCATTTTTCTTTCCGGTCAAAATTTAAACCCGTTTCATTTCTGTTTTTCCTTTTCTATTTTTTTGCAGAATCAGCCCGCGGTGCTTCACCGGGACATCAAGGCGAGCAATGTACTGCTCGACAGCGACATGTCCGCAAGGGTGAACATTTACATACAGAACCCACATTTTACAGAGAATTCAATCAATTTAAGCGTCCTGAAGCTAAAAACTGGTCGATATTTACCTGAAAAAAACCCATGTCAATTTTTTCCAGGTGGCTGATTTCGGTCTCAGCCGGTCCAAAAGCGACGCTTCCGCGAAGCAGGCAAGCCTGAAGGGCTCCGGCGGGTACACGGACCCTGACTTCCTCGTCAACGGAATGTACTCAGAGAAGAGCGATGTGTACAGCTTCGGAGTGCTCGTCTTCGAAGTCATGGCGGGCCGCACCCCCCAGCAGGGCCTCATCGAATACATTAACCTTGTATGTCTCTCTCTCTCTCTCTCTCTCTCTCTCTCTCTCTCTCTCTCTCTCTCTCTCTCTCTTCCTCCTCTCCACCACTTTCGAATCAGCTTTCCTGTCTGTCACTAACCCACCCCCCCCCCCCCCCTCCCTCCCTCTCTCTCTCGTTCATCTTTCCTCTGCCTCGTCCTCCCGCTTACTCCGTCTCCAACCCCCGAAATCTTTCGTCACATTTTTTTTTCTGACTGCTCCGTTTACACAGAACAGTCGAATCGCTTTTCAGAAAGGAGCGTCACATGGCAAACGCCTGCAGAAAGGGTCCACTATCATCCTGACTCCTTTCTCTCCCTCTCTCCCTCTCTCCTCCCTCGCAGGTGGTCCACTTGGGCCGTCTCCACCACCCCCATCTCGTGAACCTTCTCGGCTTCTGTACGGACAGAGGCCACAAAATGCTTATATACGAATACATGAGCAACGGATCCCTCGAGGCGCGCCTTCAGGGTACTTCCTGATTCGTCCTTTTATTGAATAATAAGATCAAAAAAACAAAAAGAAACTATGTTCGAGTTTTCAGACGCAGCGATCCCTTTTCTATTCAGATTTGATTTACTCACTTTTTTCTTTCCCTTTTTTTTATCTTCAAGCAGACCAGGAGAGGCCCACGCTGAAGTGGGCGGATCGAGTTCGCATAATTAAGGAGGTGGCGTACGGCCTCCACTACCTGCACGACGAGGTCAGTGTCGGGCAGCAGCAGAAAAGTTTTCTCCATCTTTTGCATTCAAAGAATGAAGCCGTTTCTTTCCATTTTTCTTTCCGGTCAAAATTTAAACCCGTTTCATTTCTGTTTTTCCTTTTCTATTTTTTTGCAGAATCAGCCCGCGGTGCTTCACCGGGACATCAAGGCGAGCAATGTACTGCTCGACAGCGACATGTCCGCAAGGGTGAACATTTACATACAGAACCCACATTTTACAGAGAATTCAATCAATTTAAGCGTCCTGAAGCTAAAAACTGGTCGATATTTACCTGAAAAAAACCCATGTCAATTTTTTCCAGGTGGCTGATTTCGGTCTCAGCCGGTCCAAAAGCGACGCTTCCGCGAAGCAGGCAAGCCTGAAGGGCTCCGGCGGGTACACGGACCCTGACTTCCTCGTCAACGGAATGTACTCAGAGAAGAGCGATGTGTACAGCTTCGGAGTGCTCGTCTTCGAAGTCATGGCGGGCCACACCCCAGCAGGGCCTCATCAGATACATTAACTTAGCCGCCGTATCTCTCTCTCTCTCTCTCTCTCTCTCTCTCTCTCTCTCTCTCTCTCTCTCTCTCTCTCTCTCTCTCTCTCTCTCTCTCTCTCTCTCTCTCTCTCTCTCTCTCTCTCTCTCTCTCTCTCTCTCTCTCTCTCTCTCTCTCTCTCTCTCTCTCTCTCTCTCTCTCTACTCTCTCTCTCTCTCTCTCTCTCTCTCTCTCTCTCTCTCTCTCTCTCTCTCTCTCTCTCTCTCTCTCTCTCTCTCTCTCTCTCTCTCTCTCTCTCTCTCTCTCTCTCTCTCTCTCTCTCTCTCTCTCTCTCTCTCTCTCTCTCTCTCTCTCTCTCTCTCTCTCTCTCTCTCTCTCTCTCTCTCTCTCTCTCTCTCTCTCTCTCTCTCTCTCTCTCTCTCTCTCTCTCTCTCTCTCTCTCTCTCTCTCTCTCTCTCTCTCTCTCTCTCTCTCTCTCTCTCTCTCTCTCTCTCTCTCTCTCTCTCTCTCTCTCTCTCTCTCTCTCTCTCTCTCTCTCTCTCTCTCTCTCTCTCTCTCTCTCTCTCTCTCTCTCTCTCTCTCTCTCTCTCTCTCTCTCTCTCTCTCTCTCTCTCTCTCTCTCTCTCTCTCTCTCTCTCTCTCTCTCTCTCTCTCTCTCTCTCTCTCTCTCTCTCTCTCTCTCTCTCTCTCTCTCTCTCTCTCTCTCTCTCTCTCTCTCTCTCTCTCTCTCTCTCTCTCGTTTCCTTTTTCCCATTCATTTTTTTCCTCAAACTTTTCTCTTCATTCACTTTTTTTGAGGAAGGTTTGGCAGCTGCAACCTTCATTAACATCTGTTGCTTCGGTCTCTAACCTCCTCCTCCTCTTTCCTTGTTGCTCCATCCTCCGCCTCTCCTCTGCACCGACCCTGATCTGTGCGTCCTCCCGCTCCATTCCGTTCGCCGTTCCGTTCCGTTCCGTTCCAGGCCACCATGGGCGAAGAAGGCAAGGAGCGGTGGTCCATCATCGTCGACCCGCGCTTGGAGGGACGCTACGCGAAGGACGAGCTCGCGGTCATCGCCTCCATCGCCCACAAATGCATTCGAAAGTCGCCGCGCCGCCGCCCCAAAATCTCCGAAGTGGTCGAAGCCCTGAGCCAGGTCGGACCCGCGGGGCCCGAAAGCCACAGCCCCGCCTCCCTCCCTATCAACCGACCCATTGTGGCGAAGAGGACGCCTTCGTGGGACACTGTGACCTCTCCTCTCCCAACGACTCCGAGCCGACTGAAGGCGTCGATCCAAAGCTTCGCTAACTTTCAGAGGGTGCAAGGAGGAGGGGGGATGGGGGGAGAGTTCACGGCTCTTGGGGGTGTCCCTCTCCCTCTCCCTCCCCCTCCTGTGGGAGGGAGGGAGGCGATTGAGCAGTTGAAGGCGATGTTCGAAGGGAGAGGGGGTTATGGAGTGTCGGAAGGGGAGGGGAGGGAGGGGGGTAAGAGGAGCGGAAATGAGAGCAGCTAGTTAACCGCTTGGAGAGCGGAAGACTATGGACTTCAACTGCTTTTTCAGAGTCAATGGGTTGGCTGGTACTGGAGAGGAAGTAAAATATTGTATCTGTTGTTGGGTCCTTCCCTGGAACGGTGATGTAGGAGGTGAAAGTTGTGATGTAGCAGCTGAGAACTGTGTAGTAGAACAGATTGTGCAGGTGGGAGCAGGAGCAGGAGTCTGAACGTGTGAGGGGGGAACTTTTTCGAAGTTCCTTTCCCTTCGACGGCCCACCCCCCTTTCCTCCACCCCGGCCTTTATTTTTCCTTCTTTAAATTTTTGAACTATTTATTTAGTGAGGTGCCCACTCTCATAAGACGCGGATCGCATCTCGGCGATCTGCCGCCCTCCCTCAGGGAAGCGGCAGAGCGACTTCAAATGAAGCCGCTAGGGGGGGAGGCGGCGCTTTGAGGAGACCCTCTGCTTGTGGGCCCCTTGCACTGTACTTTGTATGAGATCAACTTTTTCTTGTAAAAAAAAAAAAAAAAAAAAAACCCAGTGTATGGATTGTCGATGGGAAATGTTGTTGTTAGGCTTTCATGTTGTAAACGACGATTGTGGTGTTAAGAAAAACCAAGCAGCAGAGGAAGGAACAGATCGGTTTGAAACCGGACGGAAGCGACAAAGTTTTTTTCGCAGCATCCCATGTGATTAACAAATCAGTCCAACTCTAAATAAGAACAAGAATGTTTTAGTCATTGCACATAACGAGAACAGACCAGTACCTCACGTCAAGGTCCAATCACTTTGACAGTATGTGCAACCCAAGCTCCCCAACCTTACCTTTAACTTTAGTTTAACACAATTCTTTTGTTGAAGGTACAGAAAGCTTCAAAACAACAAATTTCTCCGTTTGGGAGTCACCAACTTGACATATAGTTCCTAATTCAGTTTTACACAGGCCCTACCAAACCACAACACGAAACAGCTTCCACATAGTCATCCTACCAATAATAAGGCTCTTCCCCTTGAAGACTACCTCCCTGTACACCGGACTTAAACTCCCAGTCTACCCACAGTAACATTCTTCATTCTATTTCTGATTCACTCCCACCTCTCACACTCCCTTCCACTTCCCCCCTCACCTCCCCTTCTCCAACTCCCCATCCGTTTGCTTTTGCAAACGCTTTAAAAACAGAAGAGGGCCTCTCTCCTCGCTCTCTCCTCGCTCTCTCCCCCTCTCTGTCTCCTCTCTACCGAGCTCAGCTGCCCTTCCCAAACTCTCACCTCCCAAGACCCTTTCCAACCTCCCCCTATGTACCCACAGGTGTCCTCCCCTCCGTTATACGGTGTGCACGCGACATGGAGCCTCCGTTTCAGAGCGCCATCTCGGCCTTGAGCGCGGCGAGCTCGTCGTCCTCCTCCGCCCTCTGCGGCTTCTTCTGCGTCTGCGAAGAAGCTGCGGCCGCAGAGGGGGCCTTTGTGGGGACGGAGGGCAGCGGCTGCGCAACCTCGCCGGTGGCGGGCTGCAAAAGCTGCTCGTCCAGCTCAAGCCCCTCCAGCTCCTCCAGCTCCTGAAGCAGCTCATCCTGTAATGGAGAAAGGGAAAAAGGGGAGGACAGGAGAGGGAGGAAGGGAGGGAGGGAGCGAGACAGAGAGAGAGAGAGAAATTTAGGATGCAGCAAAAGTTGATACGAAGGTAAAGGAAAAGGCGACATTTAGTGGCGGGTTTGGGCGAAGGATGAAAGGGTCGCTACTAGCTTCTACTAGCTGCGCTTTAGGGCTTGTGGTTGATTTTAGGGTTTCGGATGTCTAGGGATCGAAGGTTGAAATTTCTCCAGAACAATACACGAAACGTGTAGGTGCGCAATCTCTCTCGCCCACTTTCCGTCTATACTTCAATTGCTACCACCTCACTACAGCCCCTCATTCACCCACTCTCGTCATTATCTCCCACTTATCTCTCGCACAAAACTTTCCCTTGAGCCCTCTCCCTTGCTTTCTCACCCCTGCCTTCTCTCCTTCCCTCCTCTTCTCCTCCCCCTTTCACCCCTCGTCCGTGTCTCTTTTCCCTCCCCCTCTCCCCACATTCCCAATCGTCCAAAAGGCTCTCCCACATACACACGCGCACCTTCCAAATACTCACAAGGATACCCCATCCTCACCGAGAAAAAATTAAGCGTGGCCCAAACCCGAAAAGACCCATACTGCCATTTACCTCCCCTACCCAGTTTGATAACCTAAAATGCACGTTACATAAGACCATACTCAATGTATATATAAACACAACGTAAACAATATATATATACATGAAACAATATAATCTAAAAATGATATATTATATAAAGGGAAATGCTATTTTCACACCTTTTTTTGTCGAGATACACACCTTTCTCGCCAGTCAGATATTATTTTAGGGTTTTTAGGGTATTAGGGTTAAAAAAAGGTGTGTATCTAGACAAAAGGTGTGTAAATAGCAATTCCCTATATAAATACATATATATATTTATCAGTTTTATCGAGAGTCCTCACCTCATCGAAGTCTGCCGCAGAGCCGATCGGCTGTGAGAGCGCGTCTTGAATCTGCTTCATGTTCTCCGTCTGCTCGTTGATCTCGTCCATGGTCTTGTCGACGTCGTCGATGTTCCTGCGAGCCCCCCCTCAGACTTCAGAACCCTAAAGCCTGCGATGCGTCACCTCAGAAGATGCAGCGACGCAACTCAAACCCTAACTGCTGCTTGTTCCACATAGTGATGTGCTCTCTCTTTCTCACTCTCTCTCGCACTATCTCGTAGTTCCAATTCTGACTCACATTTGCTTCTGGACGCCCTTCAGAACCTGTGCAGAATCGCGCATCGCTCCCACCACTTCTACCGTCGCGTTTGCTCCTTCCAACATCACTTCCTGCATCGCACGATTTCAAACCCGCATTTGAATGCCTTTGGAGAAAAACTGCTCTTGGTGAAATCGATTATGCACAGCAAAACATAACTGAAAAATCAAACTGAAAGCACCAGGAGCGAGAGGAGCGCACCTGATCTTGGAGGCGGAACTGGTAATTGCTCAAAGCCTCAATCTGACTCTCATAAAGCTTTTTCTTTTTTAAGCACTGAATAGCAGCTGCGGAAAAGAAAACATAACGTAATTAAGCACCCGGCATATGCGCTCGCACCACATCAATTGAACAGACCTAAACTAAATCATCAAACACTTCGTTTTTAAGACCTCTGAAAGTTGATTCCTCTACTTCCATTCATACTCATTCACACATTCATTGCTACTCCAGTTCGGAGGAGACTTCAATTTCGTTGTCTGAACAGGGACAAAAGGAAATTTCTATGGTTCTCCACTGCTACATTCGCAGAAACAAAGAAAAGTCCAACCCCAAGTTCTGCAACTCGCTGTTTGGAACTCTTTTGACTGCCTCCCTTCAAAGCCTAGCATATTTTCCACTTTAATTCTCGACAAAAGGGAAAAACATTAGAAAACCACAACCTGCTGAGTTGAATATTGCTTTGTCTTCCACGGTCAAACGAACATGAAGACGAAATACAGGAATGACTCTGGACCTGGAGAGGGAGGGAAAACGAGAAAGAAAGAGGGGGCGAGAGAGGAAGCGGGGGACTGCCCAAAAACCCTAACCCTAAATTCAGGAAGACACTCATTAAAGTCCCCGCCATCTGACAATGACGAGCTTCCTCTCTTTGCTCACCCTCCCTCCTCCGTCTCTTTCCACCGTGCAACTCGCTCACCCTCTCCTCGCGGTATCTCTCCCACTGACTCTCCTTTGACCCCTCTCACCTTCCCGCCTTTCCTCTCTCCCTTTCGTCCAGCCCCTTTTTCTCCAGCTATCTTGCTATCTTGTTGCTCCTGCAATTCAGCCTACAGCAGAAAAACCAATACCTCTCTTATTCTTTTGCTTTGTAAATTCCTTTGCTTTCTCCAGCTCCAGCTGAATCTTTTTTTGCAAAAACACTTCTTTCTTCTCCAACATGAGCCGCGTCTGCAGTGAACTCAAAAAACAAGGAGAAAAAATCAGTCACCGAAAAACACAATCACATGAAAACCCACCTCATATTTCTTGCGAAGAGAAAAAGCACCCAAGCAACCGCTGAAATACATGTGAGCGAGGGAGGAAGGGAGGCAGACAGAGAGGGACTGGGAGAGGGAGAGAGAGAGGGAGAGGGGGAGAGAGCGAGCGGGAGAGAGGGAGCGAAGGAAAGAGAGAGACGGGAGACGACGAGGAGTTAGGAAGTTGGGCATTAAGAGAAAGGTGGGGAAAACGAACGAGTGAAGGAGAGAAAGAGAGGGAGAATGAGTCGACACAGCGAGAGAGAGAAAGAGAGCGAGAGCGACACACAGTGCGCGAGACAGTTCATGAGAGGTGGGAGGAGAGGCAGACAGCGAGGAGGGCGAGAGAGAGAGAGAGAGGTGGAGGGATCGGCAAAAAAAGAAAGAGACAGACAGAGAGAGGGAGAGGAGGAGAGAGAGAGAGCGAGAATGAGACGCACTTCTGCCAGCTTGTCGAGAGACTCCCGCATGGTGGGAGTCTCTTTGGGCTTTCCAAACAATCTTCCAAACATCTTGCCCCCCTTTTTCTTCCTCCTCCTTCCTGTCTCCTTTCCTCCCGCTCTCCCTCCTCTCCTTCCTCTCACTCACACTTCCACCTCCCAATGTCACCCCTCTCCCCTCTCCCGCAGAATTCCAACTGCAGGAGCGTCCTTGAAGACCCTCCCTGGAAACCCTAACCCTAATTCTACTGCAAATCCTGAAAAAAAGGCTGTTTATAAAAGAGCAAAAAAACCAGATGGTTCACAGGTAGCGGAAGTGGAGGGTTTCCTGGGAGGGATGAGGGTGAGAAGAGAGGACGAGGGAGGGAGAGGACGAGGGAGGGAGAGAGAGAGAGCAAAGAAGGGACGGAGGGAGGAGATGCGATACCGTCGCCCGTAGCAGAGCGGACTCTGCAAGACAGGTACGGCGCAATTTCCGCCGAACGGGAGAGCGTGGATCGGAAGGAATTTACACGCGAAGGTCCACGGAAGTAATAAGTTCAGACTCCCAAAGATTAAAATCTCAATTGAGGGTAAATTCCAAGCTGGGAGTCCAATGGCTTCCTGGCCTGCATGGCAAGTCGCCTCGCGGGACTGGAATTGAAATCGATTCGGCCGTCGTGAGAATTTCATGCATCTGTGCATGAGGGGATTCATTTTTTCTATCTTTTTGCCATTAATTTGTCCCCATAATGCAAGGTCTTAGGGTCCAAGAGGCTTCTTTGGTCTCATTTTGAGAGAGGTTGCACAACAGAAATGACTTTGAGTGCATAAGCGATCGTAAAACTGGTCAGGTTAATAAACCTTTCCACTTTTGACTGAAGTCGAAAGTCAAGTCAAGTTTCACCTTATAATAAAAGCTTCAGTCGCTTTTCAAATGCTATATTTGTAGTTTTTTTTAACCATTCTGCGCTTTCTTCCGTGACTCGAGACATCCCTTTGATCCCAATTCCCTTGCGGGATATTTGGGTGGCACGCTCCAATGGGTTTGGCGAAACATTCACTGCTCGTTTCCACAAGGGTGGCTCCGCAGGATTGATTATCCCTATCTCTATTGGTGGAGGCCATCACAAGCTTCACAACAGGGCTTCAAGAAATCTCCCCATTTCCTCCAATTCGGCAAAAAAACTGGCAAAATCAGAGGACAGACCAGAAGTGGCATTTCTATTTCAGATAGCTTCTGACCTCGTTCCTATGTTGTAAAATTCTCGTTGACGTAAACCAGCATAATTTGACAAATTTAACAAGCCTCACTAATTTGAGAAAGACAATTACATGTTTAACCCCAAAACTGAAACAAAACCTTATTTTTGAAAATTGCACACAACTAAGCGATGGAATGCACGTTCCACAGGTGCCCTCCTCCGTGCCCAGAGACGGCGGCGTCCATAGGACTCAGAGTTCACATTCCTCTTAGGCAACTACGAGGACTCCTCATACTCACCTCCTACTGTGCGTCAGCATCCGTATCAGGCATCACTTTATTCGCTGCTGTTACAATGAATGGAGTGGCTACACATGGAGTCAAGGACCTGTCCGGCCGAAAAAGCCTTTCAAGTTCGGCCGAAGACAGCAGGAAGGCTCCAGGAAGGAGAGGGAGGGAGGGGGACCCTACTGGTTGCATAAAAAAAACCCAACCAGAATAGGGAGGCTCTAGGAAGGAAAAAGAGAATGGGAGAGGGGGAGGGGGGAAGGGGAAGGGAGGGAGGCCGGGAGAAGGATCATACTGGCTGCAGACTAGAGATATGCAGACGTGGAGGCCATTGGAGTGCACTACGCTAAAACAGAACTTGAAACTCAGGACATTTCACATAGTGCTGTACTCTCTCTCCCCTCCCCTTGCTTCCCTCTCCCCCCCACCCCCCGGCCTCCCATGTCACTGTGGCCCCATCATGGCTTCATATCGTAGTTCGGCTCTTCTGCCTCGTCTCCTTCTGGATGAGTAGGAGGCGCATGCTGGGAGCCTTGGTCTTCTAAGCCTTCCAATGGGGGATGCTCCTTAATGTCAGCCCAGCTATCTGGAAAATGGGGTCAAGGTGGCTCTCCACTCAAAAGTGTTCGTGAAATAGAGTACAACATTGCACTCCTTCCCGCAACCTTAAAAAATCAAAGGAGCTCTGTAGGAAGGAGATTAAAGGAGGCTCTAAGGAGGACTCAGATATAAGCCCCAGTGGATGGAAGGGAGAGCATAGACCTCACCATGTTGAAGGCATTCGAATGAGATGTGCATGCATGCCAACTGTCCAAAGGCGGCCACTTCACACCGTAGAATATGAATTCACATGCAACACGTTCAGTAAAACTGATTGGTTAACTGATGAGCAGATGACTCCGAACCTGTCCTTATCTGTTGCACCGAGTTCTGTGAATAATTCATACATAATAAGCGTCCGATTATTTACTGCTTAGCCGTGTGAACTGACTCGACACCCAAATGAATAAACTGAGAGAGGAGGGAGGCGGGCATAATGGATACAGTCGGTCCATAAGTCCGTCAAGGGAACAGTCGTCTCAGACTTGAACCAATAGTCGTTATTCAACTGCACAGGGGAAAGTAATAAAGTAAACAAAACGGGAAAAGAGACAAAAACACAAAGCATGGAAACAAAGTCCCCGCTCCACTTTCCCCTCCTGCCTCCCGCATCCCGCCTGCCAAGTCTCCCTCGCCCCCCTCCTCTCCTATGTCCGCTGAAGTAGCACCAATGCTTGACAAAAGCAGCCCCTTTCTCCTTCAGGAAAATCCTCCGACTTTTTTCCATATTCCCACAAAATAGAACTGAGGCGTTAATACGGCTAAATCTGCCACTTACCGTGTTGGGCGTTATTCTCATGATGCCCCCCATAAGCTCATCCATGGGGCTGCCGGGCCCTGAACCCAAACCCTCCCGACCCATCTGATGCGCGACTTCATTTGGAAAAGATTGATGTTCTTGTAGACGTGATGGAGAAGAATCGTTTTGAAAAGGAGGAAAGTGAGGCGGCATCCCCATTTCATGATCAGCTGCACTGTGATGCTCGGATGATTGTTGGCTCTGTTGGGGGGGAGGCTCGTCATGGCTGGGCACATCATGAAACTTCTCGAATCGGCTGAAATTGTTCTAACATCATGCCCCACAATCACAGACCAACATCAACCCCCCAGAATTACGCTTAACGGCACGCCCTGCGCTAATGCCCATTGGCGAATAAGAAAGGAAGAAAAAAAAAGATAAGATGAAGAAGAAAGAAAACTAGGGAAAAGAGCGAGGTCGTGAATTCCACTGTCTGGAATATACGAATTCAACATGAGTCGGATTCTACAAAAATCTTTTACGTGAAGTTGTGGACGTACAAGCAGTGTTCATTGAACAGTATGGGGGACGAATGAAGTAAATCGTGAGGATAACTCCAATAATGGAACATGGCCTTGTCAGAAATTATGGAACAGAGCAATCTCTGCTACGGCAATAAAGAAATACAGTCAAGAAAAAGGGCACACAGATCAAATTGTGGTTCCTTGTCGAAAGTTCCCCTACAAGTGTGAAGCGTGGATTGGAAAAGAAATGGAGGAGAGCACACACCTCACAAGGTAGACATGAATAGGACCTGTCGTACTTCGCAGCAATATTTGAAATCGCTTGTGAGGATAATCCAAAGCAGCCTGCTTGCGTTCATCTCCAAACGAGGAGAATCAAGAGTTCAAAAGTAAGAACTTGACTCTGTATCAAACCATGATGCTCACTGTGCTACAGCTCGCCTCAATATATAAGATCAAACTATTTGACGCGGTCGCGCGTCAAAAGCAGAGGGTTAGAGGGGCCGTGCCCAAGGTCGATGGGGTAGGAGAAGGTGGGGAGAGAGAGAGACGGGCGGAGGTAGAGAAAGAGGGAGTTGAGAGGGAGAGGATTTAAAAGCAAAAGAGATGGGATGAGGGGGACTTGGAAAATGGAGGGAGGGGGCAGAGGGAGAGGGAAACAGTGAAATGAAGGGAAAGTGGCGGGCAGAGGCGCGAGAAAGTGCAGAAGTAGACGGAACGAGAAAAGCAGCTTTGCCTATTCTCTTCAACACAATATGTACCTCATCAGGGTCAGGCACTTCCAGCATTGTGCCATGTGGAGCTTCGATGGCGATGAGAGTGTCGTTCTGTAGCAGTAGCAGATAAGAAGTAGAATACGATCATGAAGAATGAAAAGGGAAACGAATTAACAATAATGACGCACGAGGATGAAAAGTAGTGATAGAAAGATATGAAGCAGAATCCAAGAAGATAAGACATACTGGCTCTCTAACTGTAGTGGCGCCAGAGGGACCTCTTTGCAGAAAACAAGTGACGAAGGAGAAAATAAGCGCCAGCATTCAGAACAAACAATGGAAAACGTTTGACTTCTGGAAGAAAAACGAAAAGAGAAGAAAGGTTTCCTGGGCCCATTGCTGCAAAAGTGTTGCCCACTTGATTATAGGAAGGAAAGTGGATAACTCAGAAAATAACTCGACTTTTTGTGTGGCTGAGATACATCCAAATGGAACACTTACCTGAAAGCAGGGCAAGCTCTTGATATCCTCCTCAGTAACATACATGTACCTGATGGCCTTAAGAGTTAGGGAGAGACAATAATTCGAGATCTAATTTCATTAGGAACATTGCAATGCCTTAAAACCATTGGAATTTCGACCAGCCTCTCCCTTTCCCCACTCCAATTCCTAAACCAATCTTCGTTCACCTCCTCTCCCTCCTCCTCTCTCCGCCTTGCTCAATTCCCCTGTCAAATGCTTTCATCCCATTGCTCTCTCCTCTTCGCCCTATTCTCCTATTCCTGCCTCTCCTCTATCCTGTTTCAACTTTTCACATATATTATCGCCTTTCTCCTCCCCGCTCCATCTCTCATCTCCTCACAGCAGCTAACAATAACTGCAATTAATTGTCATATACGTCTTTTGCAAGAATCATAAAAAACTTCAAACATCCACAGTCACAATCAGAAACCAAAGTGCAAAACATATCCTCCACGCGGTAAAATAGTCCCAGACAAAAACCATGTCCAACGAGAGGATACTGTCGTGTGCTCTCCGTTTCGAACATGCTTGAAAGTTTTTCCCTCGCCTTGCTGCGACAAAGGGATAAAGAAAAAAAGCCTAATTTCAGGCCAATGCATTCTAAATCTCATTGGCTCCTAAAAAGGCTGCTACTTGAAGGTTACGTTCCCAGAATCGATTTCAGCTCTCGTCAACCTCCCAGGAGACATCAGTCACGCTAGTTATTTGCACAATACCCTCATCCATCCACCCACCCTCTTTAGTCCAGGTCACTCTCTTACATCAAGAGACGAAAAGGGAAAGAGAGTGGAGGGGGGAAGGGAAGGGGGAAGGGGGCAGCGACGAGGAGAGAGAGGGGAGGGAAGGGGAGTGAAGGGGAGTGAAGGGGAGTGGGAGAGGGAGAGGGAGAAGCAGGGGGGCGGTGATCTTAGAAAATGTCACCCACCTGATTGATTCATCCAGCACTTTCTCCGCCTCTTTCAAAATTTCCTGCTCTGCCTGCCAGTGGAGAAGCAGTGCCAAGCATGAAAAATAGGTATACACAATATGGATATGACCAAGTACGCCTTTCTCCAGAACAGAAACCTAAAGAACTGACTGAACTGAACTGACTGACAGAGAAATTGGCATTCGAATGTGGCCCGCGACCGTTTTTCCCAACAAAGAGTCACAACCACGAGCGATAGTTCTAGCCTAAGTCACCTCTCACTCGACGAGGTGAAAATTCTTTCAATGACAAAGCAGTTCTCAAACAAGGAAAAAGAACTGGCCGACTACATTTTCATTTTGTCCTGATCACCCCCAAAGGGCTTGAAGAATGAAATTTCAAAAAACTCCAAACCGAAGTGTTGTCAGCGTAGCATTGTATTTAACGGTCGCAGGACAAGGAAAAGGATGCATAAGTACTGATAAGTGCAACTATACATCTATACTAATAACGAAACCCATGTTCATACTCAAACTCGTGAAACTCTCCTTTTACACAGTTCAAAATGCGTGCACTCCATCGTTCGACAGCATGACACAAAGACCACGGGCAGACTGATACAGAGTAATAGATAGGAAAAGCCAGAGGACCGGTCCTTGCAAATGAATGGCAGTAGGCACTAGATAATACAAGAAACTCAACCTGCATATTCAAATAGTCGTCGTTCATTCCTGTTTCGTCAAGGCCTTCCAGTCCCCTGTGTCCCCCATAGAAGCCATTTGAAAAGTCAGCTCTCGTAGGCTTGTCTATTGTTGGTAAATGTGTCGAGAACAATAGAGAGCGTCAGCTATGTGTATCAGGGTCGTTTTTGACAGTTCATGGGGATCTCTATAGGATGATAATTGGAGTTCCTGAAGAGGATGAAACTAAAAAAACTGCTTTGCCGAATGAATTGCATTCACCAGGCATCAAAGTAGTTGTTAAATATCGCTTCACATGCACACACATATGTCTGTCGAAAGCCGAGGAAAAGGGATCAAAAGAGAATGCCGATCTCAATTCAAACTCATCATGAGGCACTTCTATCGTTCTGTGTGGTATTCTTCGTTCCCTTACTCAAGTTCCGCACTACTTGTCGGTGTGTGCTGAAACCGGAAATCAACAAACGACTGAACTTACTTCCACTGGATGTTATTTTTTGATTTTTTTTCAATGAGTCCTATTCCTTCAAGTACGTTTGTTATATCGTATATCCTCCGTTTTTGCACCTGCAAGAAATGCCGCAAAGATGAAAATCAGAGCAGCATTCAGAATTCAAAAAAGCATTGGTAGAATAAATCAGAACGAAGGTTGTAAAAAAAGCAAGCAACAAGTCGAAACCAAAGTCCATCCTTGCCAGAACGAAAACAGGTGAGACAACAACACGCAGAGTATTGCTTCCAGCACGTTCAACGTGACTAATTCCAGAAGCCGCATCACGCAGATGACAATTCTCCTGAAAATGAAAAGTTGAAGAGGAAGGATGAACTTCAAGCAAATTGTCTGAATCATCTCCAACAGATTGAAACCATATGATACAGACAAACAGATGCAAGTGAGTATAGCTGACAACGACGCTGGAAGTGTTAAAAGGCATATCAAAGAACGTACATGAAGGGTTTGCGCTGCTGTGTTAAGGTCCAGCACCCCATCTTCTGAATTTCTTACAAGTTCAATGAATTTTCTAGTCAACAAACCTGGAAAACGGACGAAAAATCAGCATGGCATGTCAGCTTTGGTCAAAGTGCTCGATGAAAATTGACGAAAACAAACATTGACAAAGATGCTGAAGCATTATAACGAGCACAATCGTCGACAGGTTTTCCAGAAGAATTTCTCAATTACCAAGAGAATTGTCATAACGGCAAGCTGCTGCTGCATTGCCGGTTGGGGAATCAGTAGACATGGTTGCGGGTTCATTTCCCTCCCAAGCACCTGCGGCAATCACTAACTGTCAGATGTGTAGCCAAATAGTAGCATTGCCAACAGCACTGCTTCAGTTAGTGGCAAACTACTGACAAAGACGTCTTCCTGTGGGGGGGGGAAGAGAAGCAAGGCAAAGGGAGATTGGCATTGATGTTCACAGTTCATAACGTGTGTCGTTACACTAGCATCATAATATTCAAATTTAAGGCACAGCTAAAGTACCTAGCCATTCAAAAAGTCAACAGACTGACATATTGAAAGAGACCTGAAAGATAGTGACTGCTCCTCCCTGGTCGGTTGAGTTTTCGATTTGGGCGAAACGCAGAGAGAACTGCAGGGCTTGCATCAGAGGCTCCGGCGCTCATATGTCCGGCATTCCAACCTTCCACTTCCATGTTGTGATTGCCACTTCGCTGTAAAAACAAAGGTAACATATAAATGCAGTCAGGAATAGAAGCATCGGCGAATGCCTAAGAAAACGTGCTCAAAAAGTGCCAAATGTGTACAATTATGCGGAGAGTTTTCATCACAGTCTCGCCCTATCAAGCATAATAACACGAGCGTAGCCCTCGAAAAAGTCTTCTTCCTTTCCTTCAGGCAAGAAAGTTCCTTGACTTACTGGTGCCAGCTGCGTGTAGGTCTCACCAAAAAGACCTCCATTTATTTGGCGACGAGAAAGATCCTGCAGGTTCCAGAATAAACGAGCGACTCAACACTTTGCCAACAGAAAAAGGTCTCTGGACAATCATATTAATTAGGCAAGCACATTCACCCTCAAACAATGGTAACAGCAAATAGCAAGTTGAACTGATGTGCATTCTTTTGACAAGAAACGGCCATCTTTAGATGAAAAAAAACTCAATAATTGTGTTTCCATCTTCTTCCCTTCGCATCTATCAGCCTTTAAGGAAATTCAGAAACACAATCAAGCAAATACTTGAAAGGTGCACAAAGAAGCAATGCAATGCCGCTAGACAATTGACACGTACAATCCATAAAAACGATCTACGGACTTTCCATTTCTACTGCATATACAACTCTAGTGACAAAACAACGAGCATGTTAATGTCAAATATTTTAAGCCTACATCAAATCAAGATTATCTACCTCAAACCCCATAATTCCATTCCATTAACACCTTAACTATTAACTGCCTCAAGGAATAGAAAAGCGTTAAATCGCATAATTCACATATTTGCAGTGCCACGACAGAATAGACTACCTATCCACCTCACCATTATCATCGACATCAGTATCACATCCTCATCATTTTTGTCGCAGTCATTATCATCATCATCATTATCATCAACACTCACAGAAAATTTCGAAACAAGAGCTTCTTCATCAGGAGAACCGATGGTTCTCGAATGGCTGCTTGTTGCGCCGCTAGGATCGCGGAACCTGTGGAACTCGTCCGGTGATGCAAACGATGGCCTTGAATGAGTGAAAGCAACATGATGATGATATGGAGGAGAGGAATATTGCGCTACAGATGGAGTAACGACGTGAGCGATCTGCTGCTGCTGCTGCAATGCAGGTGTTAGGGGTCTCTTTCCCGAAGAAGTTCCAGCCATGGCTGCCTTCATGCAGGAACTCCTGCAACTAATTAGCTTTTCTAAAAAAAAACAAGATCCATAACCAAGACTGGGGACCTGCTGGCACAACACTGTGAACAGGAGCGAGTCTCCATGCTTCCTGCTCCTCGCTTGGAACCCCTAATTACTGCCAACTACGAAAATTCCGAGATTTATGACTCATATCATGCAGCACAGGTCGAGACGCTGGACACTGGGAGTTCCCTCTCGGAACAAAAACCATTGCAGGCTTCCAAAACTTCAGAAAAGTTGCAGTAGTTGCACAGCTGGCAGAGAGGTGAAGCCATGTCCTGCAAATTTTCCTTGGTATTTCAATGGCAGCTGCAAAAAGAGCTACAATATCCTGGTTGCGGAGGGGAATGGCCGCCATATTTGACTGCCATGACTGCCTGCAAACCGGCTCGTGGAGGAGCCTCCAGCTGCCTCCAGGGAGGCAAGGTCCTTCCCTTCAGCACTTTGAATCCGACATTCCCAGTCTCGCGCCTTCCGATTTTATTCACAAATCTGGTCCAAGCCCATTTCCTCCAATTCCGCAATCGTCTACAAAACGTTTTCCAGTCAGAAAGTTTCGTCCATTGTATTTTCAACATTGGTCCATTTCAGGGGACGAACGATTTAAGGGTTCACGAAGGCGGCCTTTTCACGGCATGCCTTGCCCAAACCTGTAAAAACTATTTCATCTGCCCAGAACTGCTTTTCGTAAAAACAACTACGCATGCAACACCAAACGTACGGCCTGTCCCATGTTGTGTGTACAGTACAGTACAAAAGGGAAAATTCTATTCTCACACCTTTTTTGCCTACACACAGACCTTTTTTCGCCGGGCAGGTTCTATTTTAGAAAATCGAAAAATGCTTTTTTAACACCTTTTTTGTCTATACACACTCCTTTTTCCGTTGGGCAGATTTTACTCCTGACTTTTTTTTGGAGTGAAAAACAATATCGGCTTGCCCGAATCCACTGAAGCGGAAGATCCGTCCGCCACGAGAATCGTTCGCGGGTGTGCGTCCCTTCACAGGCATTGAATCCCGTCGACTAACTCGCAGATCGCAACACGGCAGATCACCGTTCGATCTGCAGTCGGGCTCTGTCCCAGCGAATGGCACGTGCCCACGTGCCCCACCAATGCCGGCTGGCACGTGCTAGAGCGCGCGTCCCACGGCCCGAGATCTCCACAAAATATGAGCTTGACTGGCCAGCCTGCGGCGGCTCTCCAACTAACAGCCAACACCATCTCCCAAGTGTACCCTTAATCACGTGGCAAATTATAATTGGTCCAAGCATTCAATGTACGGTATTTCGCCTTTCCTCGAGGAAAATTCTATTCTCACACCTTTTTTGTCTACGCACAGACCTCTTTTCGCTGGGCAGGTTTTAAAATAGACAAAAAAGGAACACACCTTTCACACCTTTTTTTTTTCACCTTTTTTTTCACATCTTTTTGGAATCGATACACGCTACCAGTCCTGAGCGGCCGAGCGCCGTGAGACCTTTTTCTGTCGGGCAGATTTTACTCCTTATCATTTATTTTCAGAGAAAAAAATATCTGCCTGCCCGAATCCGTTCGCAGCGGAAGATCCGTCCGCCACGAGAATCGTTCGCGGGTGTGCGTCCTTCACACGTGCATTGAATCTCCCCCGTCGACTAACTCGCAGATCGCAACACGGCAGATCACCGTTCGATCAGCAGCCGGGCTCTGTCCCACGTGTCCCACCCAAGCCGGCTCCAAGGACCGTACAAAAGGCGTACGCCCGCAGCTTCGAGGAAAGTCAAAAAACGTAATAATTAAAGTTGAGTGCCTGTACCAATCACAGTTTGCCACGTCTAAAAAGAGCACGCGGCAGATGGTGATTGATTCAAGCTCGCAATGTAAGGAATTTAGACCTTCCTCGAAGCTGCGACCGTACGAATTGTGTACGGTCCTCGAGCCTGCTCGGGTGGGACACGTGGGCGTGTGCCATTCGCTGGAACCGAGCCCGGCTGCCGATCGAAAGGTGATCTGCCGTGGTGTGATCTGCTCTAGAATCGACGGTGTATAGTTTCTGCACGTGTGAAGGACGGCCACCCGCGAACGATCTCGTGGCGGACGGATCTTCTGCTCTGAGTGGATTCGGGCAGGCCGATATTTTTTTCTTTGAAAAAAACAAGAAAGGGTAAAATCTGCCCGATGGAGAAAGGTGTGTATCGATTTCAAAAAGGTGGGAAAAAAAAGGTGAAAAAAAAAAGGTGAGAAGGTGTGAAAGGTGTGTTCTTTTTTTGTGCTATTTTAAAATCTGCCCGGCGAAAAGAGGCCTGTGTGTAGACAAAAAAGGTGTGAGAATAGAATTTTCCTTCCTCGAAACTGTGACCGTACAGTTTTTGTATGGACGGTTTGAGCCGGATTTGGCGGGACACGTGGGCCCGTGCCATTCGCTGGGACCGAGACCAACTGCAGATCGAACGATGATCTGGCGTGGTGCGATCTGCGAGTTAGTTGACGGCGGAGATTCACCGCACGTGTGAAGAACGCACACCCGTGAACGATCATGGGGCGAACGGATCTTCCGCTCCTAGCGGATTTGGGCAAGCCGATTTTTTCCTCTCCAAAAACAAAATCAGGGGTAAAATCTGCCCGACGGAAAAAGGTTTGTATCGATTCCAGAAAGGAATGAAAAAAGCATTTTTCGTTGTTAATCCTTTTTTTTCTAAAATAGAACCTGCCCGACGAAAAAAGGTCTGTGTGTAGACAAAAAAGGTGTGAGAGTAGAATTTTCCTACAAAAGTCCAAATCCTTTTCGTACCGTACCGTACACAAGTGATGTACAACTATTGCTCGTGGTTTCTGCAGGATGTACGGATATCGACTGTGCGGCCGATTCCCGTGGGGTCGAGGTGCAGGGCGGCCCCTCCGCTCCGCGAAGTGGGAGAAAGGGGAAAGGGAGAAGGGGGAGTGGGGCGGCAGCCATGGGAGCTGCAGCTTCGAGGAGCCGCCATGGGGGCGGGGAGGGGAGCTCGGAAGACTTGCCTCCCTTACCGCCGCCATGGCACCGAAAAGCCTCAGTGCGAGGAATTGGTATTACAGTTGGGCTGGCGTGGCCGGACCCTCCGCCGCCCGTTGGTGTGTGAATCTCTCTCTCTCCCTTTTTCTCTCTCTCTCTTTTCCCATTTCCCTATCTCCCTCTCCCTCTCCCTCTGCCTCTCCCTCTCCCTCTCCCTCTCCCTCTCCCTTCCTCTCCCTCCCTCTCCCTCTCCCTCTCCCTCTCCCTCTCCTCTCCCTCTCCCTCTCCCTCTCCCTCTCCCTCTCCCTCTCCCTCTCCCTCTCCCTCTCCCTCTCCCTCTCCCTCTCCCTCTCCCTCTCCCTCTCCCTCTCCCTCTCCCTCTCCCTCTCCCTCTCCCTCTCCCTCTCCTTCTCCCTCTCCCTCTCCCTCTCCCTCTCCCTCTCTCCCTCTCCCTCTCCCTCTCCTCTCCCTCTCCCTCTCCTCTCCCTCTCCCTCTCCCTCTCCCTCTCCCTCTCCCTCTCCCTCTCCCTCTCCCTCTCCCTCTCCCTCTCCCTCTCCCTCTCCCTCTCCCTCTCCCTCTCCCTCTTCCTCTCCCTCTCCCTCTCCCTCTCCTTCTCCCTCTCCCTCTCCTTCTCCCTCTCCCTCTCCCTCTCCCTCTCCCTCTCCCTCTCCCTCTCCCTCTCCCTCTCCCTCTCCCTCTCCCTCTCCCTCTCCCTCTCCCTCTCTCCTCTCTCCCTCTCCCTCTCCCTCCCTCTCCCTCTCTCCCTCTCCCTCTCCCTCTATCCTGCTCTTTTCCAACCTCTCCATCCTCTCCATTCGTTTATTTTCACTTTTTCATTTATCTTTTTCAATCGTTCTTACAGGAAAAAGCGCCTCCTCTCTATCTTCAGTGAACAACGTCTCTTCTTTTTCACCGCAAGATGCCACTTCCAACCAACCACCTTCGAGCGAGACCGTCCACTCCAAGCCTGCGACTTCAGCAGATTTCTCGTCAACCAATGCCCTCTCAGCAGAGCAATTCTACCAACACCTGGCCATATCAGCATCAGATTGTCCCACTTTCCACTCCGCCCATATATTAAACCTCCCTCCGGAGTGTCAGCTGGCGATCCTCGGAAAGCTTCAGAAGCTCGCCGATTGGTGCAGCTTCAAATCTGTGTGCAAACAGTTTCGTAATTTGGCAAATTTTTCCGTTCAAAGCATCGAAATCATGGAACAGCAGGAGTTGACAGCGATCCGTCTGGCCAATGGCGTGAAGGAACTAAAGAACTTGGTGGATCTCCGACTTGCTTCCACAAGTGTGAACGATTCGGAGGACGGTTTAATTTGCGCTCTCGCCCTATGCTGTCGGCAGTTGCGAACGCTCCATTTGGGAAGGTTCTGGAACTGGGTAAGTTTCCTAGCAAGCTTTTGGTTTTGGGTTTTTTGTTTGTGTGGCTTTTAGGGCTTTTCCGAATATGGGGCCTGAGTGAACTGTTTTATTGTTTAAAGTTTAGTGCTTTCGGGTTTCAGGATTTTGGTTGTTCATGAGGTCTTCAGATGCTTGTAAAGCTCAGCAACTAAACTTGTGATGTTGGGGATGTTGGGTTTGGGTTTTGGGTTTTGTGGTTTGGTTTGTGGTTTGTGGAGTTCAGAGCCCATACACCCCTTATGACAATGTTGCATTTGCACTGTTGTTTTTCCAATGTCGAAATTTAGAAGAAGTTGAGATTGTATGGGAAGGAAGTGATGGCCCGGCTCCCTCATCTCTATGGGAGCTCCGGCATTTGAGGAGATTGGTGGCTGGTGATTGGCCGGCATTTGATCGGCTTCCTCGGGAAGTGGCCCAATTATCGTCCTTGAAGGAGCTTGAAGTTTTTGGGGCAGAAGTGAAAGAAATTTCACGGGAGTTTTGGAGGCTCACCAAGCTTGAGAAGTTAGTATTGGAATCTGTGTTGAAGGTATGTAACATTTGGCGCAGATTCTTTTGTAGAGAATAATCTATAAACACACACCTATCCTTCCATTCCTCTCTTCCTCCTATACTTTCGCTCTCTTCTTTTCTCTTCCCCTCTCCTCACTCCTTGTTCTCTTTTCCCTTCTTTTCCGCTCTCTTTTCTTCTCTCTCTTTTTCGCTCTCTCCTCTGTCCACTTTCCTTCCTCTCCTCACTCGCTCCCTCCCCCCCTTCCCCCGCCCCGCCCATCTCCCCCTCTTTCCTCCTCTCTCTCCCTCTCCCACCCCCTCTTCCCCTCCTCCCCTCCTCCCCTCCCCCCCATCCCCCCTCCCACCCCATCAACCTAACCATTCCCCATTCCCCCCCATCCCCCCGCCCTCCCTCCCCCATCCCCCACATCCCTCTCCCCTCATCGCATCCCCCTTTCTCCCCGTCCCCCTCCCCCTGTCCCCTCGGCCCCCCGTCCGCCGCCACCTCCCCCCCTCCCTCCATCCCCTATCCCCGATGCCCCATCCCCATTCCTCCCTCCCCCCATCCCCCATTCCCCTCCCC
>CM074804.1:2823460-2845929 GCA_037447605.1 Zygnema circumcarinatum
CTCCCCCACCCCCCCTTCCCTCCTCCCATCCCCCCCCCCCCCTCCCCTTCTCTCCCCCCTCCCACCCCCCCTCTCCCTTCCATCCCATCCCCCCTTCCTTCCCCTCCCTCCCTCCTTCCCTCCATTCTCCCCACCCTCCCGCTTCCCCTCTCTCTCCTCCTTCTCCCTCCCTCTCCCCCACTCCTCCCTCTCTCCCTCTCCCTCCCTGTAAGCTCACCTCCCCCGCCTTCTTTCTATATGGGCGGTTTGGAAGCTGGTCTTCTCTCAGAACGGGGTTCAGGGCCGCTCCCTCCCGCCCTCCTTTAGGGAGAGGCAGCGAATACTGCCATACACAAAACAAAACAGACTGTCAAAACCGAGCATGTATGACCGAAGAAAAGAGACAATCTATTGACTTAGACAAAAGAAGAAAAGAGAGTCGGAAGGAGAGCGAGGGCGAGAGAGGCAGAGAGAAACAGAGAAAGGGAGAGAAAGCGAGAGAGGAATAGAGAGAGAGGGGAGAGAGTGACCCGTGTTCCACGCAGGTTGAAGCGGCGCGGCACTCCCGCCTGCAAGGTTCCGTCCTCTCCCACAGTGACGGCCACCCTTCGGAGGGTACCGCCGTTGCCGCAGCTCTGACAAAAGAGGCGGCCCGACTGCCGGGACACGGCGGCACAGGCGGTACACTTCAGGGCCCACCTGAAGGGAGAGGGAGGGGGAGGATGGGGAGAGGGAGAGTGGGGAGAGAATGTTAGAGGAGTGGAGGGAGAGGGCGAGGAGGAGAGGGAGATAAAGGAGAGGGAGAGGAGGGCGAGAGGAGAGGAGGGAGAGGGAGAGCAGGGGAAGAGGCTGTTAGAGAGGACGAGGGAGACGGAGAGAAGGGAGAGGCTGTGAGGAGATGGACGGGAGAGGAAGTGCAGAGGGAACCTGTTAGAGGAAGGGTGGAGAGGGAGAGGACGTTAGAAAGGAGTTGAGGGAGAGGAAGAGGAGTGAGAGGCGGTTACAGGAGGGAAGTGGGGGGGGAAACGAGGTGGGACAGGTTAGACGAGGGAAGGAGGACGAGGGAGCTGGGAGAGTGGCTGTGAGGAGGCGGAGGGGAAGGAGAGGAAAAGTACCCTACGACGAAGAACCAACATTTAACAAGTTTATAAAACTCCACACCTGTGCAGCTCTCTTATGCGAACTCCGTCGACAGAAACGAGGCGCAACCCCATTTGGATTATGACGTTCTGCATTGCAAAATCTGAAGTCATAATCGCCACTGAAGACTCCCACAAAGGCTGTAAGTTCCAGCTGGCTTCACTCTCGTCTTCCCCTCCCTCTCCCTCGTGAGAGACTACCCCCTCCGACACACTCACATGCTCTCCCTCCCCATCCAGCTCTTCTCGCTCTCTCTCATCGTCCTCTATCTGCATAAGTCCCCCTGTGATTCCTGCTTCCATATCTCCTTCTACTCCTTCCACACCGTCATCTAGATATTCCACTTCTTCAATTTCTTCCTCAAGATGGCCCCCCTCTACGTCGACCTCTGCCACTTCCGTCTCCTCTCTATCTTCCACCCCACCGCTTCCGATATTTTCGAGCTCTAGCATTCCATCGATCCCCTGTTCTCCTACCATATGGCTCTTTGCTTTCTCCCTCTCCTCCTCTTCGTTTCTGATGTCTGTCTGCCCCTCCCCCCCCTCTTTCCTTTCTCCTTCCCTCACTCTCTCCTCTCTCCTAGCTTTCCTTCGCAAGTAGTTCCTCCTTGTAGTCCGACATACCGCCTTCTGCCACTCGTCTCCCTCCCCCTCGCCCTCTTCCTCTCCCTCTCCCTCCTCAGTCGCATCAGCGCGAGAGGCATTAACGCCCACCGCCACATTCGACTTCCCTTCCACATTCACAACTACTGGCCCTCTCCCTCTCCCTCTCCCTCTCCCTCCCCAACTCCCCCTCCCTCTCCCCCGCCCCCCCCTACTGCTCCCCTTCCCCCTCCCTCCACCTCTCCATCCCTCCCCCTTCATTTCCCCTTTCCCCAAACCGCCTTCCACCTTTTCCACGCTCACTCCCTCTTCACCCCCATCTCTCTTCTCTCCCTCCTCCCTTTTTTCCCTCCCTCCCTCCCCATCACCAACCTCCTTCTCACCTTCCTCCCGCTTTTCCTTCACACTATCCTCCTTCCTCTCTCCACTAGCTTTCCACCCCTCTATCTCCGCTAACTCGACCTCCCTCTCTCCCTCCCCGACCAATGGACTCACTCCCAAAATCCTCGAACCTCCAGCTCCTCTCCCTCCTCTCCCTGCTCTCCCACCTCTCCCTCCCCTCCTCCCCCCTCCTCCTCTCTCTCCCTCTCCACCCTTTCTCGTCCCATCGTCCCCCACTTCATCAATTTCGGTCCACTCCTCAGGGTTTGCCACGTGGCCCCACCCTGGCGGATTTTTCAAGTTTCTAACAAGTTTCTTTGTGACAACCGTTGGAGGCGGCTGTTTACGGAGATGGGCGGTTCCATGCGCCTCCTCCTCCAGCGTATACGCGAGCGCCATCAGTTTCACATCCGCAGACGAGAGAGAGTGCAGGTCCCCGGTTGCTCTTGAAAATCGCATCACTGCAAAAAGCAGAGGAAAACAACAAATGGATTCATCGATTAAATAAATAATTGCCTGATAAATGAAATAAACGTGAAAAAAAAGAGGGAGATTAAAAAAACGTACGAAACCCCCACTGCGTAACTAATGAGTACGTATGGAAAGAAAGAAAAGAACAACCTAAAAATGAAATTGTACGTGACACGACATTACGTGAATTGGTAGTGAAGAAGCATTTAAAATGGACCCAAAACCCTACAAGCTAAAACCCTAAACCCAAACCCTGAATTTCAAAACCCACCCGCCCTCAGCGCCTCCTCCGACGGCTCTTCCACCTCCACCGAGTACGGAAGGACGGCCATCCGCCGCCTCGCCTCCTCGTCCTTCACCTCCGCCAAAACCTCCGCAATCGTCACCACCCTCCCTAAAACCCTAAACCCTAAACCCTGCAAAACCGTGCCCTTGATAATCGCATTCGCATCAATGACCACAACCCTAATTTCCGCCTTCCCACCGCCCGCACGTGCGTCCAGCTCTGTGAATTCGCGGCCCTGAACCCTCTCTTTCTCATCTGCAAAGTCTTCAATTTTCGGAGCTTCCAAAGAGGCGCCATGGCCGCTCTCAGAGGCTGCGGAGGAGCCACGTGGCGGAGGAGGAAGAGGAGGAGGGTCGGTTCGCAGCGCCTGAGTGAAGGAGAGAGGGGCGCGGGTAGGGGGCCTTGGAGGCTCCAGCGGGAGGGAGGGAGAGGAGGAGGGAGTCGACAGGGGAGGGAAGGCGGAGGCGTCCATGGCCATGGCGCCCAGAGCTCTGAGGAGAGAGTGCGAGGGGGGGAGGCTGGGTAAGAAAGGGAAAAAGAAATAAAAATTGTAAATAAATTAATGAAAGATCCTCTGTCGTGCAGGGTGTTTGGTCTAGTGGTATGATTCTCGCTTCGGGTGCGAGAGGTCCCGAGTTCGATTCTCGGAACACCCCTCAAAATCCCCCCAGCACAACACTTTTTGTCATATTTCGGGTTTTTCCAGACTCTCTCTACGCCTCTCCGAACGGCAAGAACAGTTCGCACTCATCGGAAGCACTCACCCAAGTTAGGGGCGCTTAGCCCCGCTTCAGGTTTTCAAAATTCAACTTTTGTTAATTTTATTTTATGCTGAAAGAGGGCTTATCCCCCCTCAGCAAAAATCTTGGATCCGCCACTGGCGAGGAGCGAGTAGAGAATGCCATCAGTGGACATCACAGATAAAGGTAGCGATAGCTGGATGATATATATTCTATTGATATTGGCTTCCAACTTGTAAGCGAGTCCACTCTATCGACACGCCCATGCACATAGTGCTCTTGAGCATGCGTGATGGTGATCGATCAGAGAGACCACTGGTTTTTCTCGCACATTAAATGAAATTATTTTGCTACTATTAATGAAAATGAGTTCATGAATGGAAAGGAGAAGGGTAGCCTTTCGCCCACTCGGACTCGTCCTCATCCTCAATCTTAAGTCCTTGCTTTCACTGTTCAACTTGTTTGACCCGACTCTGACCGCCGTACTCAGACCAGTCGTAGCACGCGGAGGATCGAGCCCTTAGTTCAATCAAGTTCAACAACCGCAGTCTCTTTTGCCCTAATGGCTTGCAGTTCAAGGTCTTGTGAGCAGGTCAACAAACCCTGAAACAGGATAAATTGGCGCATCTTCAAGAAAGCATGGCAATGGGCAGGGAGATTCGAACCACGAGGAAGCCTAAAGTAGGAAAGCAGCATGCGGTGTATGCAGATTTGAAACATGGTCATATCAGTACATATTATAGATAGATAAAGGTATGTGGCCATGCCCCTGTACATACCCATACATGGGTGGCCAATCCAGCACACAAATTGAAATACGTAATCATTTGGGGAGAACAGGGACATTTCATCAGCTGCACATACTGCAATAAATGACACGCGATCATTGAAGACCATGGCAGATGTATGCATGTGACATATAAATACCTCATCGCAATTAGAGACAGGTTATCACCTTATGGAGAATTACCTTCTCTTTTCTCCATAAATCTTCCTCGAAGCATATACAGAACCATCCTTTTGAGACTCTCAGAACACTCTTAACTTTTCAGGGTTTCTCACCATTCTGAAGTTTCTCAGGTTTCTAAAGGACAAAGGCCTACAGGGAAAGTGAGTCTAATATTTCTTCCATGAACACTTGAGATACCTAAAAGTTCTAATCAACAATTCTAATTGTCTAAAAACGCTCTGCTGTACACAATCTCCCTCACCCCCATTCTCGTTTCTCCTTTGATTCCAAACCCTAATTTTCGAACAACCACATCTCCATCTTTCCCCTCTCATACCTCCCTTCCCCAAACCCTCATCTCCAAATAAACGCACACTTCTCAAAACCCTGAATGTCCACCCTAAAGCCCCTTCATGCTCCTTAAATCCCTGAGAACCAGATCAGGACCGCTTCCTCCCCGCCCCCTTCTCCTTCCTCGCGCCTCGCGAAGGCGCCGAAGCAGAAGCCGCAGCCGCAGCCGGAGCCGGAGCCTGCGGAGGCCTGGCAGGCTGCCAAGACAGCGGATGCTGGTTGAAGTAGGACCAATCAGGAAGCGCCACGACCATGGTCAGTACGGAGCCGCCCAGAAAGAGCAGCATCATTGTGCGGTATGATTGGAGGAGGTAGCCGGCGAAGAAGGCGACAAAGGCAGAGGCGACGATCGTCCATTGCATCAGCTGCTCGGAGAGCTTCTGGCCCTGCCAGTCCATGGCGGAGGGAAGGAGGAAGGAGGAAGAGTGGGGGGTGGCGATGGAGGGGGGGGAAGAGTGAGGGAGGGACGGGGGATGCTTGATACCCTGAATTACTTTATGAGGGAGGCGAGAGAGGAGAGAGTGAGTGGGATGGGGGAAGGAGAGGGAAGCGGAGGGCGTGAGTGTGGGGAGGGGAAAATAGAGGGAGATAAGGGGGAGAGGGAGAGCGGAGGAGAAAGTTAAGAGAGAAGGGGGAGAGTGGAGGACAGATGGGTAGTCGCGGCGGTGGGTAGAGAGAGAAAATGGCAGGTGGAGAGGGACAGCCCGGGAACCAGAAGTCGAAGGACAGGCAGAAGGCGGAGTTATCAGCGGCGAGGAGCGAGAGGCGAAGGGCCGGACAGGGCGGGGGCCCTCCACGCAGCGCAGCGCTGACGGGAGCAGGGACGTGCACCGGCTCGACCCTTCGGGCACACTTAACTTTTTTAGTTGAGGGAGGGAGGACTGCAGACAGAGACCAAAGTGGTTTGTTCGTACAAGCAGCTTGTCAACTCGTTTGACATTTTTTCCTTCACAATTGTTGGCTGTTGTTGATCACGCTCAGCACGCTTGACGCATAGTCGACATTTTTCGATTAAGTCAAACGCAGGCCGTGGGGCAAACTAAGCATAAACGTGTAGGAATGCTTTGTTTGCTTTGTTTGTTTGTTCCATCCCTGCGTTTTGAAGGAATTTAAGCATCCACTAGATGGAGGGGTAAAAATGTGGCATTGCTCTCACGATGGCGATGCCATCAAATGTACGTGGACAAAATCGTCATAAGAAGCCACAAGGAAGTGGCCACAAACGACCTAAGGTCACAAGAAAAAAGCGAGGCCTAGGCTCGACAACGCGGCCGTAGAAGCAGCTACGAAGCTCGCCAGTACACAGCACGTTTCTTTTTCTTTTTCGAAAGAGAATAACGAGTGCCTGCCAAAACTTTAACTTGCTTGCCTTTCATGCTACAAATGAAAATGAAAAAGAGATGTGCTGGGGGGATTTTGAGGGGTGTTCCGAGAATCGAACTCGGGACCTCTCGCACCCGAAGCGAGAATCATACCACTAGACCAAACACCCTGCACAATCCCACTTGTTGCTTTAACAAATATATTACTTTACCACACTTTTCTTTATCCATAGTATATCATTTTCGAATTCTTTTGTGGCTTACGATATATAGACATTTCATCACGGTATTAAGTCCCTCTTTAATACCACGAAATTCATCCCAAACATTTGGCCGCGCCATTTTTATTGGAAAAGTAATAGACTCCCACCAATCGTAAACAGTACAAATGCCATCCCTGCCAGTCGGCGGGCCCATCTCTTTCTCCCACATTCCCTACAGCCGCCTGCACTACCTAAGGTACAGCATCCGCAATCACTCCTCTACCACATATCCTACTTTTGTAAAGCTCCTAATTCTGCCGATCTTTCCTTTGTTTCAGTCAAAACTTGAATAGATAACTTGAGCTATAACTCTCTTCTCTTCCTCCCCGCCCTCTCTATCTCTACCACATCTCCCTGTCCCCCTCTCTCTCTCTCTCTCTCCCTCTCCCTCTCACATCGTGATTCCGGGCACAGAGGGGATGCGGCTCCCCGACTTCCTGGTCTTCTCCACCACAATGGCCTGCGTGGTGAGCACCATTCCTGCCACCGAGGCAGCGTTCTGCATCGCGCACCGGGTCACCTTGGCGGGGTCGATCACACCTAAAAGGAAGAAGAGGGAAGGGGGGGGAGAGAATCGAGTGAGATAGGGGGAGGTTAGGGATTCCTACCTTCAATAGACAAATTAAACGGCCAAACCCTGGAATCCTACTCAGACTCCTAACCCTAGGGTTCAGGAGGCTTCCAGCAACTTTCCGCAACCCTCACTGTTCAGGACCATATTTCAAGTTAAAGTTTCAACAAAGCCGCATGCCATACCAGTTGCCAGTAGGTCCTCGAACTTGTCCGTCATGGCGTTGTAGCCCATCTCCCATGAACTCTCCAGAATCTTCTCTACTACTACCGCTCCCTCCACTCCCGCATTCTGCGCAATGAGAGATGCAGGAGCCAAAAGCGCCTGCAGCAAAACACAAAAAAAACAAGGATTAGAAATAAAGTAAGATGAAACTGTATGAAAGAATGCCTGTCTGCCAATCAAAGCAAAAGAAAAAGTGAAACCCAAGTCAAGCTACGGATGAGTGGAAGCTCACCTTCTCAACAATGGTCGCTCCGATCTTCTCTTCCGGATCAACGAGAGAGTCCCTAATAGCAGACACAAAGGTTGACAAGTGGACCATTGCTGCGCCGCCACCTGGAACAATGCCCTCCTCAATAGCGGCAAATGTGGCATTTTTCGCATCCTCAATTCTCAATTTCCTGTCCTCAAGCTCCGTCTCAGTAGCAGCTCCAACCTGCACATGTAACAGTCCGTCAACTGACATCAGCGAACCACTTATTTCTAAAACGAATGAACTACGTTGACTGCCCATCAATTCTAAACAACTATTCAAAAACCACTTCGACTGAAATGTAGATTTCTCCAACATTATCTCTCCCCTGCGTCGTCTTCTCTCACCCACGCCAACTCTAAGCAACTCCTTCGATACCCAAAAAATACCCCTTACCCCTACCCTAATCCTCGCCATACATAGTCCTAACCCTAACTTCTTAAAAGGAAACCACCGACATACACCACCCTTACCTTGATCACAGCCACACCTCCGGACAACTTAGCGATTCGCTCCGAAAGCTTCTCCGAGTCGTAGACAGAGTCTGTCTCAGAAAGCTCCTTCTTGAGCTGTGCTATGCGAGCCTGAATTTCGTCTTTAGTGGCGGCGTCAGCAATGAAAGTGGTGGAGTTGTTTGTGATTGTCAGCTTGCGAACTGTTCCGAGCTGGTCAATGGTTGCGTTCTCTATTTTGAGGCCCAAGTCGCTGGCAATGAACTCCGCACCTGCATTAACAAGGACAAATTGTCTATGAGCAATCGAATGCTTCTTCTGTGTATGTGTAGTTTTTTAAGCTTCACAGGTACATTGTATTGCAAGTTTCAAGTTTCAGCCGCAGAATCGAAATCCAAGCGCTTGCAGTCCTGGTAGAGGTCGGAAGATAGAAACGACTCAAAGGGGAACCATAAACAGACCGGCAAAAGCTAACCTAACAAGTGATCCCAACGGCGAACAACCCAACGAAATTCTGAAAAAACGTCAAACCCAAAAAAGGTTGACCATGAAAGTAAACACCAGAAAAGGTAACCCCACAAAAAACCCCCAAAGACCAGCCTAGGGAGAAAGTTGCAACAAACGGACGCCCTAAAGATACCGCGAGGTCGTTACCGGTCAAGATGGCGATGTCCTGCAGCAGCGCCTTCCGCCTCTCCCCGAATCCTGGCGCCTTTATCGCCGCCACCTGGAGGACCCCCCGCAGCTTGTTCACCACCAGCGTGGCGAGCGCCTCGCCCGCCACGTCCTCCGCCACGATGAGCAGCGGCACGCTGAGCTGACTCGTCTTCTCGAGGACGGGCACGATGTCGCGGATGGACGAGATCTTCTGGTCCGTCACGATCACGCGCGCGTTCTCGAACTCCACCACCTGCTTCTCCTGGTTCGTCACGAACTGCGGGGAGATGTACCCGCGGTCGATCTGCGGGAAACAGGAATGTCGGGGAGAAGGGAGGGTTATAGCATCTGCATCCCTCTCTCTCTCTCTCGCTCTCGCTCAATCTACACCATTTCAGCCAGCTGTCTATGTCAAAGGTTTCTTTCTTTGCATTCCCGCACGCTTGCTAGGCCCATTTTTCGGCTCTTCGCTTCTATTCTCTTCCCTCTCGCTTAAGTGTCACAAAAAAAAATCACAAAAAAAATCACCAAACTTGGACTATCGGACATGGATATTGCACTTCTGCCTCGCTTGAGTCGGCTCGGCTCAAGCTCAGCTCGGGCGAGCCGAACAGAATCTAGCTCAATTTGCGTGCGTGCAGGCTCGTGTCAGATTGGAGTCGTTTCATATTAGTTCGGCTCGGTTCGCCACTCGTTGACCCAAGCCCATGCAAGCCGAATTGGAGCCAGGACAGAAAAATATCATACGCGTCCAATTTGGCTCCAATTCGGCTCGCGAGCCTGCGAGAAGCGAAGGATACAGAGCCTGCACGAAGCGACTCCGGCCCGACACGAGCCTGTACAGACACGAGCCGAGGCAGATCCTGCTCGAGCAACCCAGGCACTGCTCGAAGGCGAGCCTGCTCCAGCTTGACTCAACTTGAGCAATTCTCACCCCGACCTACCTCCCACCCGCCTGTCACGCTTCCTTCTCTTTTCTCATGCCTTCTCCCTCACTCCGAATATCTTCCCCGCCCTCTTCTCCGTGTCCGCATTCCCAGCCCCCCTTCCCTTTTATCCTGTATCTACCTCCCACCCACCAATCCTCTCTACCCACCCCCGCTCATCAGTGCTCCCTCCTCACCTCCATGCCCTCCTCCACCTCCACTGTTGTCTCGAAGGAGGAGGATGACTCAATCGAGAGAACACCATCTGCTCCCACTTTATCGATAGCATCCGCAATCATCGTTCCGACAAATTCATCATTTCCCGCAGAAATCGTCGCAACAGCTGTATATATACAGACACCAAAAAAAACACCAACAGTGTCAGGAGTTTGCAGTCTTTCTTTCATTAAGGCCTCAGTCATCCCGAAAGTAAGAAAAAACTGCAGTCATAGAGAGTGCAATATCCACGTTCAAATGTCCAAACTTTTGTGAAATTTAATGTTCGCAAGGGGGGAGAGAGGGAGAGAAAGAGAGAGAGAGCGAGAGAGAGAGAGAGAGAGAGAGAGAGAGAGAGAGAGAGAGAGAGAGAGAGAGAGAGAGAGAGAGAGAGAGAGAGAGAGAGAGAGAAAGAGCGAGAGAGAGAGAAAAAAGAGAGAAGAAAAGAGAGAAAACGAGAGAGAGGAGAGAGAGCGAGAGAGAGAAAAAGCGAGAGAAAGAGAGCGATTTACCCTTGATGTCATCGCGGCCCTTCACTGGACGCGCATTTTTCTGAAGCTGCTCCACAAGTGCTGCCACCGTCTTGTCAATTCCCTTCTTCAAAGACACGGGGTTCGTGCCTGCAGTCACATTCATAAGTCCCAGTTTGATCATTTCACGGGCCAGAACCGAAGCTGTCGTAGTTCCATCACCAGCAGAATCGTTTGTCTTGCTCGCAACCTGCACTCGCATAATCATAAAAATAGTTTAGAGAGATGAGAATATGCAAGAGAGCATGTTTCTTTCAAAATAGGAAAGAACAGAGTTATGTAAGGGGATAGGTTTGCTTCATAATTGGAAAAGACGAGAATCTGCCGGAGGAATGTTCCGAGAGAGAGAGAGAGCGAGAGAACGAGAGAGGGAAAGAGTAGGAGAGAGAGGGAGAGAGGTAGATAGGTACCTCACGAATCAAAGCGGCTCCTGCATTTTCCATGGGATCCCTCAGTTCGATGGCCCTCGCAATAGTGACTCCGTCGTTGATCACTTTCGGGGCACCAAACTCATCCAAAACAACATTGCGGCCTGAAGAAAAAACAATGAGAGGATGAGAGAAAGAACGAGAAACCTCACGCACATCATCATACACAAACGAGTCAGTTCAAGCAACTTCAATAAATCAATCTCAATAGAAACTTGCAAACCCCTAAAAACTGCTCGAAAGCAATAGTTCTACATCATTTGCTTGTTAGGAGCCGCTTAAAACAAAAGGGAGCAAAACTAACGTACCACGGGGACCAAGAGTGACGCCCACTGCGTCAGCTAATTTGTCAATTCCGGCGAGCATGGCGGACCGTGAGTCCTGGTCAAACCAAATTTCTTTCGCCTCCGCGCGAACTCCAACTGAAAACTTTGGGGCCTGGCCGGCCCTCTGCTGCCTGCCAGCTGGCAGCTGGCGGACAAGCGCATTTCGGCCCTGGGAGTAGCCAGAAACTGCGTTCGACCCCTTCAGCTGCCCAGACAAATACAGCAAACAAAAAATGATGATGTGATGGGAAAATGCTGTGCAAAAGAATAAACAGATCTGAGGAAGACTTTAAAAACTCAGAGATAAGTACTTCATAAGGCTACCACATGAATACGACTATCGCTCTAATGAAACGACCACAACCTCTAGCTTTTACCCAGCTCTCCATCCGTTCCTCTTCCTCTCCCTCTCCCACTTCCTTCCCCGCCCCTACTCCCATCGCCTTCATCTCTCCCTCTCCCACGCTTCTCCTCCAATGGCTCTCTCTCCGCAATCCCATCATACCTTCCATTATCTCACACTCTAAACCTACCCCGACACTCCCGTCATCCCTCTCCATTCACCTCTTAACTCTCTCTCTATCTCTCCCCTCCCCCCCCCTCTCACTCTCTTCATCAACAGCCTTCCCTTACACCCTCTTCCCTCTCTCGCCCTCCCTCTTTCCTCAATGCCCCATTTCACCCGCTTTCTCCTTCCACTCTCTTTCTCCCCCTTTCCTCATGATTTTCAGTCTCCCCTCCCTCCCCCTCCACCCGCCTCCCTCTTTCCTCTCTCCTCTCCCGCGCTCTCCCTCTCCCTCGCCCCCCCCCCCCCCATCATATTATCGATTCGGTCTCTTCCATACTTTAGTAGCAGTGAATTATCATTCACTCTAAGCAGCATTCATACTCACACTAAGAACCTGTGATTATTAAGGGTGTGATTATTTACAAACAAAAGGCGGAAAAAAACTTAGAAAACGAAAAAGTTAAGCTCTAATCATCCGCCACCTCCCCCACTTCCCCCTATTCCAACGCCCCAAGTGCCAAAAAATACGGTGCCCACTATTCATATTCGAAAGCCAAAAATTGGACAGAATTAACCCATAACATAAATAGAAAAACGATCCGCACGAACTGCATTCTCACCTTCAAGCCCAAAGCGGCATCAGCGGAGCCGAGAGCGGCAGACGTCAACGACTGCGCGAAAGCCATTGCAAACGAACCCTAACTCGCTTCCTTGGCGTAAGAAAACCTTAAAATTCTCCCTTTCTTCTTCCTGGATCAACACTCTCCGCCTTCAAAGACGATGAAACTCGAAAATATCGAAGATATAGCACAATAGTGCGCTACAATTCCCTTAGTGTAGAAAAGTGCAAGGCGCTTCTAAACCCCCGTGCTTTAGGCTCAGGAAGGAAACGAGTGGAGGGGCGGAGGGGAAAAGGAGGCGCGCAGGGGCGTCTAGAAGCTCCAGGACTCGCAGGGAGGTATGAACGTGGCGGATCGGACGGCAGATAAGCGAGCACTCGCCAAGAAGCGCGGGAGATCGACGGCGCGCAGGAAAGCGAGCGGGTTTATCCGGAAGGCGGGGAGGGGGCGTGTCGGCGGGAAGGAGCCTTCTAGAAGGGCGCGCGGGCGCGGACAGGAAATATGCCCGTTCACATAGTGTGACACGCTCTGTGTGGTTTGGTGGTGTGATCGCTTGGGTTCG
This sequence comes from Zygnema circumcarinatum, assembly GCA_037447605.1. Classification (NCBI taxonomy): domain Eukaryota; kingdom Viridiplantae; phylum Streptophyta; class Zygnematophyceae; order Zygnematales; family Zygnemataceae; genus Zygnema; species Zygnema circumcarinatum. Next base: position 2,836,216 of record CM074804.1, read on the forward strand.
TGTTGGATGGCTCCATGTGGGTGGTTGGGTTCATGGTTCCTGAGGGAGGGGGGAGGACAATGTCTGACTGCAGAAGGCTTGTTTGACATAGTCTAGAACTTAGTTTGAAAAAATCGAGTCAAAGGGACAAGTCGAGAGAATGTGTCGTAAGTTCACTCGGGTGCACTTGCTTTGTGACCTTTTGATACATTTGATCAAGTCTATTTTTTTTTTCTTTCCTCCTTTTCCTCTATGAATCGTAACATTATTGGCCAACATTCAAGTCAAACATTGTAGCAAGATGAAAAATTCAAAAGCTTGTTGAGCTTAGGGGTAGCTTTCCGCTCCTAGCTTTTTTCTTTTGTCCTTAGTTCCTTTGCGCCCAGTTCTTCGTGGTTCCCCATAGTGATTTTGTCCATGTACATTTGATGGCCTCGCCATCGTGAGATCAATGCCACTTCCATTCAGTTCTTGTCAAGCCAATGCATAAGGAGGTTACTAATGCATGTGTAGGACCCATCCCATTCCTCTTGTGAACTAGACATGCATGACATTGTACGTTCAACTCATGCACCAGTTTCTCGCCGCCGCGACCCTCGTTGCACGAGCGTATCGGCAGTCCACGCGATACCGCCATTTGAGATATCGATCGATATGCATCGAGTATTGCTAGTATCGCCTTTATGCATGCCTACGCCTTGCCCCATGCCACTCTCCAACATACACATACATGCGAATTGAAGACCGATGCTGTAATTATTTTCGGTCACCGCAGCTTTTACATTGCTGCCCGAAGTGAGTTTCACGTTAAACCGCCAATCCACGGACGCGCTCCTCACCGTCGATTTTTTACCGTTCCGCGGAACGTCCAACTTTGGAAACGTCTCCGCCGTCGATCAAAGGGCTGGCGGCAAATTAAGGTGATATTTTCACCGTATTCTTGGCTCCGTTCCGCGGAACGGCTAGGGTTCTGTCCGAGTATATAGGGGGGCCCCTCCACCTTCCTGACCCTCTTTTCGCGCCTCCTGCAGCCCTTGTGCAGGAGCTTTTGCATTCCGCCACCATGGTACGCCGCTTGCTTTCATATCATGTGTTTTGTCAGTAAGATAGTGTCATGCTACATATATTTACGGTTAATTATGACACATTTTGGCAATGGGAAGTGGGTTTTAGGTTAAGTGGATGCTTCCGCACGTTTGCAGTTTTAGGGTTTGAAGTCATGCAGGAGTGGAATCGGAGAAGGTTTAGAGCTGAGACTGTTTTGCCACGTGGGTTTTTTGTGGCGAATTGAAATGGGGGACGTTTGCATCGCCTATTTAGGGTTTCGAGTCACGGTTCTGAGTGGCTTTGGGCTGGATGTGAGGGACTTTCTGGTAGTGAAGCTTATGGAGCAGAATATTAGGGCAATAGGTCATCAAGCCGACTCAGATGCATTCATGCAGTGGTCACAACTTCCCGTGCTTTTTCTGATTTTTCTTTTCTGTTTTTGTGCTGAATTTGTACTGTGGCAGGTGCTCTCAAACGATATTGACTTGCTCCACCCCCCTGCTGACTACGAAAAGAGAAAGCATAAGTTGAAGAGACTTGTGCAGTCTCCCAACAGCTTCTTCATGGTAGGGTTTCCCAAACATCTTTCAAGAACCACAATTGCCGGTTTATCAACCTAGTTTCAATATTTGTTAGAATTTCACTGTCCCGAAGGCCAAGCTCAGGGTTTGAATGTGACCCTCGGTATTTGTTGGCTTCCGGACGAAGACCTGCTTAATTTAGCTGTGAAATGCTATGCATGTCTCATGTTTGCTAGTTATTTAAGTTGATGTGAGGGGATCGGTGCGTGTCCTGCAGGATGTGAAGTGCCAGGGCTGCTTCAACATGTAAGCCCCTTCCTCCCATCCTCCCTGCCTTCTTTCTCCCTGCCTTTTCTCCCCTCTTCTCTTTTCCTTTTTCCGATTGTTATCTAGATTGACTTAGAGAATCGGGAACTAATTGGTAGTAGAAATTCTTTTCAATTCAAGGATTTGCGGAATTTATTACGTACTTTCTCTCTCTTTTATCTTGCACCTTAATTCATTTCTGGACATAAAGCTTCGTCTTTCGACGACATGCACTGTATGCTACGCGGCTAACACATGTTGTTTTATGCTGTCCTCCAATGTTTTTCGTTACAGTACAACTGTGTTCAGTCACTCGCAAACGGTGGTTCTCTGCGGGAGCTGTTCCGCGGTGCTCTGTCAGCCCACTGGGGGACGGGCCCGCCTCACAGAAGGCTGCTCCTTTAGGAGGAAGGGCGACTAGAGCTCAGTCATGTAGCTGCAGGAGCTACATCATGTGATAATGATGATGAAGATGAGGATGCAGATTTTTTGGCTCGGGCAGGAGGAACATACAGCAGGCTAGGAGCAGGGGGCAGGAAAAATGCTTCATTGCGACGACTAGCTGGGCTGCTTGTCAAAGGTTTACGACGATTATTGAGAAGGAAAAGCGTCGAGATCAGGAGAGAAGAGAACAGAGCACATGGGATGATGGATGGCTGTGTCTCCGTGCTTCGTTCTCGCTTCAGTTTCAGTGATTTGTAGAGTTGTAAATGCCTTTGCGATTATCGAGCATTTTGGCCACTGAGGTTTCGGAAAGGCCTACAATGAAAGGGGATACGGTTTCTTTTTCTTTCTCTCTGGGATTGGGGGAGGGGAGGGGGACGGGTGGGGGGGGAGAGTGTGAGGAGGGTTATGTGGTGGGAGCTACCCATTTCATGCAAGGGAAGTGCTGCAGGGGAGTGGGAGGTCTTTTTCTATCGGGGATAGTATACAATAAAGGGGCAGTGGGATGTCGAGGGGAAGGGTAGAGGGCACACAAGTGCAGTGAGAGGGAGATAAGGTGTAGCAGCAATAAAGAAAATCAAGTAACCATTGACTAGAGACGTAGTTTCTTGGCCTGATCACCTTGTCTCACATGTGAAATGAAAGAAATCAGACATTTGGTTGCTGGAAGAATGGAAATATCTTCATGAGACAAGGTTACCAGGTCGGCAATGTCGTCTTTAGGAGATGGATGCTGTCTTTAGGGTTGGTGGTAGATGGCTTGCTGGGAGCGCCTCTGGGTATCTGGAAATTAGTCGCGCCTTAGTCGCATCCTTTTTCCCTTGCAAACTTGTTTTTGGGGTAAGCCTGCCCACTCCACTTGCGATTCTGGTGTCATGGCCTTTACAGAAAGGTTCACGAACATTGAGAAAACTAGAACCATTACTGGCTTAGCTCTGGCGTGGACCCCACATTCAATGTTCTGCTTTCTTGTATAGTTTTTCAAAGCCGTGTTTCGAAACTCGCTTTGTTTTGGCTCACACGGACCCCAACCTTCGAAGGATATGACGTCCCACAAGTTAGGCAGCACATGACATTGTCAGATGAACAACATGTCAATCTGAGTACCAGTCAGTTCAGTATCTGTAAATGTCGGAGTATTGCATAACTTGTGAATGTCGAAATCTAACATTACGGTCGACCCATGAATCGTTAAAAGTGTGGCTCTGGCTTCGAAAGTTGGAAAGGGTCGGCAATGCCATGGACAAAAATCCACGAAATGTTCATTCTTAAAGTAGGGCAGATAATTCCTTGTGAAGCTTTGGTTGTTATACTTTTGTTTGACTAAACCCAGCAGGAACAAGAATCTCGCGTCATCAGAATGGCACTGCGAGTGTCCTCCAAGACAACAGTGATGAACCAAACACAAGTCATTTGTCAATGGTTTCCAACAAGTCATTTTGCGAAGTACTGGACTTTTGATGGGCCAATTTACCGAGGGAACTTGGCGCCAAAAAGGAGCTGAAAAAAGTTCTGAAGTTTGACATTGCAGCTCCTGCACTTTACAATATTTCAACAGCATTACAGTACTCGACCGCGTGGCTGTGCACACACTGGATATCGAATCGGAAACTTCTGAACCTGAACCTTCTGTTCGGACCTGCCTGTCTCTTGCGCGATGCAGCTTTTAAAAACGATAAAAATACTTTTATAGCACACTAAACACTTTACACGGCCTGATTTGAAGATTCATCTGAAGCTCTCACATACAAAACTTTCATTTCCTAGCCTATCAGTGTTGATGTTGTGGGACACCGTTCCGCAATTTTAGGGTTAATAACGGGCAGATTTCAGGCAATTTTTCTGCAACTTCGGCCCCTCATTTACTCCCATGAGAGTTTATTCTGCAGTTGAAAAAAACCCACTATCTGGTGATGCACTAATTTGAAATAAAGTGAGATGGTTCTTACCTCATGACCTAATCCATGGCGGCAGAAGCAGACCGCTGCTACTCTGCAGTTCCGCCTCCAGGGTCTGCAGCTCCTGCAGAGAGTGGGAGAGAGAGAGAGGAGGCAGGGGGAGGAGGAGGGAGCGGAGGATTAGTTCGCTCCGATCAGTTGAAAAAGTTTCAGGTTTGGAGAAGGAAGATTTTTCTTGGATGCTGAAGTGGGAGGGAGAGGGAAAGGGATTGCGAGAGAAGAGAGAAGGAGAGAGAATGTATACGTATGCTATTGAAACAGTCCTGAAGATGAATCCCATCGTGCATACTCATCGCATGACGTAGATGAGCGAAATATGGGCAGCGAACTCTCATTTTTTTACTCCTGAAGAATTTGTTTGCATATGCAAATTCCTTTTCCTCTGTATCTTTAATTTTGAATTCCACACAGGAGCTACAAGCTCGGAGATTGCAAATCCAGCGAACATTTTCGGGCCGCAGAGTGAAGCGTCTGGTGACTCAAGCTGTGGAAGCAGGTTAGAACTTTCCGAACCCTAATTTTCTATTTCTGGGTTTAGTTGTTTGCGTCTCCGCATAACAGGGACCAATATTGTGTGCACCCTATGCAGGTTATGTTATCGGAGGGCCTAAATTTGAGAATATGATAGTCCGATAACAGGAGAAGAAAATGTTGAGTCTCAACAACAAGTCGTGGGGTCGTTTTCTTTTTGCAGCTGAAAATGCCCTTCAAGAACCGGATCAGGTATTTGAGAGAAGTCCAGAAACAGTAAGAGAAGCCAGCGCAAGGAAAGAGAAGAAGTCCGAGATGCTCAAGCTTACATCTCGAAACGAAGAAATATTGAACGTCATGAAAGACGACGCTCGTTTCGATGAAGTACCCTCGGATGTTTTGCAGCGGAAGGTGCACTTTTTTTCTGAACCTGGAGACCAAATTTGACGTTGGCCGCGGGTGCTGATCTTCTCATTTACATTGTTCGCTTCGTCTCTCATTCTCATCCTGTTGATCCTTTCGAGCTTACCTTCGTCTTGTTCAACTTGCCCATCTTGCAGATCTTTTCGTTGCTGCAATGATCTAAGTTTCCCCATTTCTGCTCTTGTTTGAAGCGCAGAGCAAAACGGAGCAAGCTTTGGACGAAGCTGTGAAGGCCGGACGCTACACGGAAGCGCAACAGCTGAGTGAAAAAATGAGCGAGGAGAGCCTGCAGCAGAAAATGGAAGGACTTTCAAAGAGGGCCCGCGAGATAGACCGAGCAAAGGTGTGCGCGCATCTGTTCACCAGATGCTTCCACTTGCCGATACAAGGCCTCACCCTTCTTCCTTTTCCTTCATTAGCAAAGCTTCGTGGAATGCTTTGCTTTGTGCTTTGAGCATTCATTTTAACCTTTTCACCTTTTCTGTTGCGGTGTAGGAGGAGGCCTCATTCAAATCAAGGAAAACGAAGAAACTGCATTGGGGGTTAGTGCTGTTCGCCTTCCTTCCCCACATGCTTATTTTCTTGCGACGCTTTTCGAATATTAGCTATGACACTCAATGTAGGCATTTTGTAAACCTCTTTTAGTTCTTTTTGCAGGTTGGGCATTCGGGAAAGGTGGGAGCGGAAGGGTAACATGTGACAGTCAACTCACTCAACCCATGATGTCAACTTTTTGGTGGAGGGTTTATGGTTTTAGGGACCCCTTACAGAAGTCATGGACTGTACCATGACACCATGACAGCATTGACATTGATTTGATCCATATATCATGTAAACGCGTCGTTCAGTTGGACTGTAAACGGAACGGCGCGCTCATGTAGTTGAAAAATTGTCATGTCATGCATGTTGGCAAGGCGAGAGCACTGTATCTGCGATACGATATATATCATTAGGTTCGATACGACACTGTTGCAGGCCGCTCGTGTGACGTTGACCAATGGCGTACGGCTTTAAAGTTCGTTGGTTAATCCGCGCCCTGATTGGCCCGCTCTGTGAGGCTCCTTATCGAGCCACATGGCAACATACTATTCGTCCACGTGACTGTTCCATGTACTTCAACAGCCGGCTTAACAAAATATCTGTCGTCCACGCAACAACAGCATAGAGACCGAACCTCGACACCGACGTTAAGGTCTATTATCTTGATGTCCCAACCTAGTCCGAACCAAATCATCCCAATCAGATGGCTCCTCCAAGCTTCGGCCCGAGCCTAAGTGGATTGAAAAATCAAGAGTTGGACCAATGAAGCTGAACTCCTTCCTTCCGTACGGAATGTCTTGAACAGGAGGTGGATCCGCAGTGTGAACGTGGATCAAGCTTTTTCAAGGCCCCAGTATATAGCCCTGCCCCGCCCTTGGGTGGCTCTCTTTGGCAACCAGGGTGCCTCCGGCCCCTGCAGGCCCAGCTCCGCTGGGAGGGCCACTTTCCAGCTGCCACGTGGCAGCTTCTATTGGTGGGGTTTCTGCGCAAGGTACGGATTGCAGAATTGCCAGGGTTTTGGAATGCAGGCAGAGGGCTTTGGGGCATCACGGGTTGTGTTGATGTGAAGGTCAGGGGTAGACAAAGGAATGATTCAATTAGGTTTAGGAGTATGGTAGGGGTGGAGCGCGGGTGTATTGGGGGTAGAGCTAGCGAGAGAGAGAAGAGGAGAAGAGGGAGAAGGAGAGAGGGAAGGAGGGGAGAGGAGCAGGACGGAGATGGGGGTAAGGCGTTGGAGTATCTGTTGGGTTAGATGGGCATGGGCAGAGGTGGAAGTAGAGGTAGAGGTAGGTGTAAGGTAGAGGTAGAGGGGCGGGTTAGGGTTAGGGGTAGGGATAGAGTTCCTCAGTTGAAGACTGCATGTGTGATTGAACATGTGTGATTGAATATATGGCACAGAAAAACTCTGAATTAGTGCCTGTTTCTACTCTAATGTTCTAGCACATGGGTCGATTGGAATACCTTTCTATGCCTTCTATTCTCGCGAATGCTGAAGTCCTTCCACCATGCTTCACAACAACAGCATTGCTAATCTTTGAATTGAATCGAATTTGTGGTCAGGCACATGTTCGATCAAACATTGTACTCTTGTCTTATGAAAATCTAACACTTTCTTCATATGGATTTTCCCTCATATCCTATGAGAGTCCAATATTTCTTTCTCATGGGTCTCTCTTCTTTCATCTTGTTTGGGTGCAGTTTGGACTTGGCAGAGTGATGGGGCTGCAGGAATGGCAGTCCTTTTTGCCGTCTGATGAGGAGGCGGTGGCCTCTCAAGCGAAGAAGGAGAAGGCTCTCCCACCTCCTCTCCCGCTGTCGGGAATAAAAATAGCTATTAGGGCGGGAAGGGCAGTTCTACTCAACACTGACCCGGACGCAACGGATGATTCTTCTGACGACGAAGAAATGATTCACAACGGAAAAAGGGCCTCTCAACGGCGCCGGTTGACATGTAATCAAGGCTTGAAACCGTTAGGGTTACTGGCTCAGAAAAAAGCAGCAGCTTTTGCTGTGATGGAAAAATTGCAGAAACGAAATGGAGATGAAACGGATGCAGCAGCAGCCGCTCTGGAAGGCGAGGAAATCCCTGCACTGTTTAACGGAGGAGAAAATAAGGAGCATCAGTTCGGTGGTTTCTTCGCAGCTTCAGTAGAAAGGAACGCGGCAGAAACCCTCGGATGGGCTTCAGCAGGACTTCCAAATTCCATGCACTGTCTTGCAGAACAGGGTTTGGGAAAGTCTGTTGAAAAGGTTTCGGGAATTGTCGAGGACAGCGAGAGAGGAGTCGGAGGTAAGGAGCAGGGGAAGGGAGGCAAAGTTGGAGGGAAGGAACCACGAGGAACAACGCGCATGTATCGAGGAGTAAGGCAGAGGCCGTGGGGAAAGTGGGCAGCGGAAATTAGAGACCCTATGAGAGGAATTCGCATTTGGCTCGGAACTTATGACAGTGCAGAGAGGGCGGCTCGTTCATACGATGCGGCTGCCCGGGCTATCAGAGGACCGCATGCTCGGACAAATTTTCCGGACGAGGGAGTTTCTGTGGATGGAAATGTGTATGAGGGCGGAGGAGGAGTAGTGCTGAGTGAGGGCGTCAACAATGCAAGTGATGGAGACGCCTTTCTGGCTTCGCTGAATTCTTCCAGGAAGAGGCAAAGACGGAGCCCGCAGAAACAGAAGAAGGCCGGTGGAAGTTTTAGCAAGCTAGAGGTGGAGAAGGTGGAGATTGAGGTGGTGAAGGAGAGGGAGAGGGAGAGCGTACAGGATGTAAGTGAGAAATCGGTGTTTTCGGAATGTGGCGTCTCTAGCTTGTCGGAGGAGTGGGAGGAGTGCCAGAGCTTGTCTGAGGAGGGACCCCTCTGGGAACTTCCGAGCAGTGAAGAGTTTGGGGAACTGATGCAATGTGAGATGTCAAGCGATCTTTTCCGCATGCTTCCGGAGGAGGATGAGAGCTGCCTCGGATTCATGGCGGAAATCGACGACATGCTGCTTCTCGACGGCTGCGGTGAAGACTTTTCGGATATTCCATCGAAGTTCTTCTGAGTCAAGGATTTCCAAGTCCCCCTTTGTGAGCTTAAGTTTCCTGTTCAACTTATAATAAGGTCTGATGTTGTTGCAGTGCATTAGGGTTCAGAAGACGGTGTGGGAGACCTCTCTGTGGAGAGAGGGTGTAAGGGAGAGGCTTTCATTTATGGTCGGTTGGTCGAACAGGATCTGTAGAAGCAGCTAGGTGGACTATTACTGTATACCAGTTTTGACCGTGGGTGTCGTGACATTTACATTCGTTTCCCTTTGAAACTGTCACTATTTCATTGATTCTCTTAGAATTAGGGTTCGGTCTTTCAGGGTTCAGGGTCACACTTGCCTTATCAAGCGCTGTACGAGTGCGACAGGTCGTCGGTCCGTTAAGGTTTAGAGTTCAGGAGTTAGGATTCAGGCGCGCCTTGTTTTAGTGCACCGAGTCCACTTTACAGGAAACTGTCTGCTTGTAGCAGCTAGAGCCTATGCCTTCTCTTCATTGTGGGAGCAAACGTACCTGGTTTTAAGCCTGTTCTGGATTGTGGTTTGCAATTTTTCGTTTTGACAACTCTTTGTTTGACGTCGTTATTTTTTTGTTTGAACTGAGCAAGTATTGTGTAGTATATGCACTTCCGAAAGACCCAAAAACGCACCCTTATGTAATGAAAATGTAAAATGTAATGACATTTCCCTTGGCTTGGAGAAGATGTCCATAAATCCAATCCAAGGTTTGAAAATTTGAAAAAGAAATACTTCGATCCAATATTTAATAAGGGAAATGTCCGTCCAACATTGGTAGGGAGAGGGTGGGGGAAGAAGGGAGGGAAGTAGGGGCAGAAGGGGAGAGGCAGTGGGGTAAAGGAAATATGGGGAAAGGAGGGAAGCGGGAGGAAGATGGGATGACGGAGAGGAAGGCGGAGAGAGAGAGCGAATTGAGAAGGGAGAGGGAAGAGGGAGAGGGAGGCTAGGGGGGAAAGAAAGGGGGAGGGGGAAGCGGGGGGGGGGGGGGG
>CM074804.1:2845939-2871254 GCA_037447605.1 Zygnema circumcarinatum
GGGGAAGGGGAGATTGGAGGGGAGGGAGGGGGAGAGGGGGGAGTGGGGAAGGGGGAGGGAGTAGGGGAGGGCCCCGATGGGGGGGAGGGAGAACGGGAGGGGAGAGAGGGGGAGAGGGGGAAGGGAGATTGGAGGGGAGGGAGGGGGAGATTGGAGGGGAGGGAGGGGGAGAGGGGGGAGGGAGTGGGGAAGGGGGAGGGAGTGGGGGAGCCCCGATGGGGGGGAGGGAGAGGGGGAGGAGAGAGGGGGGGAGAGAGGGAGCTAGTTGGAGTGGAGTGGGAAGACGTGTGGCGCGAGGGGGATGGGGGAGGGGCAAGGGGGGAGAAGGGGGAGAAGGGGGAGAAGTGGGGGGGAAGGGGGAGGGAGGGGGGGGGATATGGGTGAGGGGTAGATGGGAAAGGGGACGGAGGAGAGGGAGAGAGTGTGGGAAGAGGGAGAAAGTGAGGGGGACAAGGGGAGGGGGAAAAGAGAGAGGTAGAGGGGAAACGGGAGAGAGAGAGTGGAGGGAGGGAGAGGTATAGGATGAGGGAGAGGGAGAGAGGGAGAGCAACTGCAAAGCATGCAACGGCGCCCGCACCAGCCACATTTGAACTTGGGGATGAGCTTTTAAAAATGTGACGAAAATTCAGCAATTGCTACTTTACAAACTGTCATGTACAGTTGTCAGTTGCTCACAACAGCTCAACAATTCTACCGCACCGCAGTCAGAAGCAGCTAAACCACAGTTAATAACAACGCAAAAACTTCAAAAAAGGAGGACCTGTAATGGCACTTCTGACGAGCGTCCGTCCATCAAAACTGCATGTTCTCCTCAATATTTGTAGCCCTTCACGTGGAGGCTCTCTGTGGCAGCGTCGGAGGCAGCACCACCTCCGTACGTGCCCAGAGTAGCTTCTGAATTGGCCTTTGCGCGTTGCAAAAAGACTGCCTGGGCCTTCTCCACATTCTCATCCTTCCCAGCCCAAGTAGAAAGAGTGCTCTTCTGCAGAGCTCGGCCATAAGAGAAGGAAAGTGTCCATGGCTTCTTCGTCTCCAGCTTATTCATCGCATCCAAGTTGAGGGTGGCGTCCTCTTCACTTTGGCCTCCGGAAAGAAAGACAATTCCAGGCACCGCCGCAGGAACAGTCCTCTGAAGGGTTCGCACAGTGAATTCTCCAATGGTTTTATTGTCGACCTTTGGACCTTCCGAGCCGGGAGTGATCATGTTGGGCTTCAGCAGGCTTCCCTCCAAAAGCACTTTGTGCTCATTCAGAGCCTTATACACAGCCGCAAAAACGCGTTCCGAGACTTCCGCACACTTCTCAATGCTGTGGCTTCCGTCCGTGAGAATCTCCGGCTCCACGATCGGAACAAGTCCATTTTCCTGACAGATGATAGCGTAGCGAGCCAGGCCCTGCGCATTCAGCTGAATAGAAAGTTCGGAGGGCTCCAACTCCCCGATCTTCAAGACTGCCCGCCACTTTGCAAAGCGAGCTCCCGCCTTGTAATACTCTGCGCAGCGCGCTCCCAAGCCATCGTGACCCTGCGTCGTGGTTTCTCCATTGGTTCCAGCAATATCCACAACGCCCTTGTCGACTTTGATGCCGGGCAGAACGCCGGCTTCTGTGAGAACATCCACGAAGGGCTTTCCGGCTGCAGTCTTCTGGTAGAGCGTCTCCTCAAAGAGGATGACTCCGCTGAGGTATTGGAGAGCTCCGGGAGCTGTGAAGAGGAGCTCCCTCAGAGCTCTCCTGTTCGTTTCAACATTCTCCACATTGATGCTGGCGAGACGCTTTCCAATGGTGCCGGTGCTCTCATCGGCTGCAAGAATGCCTTTGCCAGGAGTGGCGATGTATTTGGCATTCTTGATGAGTTCATCTGCAAACGAACGCAGAGATCTAGGTTTCAGATTTTGAGGATTTGTAACAATATTCAAATGTCGGAATACAGGACGAGAAACGTAGTAGTGAGGAACTCATGTAGATTGCGAAATAATCGCCTAAGCCAGCATTTCAAGAGAAAAAAGGGTCTTCACCGTTCAGCTTCTACAAGATTTTATCACAAAATAGGAATCAAGAGTGACTCCAATGGAAAAAGAAAATGAGCATATCTAAGCAAAAAAAAAAAGGGCGGAGGACTGCATCCACATAACTGTAAAAAAAAAAAAAAAATAGATCTTGGAAATTGCATACAGCAAGAACCTGTCTTTTTCTCACACAAACTCTCTCTCTCTTTCTCTCTCTCTCTCGCTCTCTTTTTCTCTCTTTCTCTCTCTCTCTCCCTATCTCTCTCTCTCTCTCTCCCCCTCCCTTCAACTGATTCTGACTCACAGGGCAACGCTCTGATCCAGAACAAACCCTTCCCAGTCAACCTGTTTCCCGCTCACCTGCATACTTTCCCACATACGCAGACATCTTGTCCGAAATGCGCGCGTGCAATGACAGCGCGGAGCACTAGCAGGTAGGTGATCTCCTCCAAAAATTTGCTCGTTTCAAAATTTTCCTGCAGGTCGCTCGCGAGTCTTGAAGCAGCCGTGCCTGCACGCGTGCTCCAACAGGGGGGCTTCCAAAACCTTTTGCTGCCCCTGCCCCTCGGGCAGGGGCAGCAACAAAAAACGGGCAGCATAAAACCCGGCAGACCTCAAAAAGTGGGCACCTCTAAACACGTTTCCAGTGCCACCCAGCGCTTCCGGGCAGACAAATCTTTTGTGCAGGATCTTCATAGAGTTTTTCTCCTGCCCGGAAGAATGCGGTCAGCTGAGTCTAACCCTTGGAGCCACTCTGCGCCATTCGTCGCACGTGCGAAGGCGACAACGATTCCGGAATGGAATCTCGGAGCGCTGCCCGAAGGCACTTGCAGAATCGACGGCCAGAAGGTCGTCCGTACGAAATCCAGTCCTCGGCCACGCGCCACGTGGCACTTTCGGGATGCGCCGTACCGTACCCGAGAATCCGTAACCGCGCATGGGTGAGTCACACATGTAAGTTCCATGTGCAGTTAGTTGCATGCAAATGGGAATGACGCAGATTTCGCATTAGGCTCACATGGAAACTGAACCTCAAGCCTCTTGTGGGCGTGGAACCACCCGGTCCTTAGAAGCCCAATTCTTTGAATGAATTTTCAGATTAATGCGCATGTCATTGTATCCAATGTACGTCTTATTTCCGAATGGCAACCCTCAACTCCAAACATATAGACAGAATCTCTTGAACGAAGAGGCAAGCCCTCTGAACATACTGAAGAATACTGTCACGTCACGGATCCCTTGTCAGATCGTTCAACTTTTGCAACTCCTCCAGTCCGACCACTTTTGTGGATCGGGGGTGTTCTCTGAGAGCAACTGACTCAGCAACTGAGAGCGAACTGGGTTCAACATGGAACCACATGGAAAGGGCGTTTTCAACAGATTCAATGAATCCAGTCCGGGAAGCGACGTGGTCCTTCATTCGCGAAACGAAAGCGTCGTGCCCTCGGCCCTGCATTTGCTCCAACCCCCCCTCCCCCCATAAGGATCGCAAGGTACAAACTTGCTACTATTGGGGGCCATAAAGCAAAAAAAAACCCACAAATGTTAAGCCCCGGCTATGTTTTAGGGATCAAAATGAAAGCCTCCAAAACTAGCACGCTGTAGGGTTTCATATAGAGCGTAAAACCTAGAGATTTCGAACCCCAAAATGCGTTTTTCCCGACCTTTGTTCACAAGGCAGAAGCATTGACCACCTTGAATCATAGAATTTAACTTCTCGGTCGTTGTAACCGCAACAAACGGATGGCTGACGAACACATTCACCTTGGAACAAAACGGGGAGGGCGCTCACCTGACGGTACTGAGGAGCCTTTTGGGGTATCTTCAAGTAGGACATCCGACGATCGTCGTAGTCCCAAAGGAAAGACGTGTGATGAAGCCATCGATTCTTCGTAATAGATTGCGCATTTCCTCCAAACTTTTTCTCTCCCAGAACATAATCTACGAAGACGCAAATCCATGCTCCGCAACCGTTATCAGTTAAGCAAACAAGGACACAGACTTGCGCACAGTTGTACTGAAGACAAAACTGTGCCATCAGATGTTGCCAGCACTCCCTCTTCAAGAGCCACTCATCACAACACGATGTCCCAATTGCACCTCAAACCCTCATCGCATCACTTCCCTTCCAACTTCAGTCCCTCAAACTTCCTCCCTTCCTTACTCCTTCCCAACTGAGCGCCCTTCATATGCTCACCGTTCTCCCGGAGTTGAAAGCCTGGCACATTCTTGAAGGCCGGCACATAGAACTGCTCTGTCCACTGCATTATCGGGCGGGGGTAAAGAGCTACATGCGGAATGTCGCTAGCAGAGCAAATTAAAGTTACAAAAATGGTTCCCTCATCGACCACTACGGTGCCGCCACCACTGAAGCGTCTGATGACCTGGCAACCGTCCTGCATGACAGCTGGCAGCTCCAGAAGCTGAGCAGGTTTCCTGCACTGCAACGCCAAATGGGGAAAGCCGCACATTTAGAAGCCGTGATTAAGGTTTGGAAGTTTAGGGTTTTCAAGATATGTGCAGTGTCCATAGTTAAGGGATTTAGGAATGTAGGGTTTGCGCAAAAAGCAATCCAAAATCTCAGTCTTTCGACGTTCTGACAGGAGAAATTGGTGGAACTTCAGTTTTCCTCCCTCTCTCTCTATCTTTCTCCTTCTCAGGTATTTTACCTCCTGTCCTCTCCCTCATCCCTATCCTTCTTCCTCATCTCTCTCAGTATTCCCTCTCTCCCCTCCTCGTTTTTCATCTACCTGTCGGTTGTCCCTTTTCCCCTGTCCTTTTCCTCTCCCCTCTCTCCCCTCGCCCCTCTTACCGCTCCCCTCTCGCCACTCCCCTCGCCCCTCTCCCCGCTCCTCTCTCCCCTCTCTCCTCTCCCCTCTCCTCCCCCCCTCCCTCCCTCCCTCCCTCCCTCTTCTCACCCCGAGATGCCCATGACGACAGCGGGCGAGGCGGCCCCGTCGTTGATAAGGCACCAGCTGCGCGCGTCGGCGCGGAGGAGCGCTTCCTCCAGCTGCAGCTGCCGCAGGATGGGGAGCCCGCGCACCCGCACCAGCTGCACGCTCGCCGCCCGCGCTGCCATGGCGCCCCCCTCCTCGCGCTGCTCCCTCCCTCCCCTCCCTTCCCGTGCTTCCCCCGAGCGCCCCCTTCCCCCTGCCAAGTCGAGGCCCCGCGCCGCGCCGGCCGTGCCGTGCCGTGCGTCCGTACAGCGCGCTGCCGCACTTCGTTCGTTCGCCCTGTACGGCCGGACCGGTCCGGTCAGGTCGGCTGCTGCCGCCGCCTGTCGCGAACAGGCCCCGCTCCGCCCCGCCCCGCCAGCGGCTCCACCAGGGAGGGAGGGCGGGAGGGCGGGAGGGTGGAGTGCGAGGCCCTCAGGGGGGGGCCCGCTGGAGCTGCCACGCGGCGGCCGCGTCCCTGCGCCACGCGGCAGTCGACCCGCGACGCGCCGTGACTGCCGGGCCGGCCGGGCGGGGTTCGAACCGCGCTCGCCCGCCCGCCAGAACAGGCCGCACGGGACGGCGCGGGGCGGGACCTCTCGCTCCCTCCCTCGCCCTGGAGTGTCGCCGCAGGGTGGCCAGTCAGCGCTTTTTCAACAATCGAAAAGGCGCGTCACGTTGCGAGCTTTCCTCCCCGGCAGCGTAGTCCAATGCGCCCTCGCCACGTGGCGATTTTGAGCGTCCGCCGTGGCGGCAGGCTGCCGCCCCCGCGATCCGGACGCGTGCCAGCGTGGCACCGCGACCGCGTGCGGCGGCCAGGCTTTATCCTTTCGAGTCATGTGGCGCCGCCCTATTGGCATACGCGATCGCGTTCTGTGGAGCTTTCCACGGAGCGTTCCACCACGCGCAGACGTGGCAGCCACGTCGGCGCCACGTCGACCAAGCCCGCCTTGCTGGAGCCTGAAACCCGCCCGCTCCCCATCAGCATCCACAGCCCTTCCTCCTGCAAACCTGGTGACGTCCCGGGCCGGACGCTGCAGTAGCCATGAGGGCGGGCGCGGGGGCGCGGGGGCGGTGGAGCGCGCTGGCGGGGGCGTTCGCGGCCGCGCTGGCCATGGCGGCGGCGGGGGGAGGCGCGGGGGCAGGTGGGTGTGGCAGCAGCAGGACATTGCGCTCTTGCAGGAGGCGCTGGTGTGCGGAGGAGTCTGGTGTTCAAGCTCAGATTTAGGGAGGGGGTCTTCTTTGAGCGATTTCATTGAAAATTTAAGTATTCAGGCTTCACAGAGCCAACAGTAGCAGAATTGAATTCAGATAAAAGGAAAAGTAATGTGGAATACATCAATTATAATAACTACAAAATGTATAAACCCCATCGCCAAAGACTGTTTGATCCACGTCTATAAGCTTCTAGCAGTTTGTATCTCGAAAGTTGAATGGCCGTCAATTCAATCATGAAGCCAGTCATCATGTGGCTTCATGTTCACATTCAGATAAGCCTAAAACGTAGCTTTTTGTCCTTTATCGACTGGATAGACTGATAGACAAACGTTACTTGTTATTCTTATATTTTCCAGGAGATTCATGTCCGTACATTACCAAAGTATTTGAAGGCGGCGATACAAAACTGCTCCAATTCGGGGAAACCGATTGGCTCCCGGATGGCCGCATCATCCTTATTGACGGAACCAAGCCGTGCATTGTTAGTTTTTCGCCCTCCAAATGTCCAGGTACAATGCATCTTTCTAACCTTCAGTTGAAAGGAAATCGCTCGATTTCGAGTCCTGTGGCCTTGCGGACATTTGGGTTCTCGTTGGTATGTTGATGCAACGAAATCATCATCTTTGACCACCCATCATGCATCATGTGTTGACTGTCATGCATTGACGTTTCTCTCATCATCATGCATGACCCATCATTACACATCAGATATCACACACATCATTCGACAAGCTTCAATGCATCAACAGTCATCCATCCATCATCAGTCCATCATCCATCGTAGATCACACATCACATATCGCATCATTCATCAGTCATCAAGCATCAAGACACCAATTTAGGATCCTTCACCAGCCACTACCTATCGTGCATCACACACCATTCAATATTAGCCGCAATCATGCATGATCATCTTTGAATTGTTCTAAAGCGGCAATCCACGATTTCTCTATGTGATAGTAGAACCTTGTGGTTCGCGTATTAAAAAGTAGAGAACTAGTCTTTTCGCCGGCCTTGCAGAATGCACAATGGAAACTTTTGCAGGCGATTGTAACGTATCCGGATATGATGACGGCCGCGCAACATTGGCCAAATTTGGAACACTTTCTGACTTAGTCGCCGACCGACACGGCAACGTCTTCATCCTTGATAAGACGAATCATGCAATTCGCATGTACGTTGCGGCAACAGGTAGTTGTTGACATCTTGAGGATAGTAATTGACTCATTCTTTCAGCTTTTCTATGTCTTGTAGGGGCTTCAGTCAAGTATTTGAAGGAGTAATTGATTGCATTTGTCATTATGTGCTGCAGGCAATGTAACAACTCTTGCAGGCGGAAAGTCCGAGTGTGAACCAGGTGATGACAAGTTCCATGAAGGTCTTGGTTACGTGGTCTATAACGAGGCCAACTGTTCGCTACTAGTGCTGGACAACTGGAAAAAGCAGATATGGGAAGTTAGACTGCCTGGAAACTGTAGTGATGCTGCTGCAGACGACAAAGCAGGAGACAACGATGGTTGGAATAACACCGGTGAGGATCATCCCCTTATCTTTTTAAATGTCATACTGTTCGTTCCAGAATATGTGGTCATGTTCCTCTGGTGTGTTTATGTGTGTATGCTGAGATTTGAATGGTTCTAAGGGTTTGCAGGATGGGCGAATATTGTTTTGGAGTGTGCCAAATGGGGAGGAGCGGCTCTGCTCGGCTCCCTCCTTACGTTGCTGGCAATGCGACCTGGCGGGGTCCGAAATGTATTTTTTATTCCAGTAATCATTGTGGTGAGCTACATGGACACTCTTATGCCCTAAACTTTTAAGACCTTTTTATGAGCAATACTTAAATAAATTAAGGAAAAAAAAGAAGGGGGAACATTTGGAACCAAATGCTATGTTATATAAACAAGAAGCCATTCAAATTGAATCGAATCGCCTAACAGCTTCACAAATCGTATTGGTATTGGTTTTCTTGGCTCCCTTTGTTCTCCTCTCTTCTCTTTCTTCTCTCTTGCAATCCCTAACTCTCACAATTCTCCCATGTAACCTGACATCAGCGCGATGTCGGGGTTTTGCTAACGCGCACATTATACAATGGGGCCCACACATTTCAGCACCTGATATCGTCCATTGGAGGCTCCTTCTCATCCGCATCTTCTACTATCTCTACTACTAGCACTACCACTCCCACGCCCACTCTTACTCCCGCAGATGACGAGCACCATCCCCCCATCCCTAGAGGTGATATTGGGACAATTACGGCACAGCCCAACACACCATCATTTGGCATACTTCAAGCCTTCACCGCGCCCTTGAATAAATGGTGGAGAGAGGGAGAGAAGGAGGGAGTTGAGCAGCCTTCATTGATTGATCTTGATGCGGAGGTCCCTGAAATGCATGCTGCCCAGCTGCCACATGTGGAATTTCCAGAGGGGCAGTCATCTGTAGATGGAATTTCCGGACACTCTTGGGGAAATTTCGAGGAAGTTGGGAGCGTTTCTGGAGGGGGAGAGAAGCTGGAGATTAGAGAGGAGGAAGAGGAGGGAGCTTTGGAAGTCAATATGAGAATGGAGAGAGGGCTTGGGGGAGCCCATTTTGATCTTGTGACAGGAGCTGAATACGTTTCTAAGGCTGAGGAGGGCATAGGAGCCTCGACTCACAGATCGATTGCTTTTGTGGATGAGAAGGACTTGGAGAAGTGGGTCAGGAAGCTGTAAAAGCTCAGTAATGGAAGGATTTGTACCCCATCTTTTTTCAGGCAAGTTAGGCGGTTAGACGATATTTTCTCTCTCTCTTTTCTCTCGTCTCTCTTCTCTTCCGTACTCCTTTTCTCGCCTCTCTCCCCTCTCTCGTATTCTCGCATTTCTCCCCCTTCCTTTCTTCTCGGCATAGTCTGTCCCTTTTAGAAGGTATGTTGTACACGAAAGGTCTTTTTAGGAGGGCTGCTTGGAGGGGAGTGAATTGGCGTTGGTCTCACGATGGCGACGACATCGCACGTAGATGGACAAAGGCAATATGTCGAACCACTGTGAACCGTTCGCAGTTGTCCTATGAACGAAAGACGAGCTTTGAACGGCGACGCGGGCTGGTTGGAGATGTTTGAAGGCCAACGTGGAAAATACGGCTTTGAGGGTTATTGAATCGAACCGCTTACTTCTCAGATGGCTGCGATGAACTGCAAATAATGCGAACGGTTTGCACTGGGTTTTAGTGAAGGTATTGAAGGTTTTCGGCTTGGGGGGGGGGCAGGTGGGACGAGGGAATTCTGTAGCGAAGGCAAAATGGCTCAACTGACAGTCAAACCGCTTATCCTATTTTTCCTTGCACTTGGTTACTCAAATTTCGTAATTGCTTTCAGTTTTCTGTACCTTGGCAACGTTCCATTATGAGTTTCATTCAATTTTATTCTATCTCGAATGCTTTACTTCGAAGCCAATTAAGCAGCGAAAAATTAAAAAAATGCAAAGAATATGTTCCAATATTAAATGTAAATTTGGCCAATAGGTAAACGTGTGATTGTTGAAATAGGTAAGATCCCAAAACCCTTAAAACCCAAAGAACTGCGTAAAAGGGAAGCAAAGACCCCCCCTGACCCCTTTAAACAGAAATTCTGAGCAGACTAGCGAGCCTATAGGAACGACCTCGCTCTGTAAAGAATCGCAGCCTTAAAACCCAAAATCCTGACTCCCTCCGCCCTCCTGCCGAATGCGAGGAGCCGAGCGCATTCACAGCTGCTCGATCCGGGCGTGAACGAAGGGCGCTTTTAGGGTTCTGGAAAGTGCTTGAGAAGAAACTCCCGAAGGTCCCGAAGCTCCCTCTGGCTGGCCTCATGGCTCATTCTGAAAGGAAAATAGCATACACACCATACATTCATGTGTCAGCAACAGCGTGTCTGCTCTCCCTCCCCCTTTTCCTCACTCTCTCAGCCTCTTCCCATCCCATCCCGCTTTTCCAATTCCACCCCCCTTCCTTTTAAATCTTCCTTTCCTCTTTTCTATGATCCCATTCTCTTGCTTTCCCTCGCCTCCTTTCGACCTCTTCATTTCTTCTACCTTCCACTTTCCCTTCTCCCTGCCCCCTCCCTCTCCCTCCCTTACCCACTTCTTCTTTTCATCTATCGTTCTCCTCCTCCCCCTCCAGCCGCTGTCCTACCAATCCCTACCTACCATGCACTCCATTCCTTTAGCAAAAAGAACAATCTAGCATGTCCTCTTTACCCACAGCCTTCCATCAAGCAACGGGTTGACACGATTTCCACTTGCTCTGAACCTCAAGTGCATAAAAGTTCAGCATTTGTTCTACAGAAGTTTACTTATCTACATGAATCATACATTTTCTCTCACTTTTTGTTGCAAGACGAAAGAGAGAACCTTACCCCGGATAAGACTTGAACTCCAAGCTGGAAAATCCAAAATTCCGCAGCCTCTGTGCCGATAATTTTCCAAACATTTCGGGTACAAGCATGTCGTCTACCTCCTCATAGAATAACCAAATGCACTAAATCAGTTCAGTTAAATACTACAAGCTCTACGTTCATTCAGTTTGGGAAGAAAAAAGACTACATGGAAAATTCAGCAACTGAAAACCTTGAAAGACTGAAGCTAATGCGATGATGTAAGGGAATCTCAAACGTTTGCAGAATCAACCTTTACTGCAGACGAGTGTCCTGCTGGAAGACATGCATAATAACGTGCCATTCATGTTCTCAGATACCGAAGAAGTGTCCTGTATGGCATTTTTCTGAAAGAAGGAAAAAACCCATGCAGTAGAAGGGTGCTTTTCTGCCCACCTGTCCCATGGCAGTGGAGGACCGGAAGCCCCGCTGCTCGAGCTTCAACTTCACTGCCTGCTGGCATTGGGAGAGCTCTGCGGCAAAAAGTTATCGGGAAAAAGTGGTGAGGGAGAGGGAGAGGAAGGGGAAGAGGAAGAGAGAGAGGGACAGAGGGGAGACACGGGAAGGAGAGAGAGGGGAGTGGGGGGGATGGTGGCGAGGGGGGAGGGGAGAGCAAGGAAGATTCCGGGAGGGGCAGGGCGGGAGGGTGAGTGAGAATGTGTGGAGGGAGAGGAAGGGGCACAAAGCGTGGAAGGGAGGCAAGGAGGGAGGGAGGAGGAAGGGACAAAGAAAGTGAAGAAAAGAGAAAAAAACATGTGATTATACAGTCCCCATCCCGAGAACCCCAAATTGCAAAATTTCTTACATAACAACAGTTCCTGACATTAACCTCTTCACTTTATCAAGGAGGCTTTTCGGAGCTCCTTACTTTGCATTTGGCAGCCAGCCACTGAAACAGATCGCTGCAGAGAGGGGTGGAATCCCAGCAGTCTCCTTCCCATTGCTGAAACTCCCAACAGCTGTGCGGGAGGCGAGGTAGAGAGCGAGAGCCCCACCCTGGCTAAACCCTCCTACCGCAACCTTCACGCCGGAGCTCTCTGCAAAAGTAAACCTATTTTTTTAAAGTTTTCAAGCCTTCACTATACGTTGTTTATGGCTTTCGAGGTTTCTTAGGACTGTAGGGGTCCTTAGGAGCCTTAAGAATTCGTTTAAGAATTACAAAGCTTTACTGCCTTTGGGGTATGACACCATCATGCACAACATAAAATGCGTGGAGCCCAAAATACAGTAAGCTTCAGCTGAGCCGTGTAAAACCAAACAAATAGAATAAAGCAAAAGTTACAAATTACATAATCGGAAATGTGTATGCATATATACAATACCTGCATTCTCATATTCTGCCTTGAGCAGAGCCCCCACGTGTGCAGCAGCTCCATCAAGACCCTCCACATCTTCCGAGGCGTCAGGTGAAAGTCCTCGAATATCAAACCCTAAAACAAAAGGAACATCGAAAACGCTCATTACCAGAAGAACTCTTACATTCTAGACAAAATTCAGCTTGAATCGTGCAGCGCCTCACACATTATCAACGCAACGTTGCCATTAACAGGTCAGGACTGGCCCTTCAGAACTTCTATTTTTCCTCAGCTTACAGGATGTCCCGGGATATCCGCCGTTCAGCGAAACTGGCTGAATTGGAGCCGAGGGGAGGACCCATTTTATCTGTTTCAATCATAATCAATGTAGAGAGAGAATTAGACTACTGCGTTGTTGTTGATTAAAAGGGCTAAAGTCATACACTATCTTTCTCCCTCTTTCCCCCCTCTCCCTACATTCACCACCAGTAGAAAGCTGCTTCATCGAACACACGTACGACGACGTAGAAACCCAGTTAAATATTACTGTACTGTACACAGAGAATCAATCTTTACTCTATGTTTGCATATTAGTTCAGGCAAAGCGATACACATCATGACTTGAGCAGAACTTTCAAAAAATGTCTGACGCAAGCAGAGAAGGCAGCATAGAAGAAGATAAAAGTGGAAACCAGCAAATCCTTTAGTAACTTCGTTTCTGCAGAAAGAAAGAGCCTCACATGAGGGAGATCCACCATCTCATCAATGTCCCCCCATCTGGCACCACCTTTTACTCCCGCAGCAGCATTATAGAAATTAATAACAAGACAACAAATATAACTTGCCATAAAAAGGGAGAAAACGGTTTATTCTGCACTGCAGAATCGAGCTCTTGTACAATAGTTTAAAGCAACAAAGTGAGAAAGCAGTGGATGACATTTGTGCGCACCCTAAACCGGTATCCCCAAGCCCATGAAGCCACACTACTGTGACCGTGTGCTTCCCGGTGGCACGCTTATATATTGTTGGCGCTGCAGGGGAAGCTGCATAAATAGAGAGAGAGGGAGAGGGGGAGAGATGGGGGGAGGGAGAGAGAGAGGGAGCGAAAGAGAGAGATAGTAGGAGAGAGAAGAAGAGAGAGGGAGAAAGAGAGAGGTAAGGAAGGACGGTGGGGGGAGAGAGGAGGAGAAGGAGAGAGAGAGGGAGCGAAAGGGAGAGATAGTGGGAGAGAGAGAAAGAAAGAGAGGGAGAGATAGAAAGAAAGAGAGAGCCGAGCACGAAACAAAGCATGATTAGTGACAAATTTGCATCACCAATGAATTGATTCCCAGACACAGAAAGGACAATCGCCCTCGAATGTCTAGATGTTTGCAAATTCCTTTCGGAACACAATTGTAAGCGAATTTGCAGATTCCAGTTGAACTTGTTCAAATCGTTTGCAAGATTCTTAAGAAAGCGTAGATTCAAAGGTCAAGAAGTTTTTAGTTCAAAAAGGTTTTTGCAGTCATAGACAGCGCACAAACCTCTCCATGATCGGTCTAATGACTTACCGTCTTTTTTCTCTTTTAAACTGCAATTTCTACAAATGCACTGAAACCAGACCATGCCAAAGGCAACCTTTTGCATATCTTTTGAGTTTCTTGAACACACAGCATATGATCAACTCCTATGAAAAAAATCAAACATTATGCATTAACTCAAGAAATGTTTCCTTGTGAGAATCCCTCCAATCCATCCAATCTCTTCACAGCAACCTCCTCTGTAAAGCACCAATAAGCTCAGAGACTTTACCAAAAACTGCTGCCGTCGACATCTTACGGCTCCTGCTACTTTTAGGAGCAAAAACTTCGGGAACTTTTCTTCGAAGCCTCAACTCTAATCCTGAACCTGACGCTACACCTGCAATAGGCTTCGCTCGTAGACCTTCCCTTGCAGATCCTTGCAGGAAACTGCAAACTTGGAAGTTTGCAACCTTGTGCAGGTGATGCAGACGCCCTACAGCTTGAGCCTGCATGCAGGGAGACGCCATTGCCGCCTTCCCGCGCATGCCATGGCAAGAGAGACACGGCAGCTCCAGGCGCACCACTCCCTGCTCAACGTCAGACCAAAGCACACAAATCTGGAATTTGGAATTGGTTTTTCGCAAAAAACCTGGTTTTCGAAAAAACCTGGTTTTCCGCAAGAAACCCTGGTTTCCCAGCAAAGGTTCCGTTCCTTGACCTTCACATTTACCGTACGGTACTACCGTTCGCGCACAGCTTACACCGTTTAACGGCGCGTCAATCTTTGGAATTTACAGATCAAAACAAGTACTTCAAGTACTTCAAGTACTTGGGGGTATTCCAGTGGAGAATATGAAAAGTTATCATTCATGCTCGACATTGTAAAGTACGTATTTTGAAAATAAATTCCGGGCTATATGTCAAAGGTCGATACGCCATACTGTACGGAATCATTGGAGACGTCCATTTTCGCATATCGACGGCTCACGTGCGTCGATGGGCCGACAACAAAAAAGGTGTGCCATACGGTGCCTTACCAGTGGCCGCTTGTCCCGGTCGGTCGGTGCTTTGGGGCTGAACCTGGCACCAGCGGGACCAGGTACAGTGCACGGCCCTCATTGCGGTGAAAACCGAGAACCTGCACATGGGAACAGTTCGGTTTGGCCACAGTATTGGGGCTGTCTGGAAAGTGGACTCCTTGGCGCCTGTTCACACTGGGACCCTCGGGAACATTGCTGGGACGAGGGGTCGACCATCGCCCAGGGCCGATCCGCCACGTGGACACCTGTTTATACGTGGCGACGTGTTATTGGTGGAATGCTCACGTAGTGTGCGAGGGCGACGCGGAGGGCGCCGGCTGGGCAGAGGTGTTGCTGCTGCTGCTGGAGGGGAGGGGAGAGGGGCGGGGGAGGAGGGCGAGAGAGGTAGGGGAAAGAGGAGCAGGAGCAGGCGAGGGAAGGGGAGGCGAGAGCAAGGAGAGGGAGGGGTGTGTGGAAGTGGAGGTAGGTGGAGAGAGGAAGAGCGAGAGAGAGAGCGAGAGAGAGAGAGAGAGGGGGAGAAAAGGGGGGTGAGGGACGGGAAGGACAGGCAGCCATGGCTGACGCTGAGCGCGCTGCTGTGGGAAACGAATCCGTGCACCCCAAATCCGTGCACGGCGCCGCTCCGTTGGATCAGGAACGGAAACTGCTGCAAGGAATCCGGTACTCTCGGGGACGGCTGGAGCTTCTGGACCAGGTGACGCTGCTCGGCTTCAGCGCCGCGCTTTATGGAAACATCAATACCGTCTGGATTATCACCTTATTTTTTTATTAAGGTTTCCGTGCAAGCAGAAAGACCTTACCTTTGGCCTTTCTAAGATGTTAATTGTTGAGTTGGAAAAGGGGTTTAATCTGGGCATTCGATGCGATTCTGATATCCACATGTGTGCCAGCATTGTAACGAAACGTGAATGTATGTGTGTGAGAGAATCAGGGAGGTGGCAAGAGAGCGGCAAAGGAGGGAGAAAAAGCAGGCTTGTAGAGAGAGAGAGAGATAGAGAGAGAGGGAGCGGGGGGGAGAGGGATGGAGGGATAGAAAGATATCAGTGTGAGGTAGAGAGAAAGTGGTAGAAACTCGAGAAATCTCTTCAAAGTAATGGAGAGGATGAGTGTTCAAAGAGAAGTAGAAGAAGAAGAAGAAGAAGTTGATCGCATGTAAAGGATTGGACTTGGCATATGACGATTGCCCTGCCCTTTTTGATTTAACCAATTACTTTGCTGACTAGCCTTTAGCTATTATTTTTTGCTCCCCCCCTTTTTTTTTCTTGCAGCGCAAACTTCCTCACGAGAGCGTCTACATTGAAATTCCGGATGCGGAAACCGCATGGTGATCAAATCTGTTTAGTGTCTGCTCTCAAACTCTTGAAACCCTAATCCTAAACTTTCAGGCCTCATTCTGAATTTAAAACCCAAAATCGACCCTACCTTTGTTATTATATCCACTGTTATGCAATTCCTCAGCTGATCGGAAGTTCAATTTAATATCAACTCACGTTTGGACATTATAAGTAAATTCTAAGTTTCAGCTGCAATAAATTGTGCCATGTTTGTGCACAGATTGATACTTAAATGAATTTTTCAAAAAAAAAAAGTGAATATTCAGCACATGAATAAACGAGAGTTAATAAACAAGTACTTTGAGACTGAATTAAAGACTTAATTTCATGTATAATTTACTTTGTGCTCCGCAGGCATGCCATAAAGGACATGGTGGTGCGAGGCGCTCCCGCCATCGCAATAGCGGCCGCGCTGGCACTGGCGGTGGAGGTGGTCAATAGGGAACCGTTCAGCACAACAGAAGCTGCACAGGAGCATATTCGGGAGAGGCTCGACTACTTGGTCACCAGGTATAGCAAAACTGAAATTAGAGCAGAGCGATCGAGAGAGGGATAGTGCGAGCGAGGGACCGGGAGGCAGGAAGAGAGAGAAGGGAGGTGGAGGGGGGCAGGTGGGGAGGTGGGGAGGTGGGGAGGGTGGAGGGGGGGAGCGGGGGGACGGGGGGGACGGGAAAGAGAGAGGGAGAGGGCGAGGGCGAGGATGGGTGAGGGGTGGGGAAGCCAAGGGACAAGAAGGGTAGGCGAAGGCATTGTACGTGGATGAAGAAGTACGGGAGGGAGAGTGAGAAAGGACGACAAGGGAGAGGCGGGAAGGAGGGGGTATATAAGTTGCAGTACTTCAATCTATTTGTACCCAGTGTCCGCCCTTACTTCGTTTTCAGAATTGTAGTTGTCTCAGAACGTTCGGTCTCCTATCTTCAGCTTCATCCTCCATCCGGACCTTTGTTTCGCCCAAAAGGAGTCAAGAAGTGAGGAATAACATAAATATTTTTAGTTAATTTTCGCGTCGAGCTTTGTGATGAATCTTGCTTTCTCATGTGCAACCTTGGCCTTCCATGCCGTTAAATTTGCGCAGTCGCCCAACGGCCGTAAATCTTGCGGATGCAGCAAAGAAGCTGACGGAGGTGGTCAACAAGGCGGCGGCTGAGGAAGGGAAGCCGGACGGAGTTGTATATGTGAGGCTCTCTCCCACTCTCCCTGCCCCTCTCTCTCTCGCTCTCCCTTGCCCTCTCTCTTCCTCTCTCTCTCGCCGTATCTCCGAGGGCTGAGGGTTTAGGGTTCAATGTTTCGGGTTCAGGGTTTAGAGATCAGGGTTCATGCAAACACATGCAAATGAATCGGACTTCAATCTTGCAATTCTGACAGTATACATGTAGAGTTTTGTTGAAAGTTGCCAAAGAAAGTGGATTTTTTTTGCTCCTATGTGGAGGAAATTTGTCCCAGAGCTTCACGCTTTTCTAGAAACCCTAAAAAGTGAAGGAACTACCACCAGTGTTGGAGAAATTGCCTATGCAAGCGGTTTTCGGAAAATGCCCAGATTTTGAAACCTTAAAAACTTACAAACCAGTTCCAATTTCCAGTCAATGAAAAGTCAATGCCAAAAGTAGGCCGGAACTTTAGTGTATTAAAAAACCTTCTAGTAGATTGATAGACCGGTGGAAAGATTGACAGGCTTTATTTCTTTAGACTTGTTGATAGATCAGAGAGAGTGCCAAGCACGCTACGATAATTAAACAAGTTGTTTTGTAGTTTTTAACTTCGCATTAATGGAGTTTGACAAATGAAGTTGAACTCACCAAAACTCACCAAACAATGTCAAGTCCCAAAGTCAATATCTGAGAGAGTTGAACATGCAACCCACTCAATTAACCCATACAATACAAGCTCAAACATCTCCCTCCCTTTCTCTCTCTCTCTCTTTCTCTCTCTCTCTCTCACTCTCAAGCCACAAAGATTTCTAACGACAATGTCCAGTTTGTGCTGCATTTTTTCTTGAATGTAGGCTTACGTCACCGCTGCAGAGGCCATGCTTGCTGCTGACGTGGCATCCAATCGAGCCATTGGCGAGTACGGAGCCCGCGCCCTATTGGACGCTGCGCGGGCCGCGGGCGCGCGCCGGCTGACGGTGCTGACGCACTGCAACACGGGCAGGTGGGGGAGGGGGGCTATTGCGGCACTCAGCTTCAGTTTTCCTTGCAATTGCTTCAAAAATTCCTCCCTCTTTTTTCCATTTTTTTTGGCTAATTCTAAGGTCTGAGTAAGGAGTACGCATTCAAATCAGCTCAGAGAACTTTGCGTGATTATACTTAGAAATTTTATAAAGCTGGGAAGCAGCAGGACTATTTCTATGCTACTGTGACATTATTTTTTCTTTTCTGAATCAGTTTGGCAACGGCTGCGTACGGAACGGCGCTGGGGGTCATACGAACACTGTTCTTTAACGGAGACCTGGAAGCAGCTGTGTGCACGGAAACGCGTCCCTACAATCAGGTACTTCTTTCGTGAAGGAGGGAAAGCGAGAGAGAGGGGTGGGTAGAGAGAGAGGAGGAGATGCAGATTGAGAGGGAGGGGACGAGTGGAAAGACGAGGGTTGGAAGAGTGAGGGAGAGAGGGAGGGGAGAGGGATGATAATCGGTTTATACTAGGGACGGAACAGAAAACAGTTATTCAACACATGAGCCTCCGATACTCTTATGAAGGCAGGCCTTCCGAGCCACCCTCTAGCAGCAAAAAAACCGCTATTGGTGTGCTGTCACTTCTGCTTTCTTCTCGTCTCAACTCTTCATCTGAGCTTTTCCACTATTCCCAAGGGACATGACCGAGAAGGCTGCCTATGCGAATCACAAACACGTTCACACATACATAGTTATGTACTTACATACATACATACACATACATACATACGTTGGTGCATACACATACACATATACCTATGCATAGATGAATACATATGTACATTTATGCATGTACGTCTGCACACATGCACACAGATTCATGCAGTGAGGGCATATGAATGTGTGCATATGTGCATGGTGCAGGGGTCCCGGCTGACGGCCTATGAGCTGGTGCACGACGGCATCCCCGCCACGCTCATCGCCGACTCCGCCGCCGCCTCGCTCGCAGCGAGGGGGGGAGTGCACGCAGTGGTGGTGGGAGCGGACAGAATCGCTGCCAACGGTCAGCTGCCCTCCTAGTCTGAGCGATCCACACGCATTACAGAGAGCGAGAGCGAACGAGGGAGGGAGAGGGAGAGAGGAAATGAGGGAGAGAGAGAGAGAGAGAGAGAAAGAGAGTGTGTGAGAGAGAGAGAGAGAGCGAGAGTTTCATTTGGAATCCTGAAACCCTAAAGAGCTGTGGTACAGGGGACACTGCGAACAAGATCGGTACCTACGCCTTGGCGCTGTCGGCCCACCACCACGGCGTGCCGTTCTTTGTGGCCGCTCCGCTGACCTCCGTTGACACGGAGATCGGAACTGGCAGCGCCATAGAGATCGAGGAGCGCGACCACCGCGAGCTGACCCACGCCTTGGGCGGCCACGGCCCGCGCGTGGCGCCGCACGGGATAGGAGTGTGGAACCCCTCCTTTGACGTCACGCCCGGCAGGCTCATCACGGGGATCATCACGGATAAGGTGAGAGAGGGAGGGGGAGGGGCAGGGGGAGGGAGGGCGGGGGACAAGGGAGGGGGAGGGAGAGAGTGGGGAGAGTGGGGGGAATGTTGGGAGGGCGGGGGAAAACGGGGGGAGGAGGGGCGTGGGGGCCGAGGTGGGGGGGGGGGAAGGGAGGAGGGACGGGGGAAGGGAGGAGGCAAGATAGGAGGGGGAGGGGAGAGAGGCGAGAGGGGTAGAGGAGGTGGAATGGAGGAAACGAAGGTAGGGGAGGAATTGAATGAGAACGGAGGGTTGAAAGGGGAAGACTATGGGAGGGTGGCAGAAGGAATTGAGGGAGAGGAAAAGAGAAGGATGGGCAAGAGGAGTTTCGCAAAGCGATACATTTATGCCTCTCTCTTCCCCCTTTTTTTTGGCAGGGCGTAATTACAAAAGCATCAGGAAAAAGCGAATTCGACATTCCTGCGTTCCTTGAACATTTGGAAAATCAGAACAAACTCAAAGGAATAGAGGAGGAAACTACCAATTCATTGCCGGTTTTAAACAAGGAGATCGCCGACAGCGGGGGGGAGGAGAAGATTGAGAGGGAGAGGAAGGCCCAGAAGGAGGAGTTGGTAAAGAGAGGATTTAAACCTTTATCTGTGGATGGGGTAGCTGCTTATTTAAGTCAACTTCCAGAGCTTGCGGAGAAATTGGGAGGAACAAGTAATGAATGGAGTGTTCGTGAAGTGGGAGACGGGAATTTAAATTTTGTTTACATCGTGGAAGGAACCAAGGGTTCGCTCGTATTGAAGCAGGTGAGGCAAACAACCATTCGAGCTAAGTTTTGCTTTGTGTTTTTCGTCTTAAAATTAGCTCTTAATTCTTTGTTTTGAAGAGTATGGAGGAGAGTTTCTAAGGTGCGAGGTTTTGGGGATCTTGGAGTTTTCTGGGTTTTGTAGGTTTACTTTGTGGCAGTCTTGTTAATGCTTTTATTTCAAGTCACTCCTAGTGGTTTTGCGTCCTTGAAAATGTTCAAGTGCTGACATACCCCCTTGGTCTCTCTCTTGTTCCCTCTCTCTCTCCCATCTTCATTCACACCCTTCTCTTCTGTTGCTGAACATCTCCCTTCCCCACCTCTTTCTCTCCCTTGTCTCTTCCTCCTTCAACCTCCCTCGTCCCTCTTCCTTCCTATTCTCTCGCTCTCCTCTTCATTGCTGCCTCCCTGTGCTCCCCCTACCCCTCCCCCTTCCCCTCCCCGTCCCCACCCCTGTCTCCCCTTCCCCCTCCCCCCTCCCCCCTCCCCCTCCCCCCCCCCCCACTACCAGGCCCTCCCCTACATCCGCTGCATCGGCGAGTCCTGGCCCATGACTTTAGAGCGAGCCTACTTTGAGGCGAGCGTCCTCAAGGAACACGGCCGCCTTGCGCCCTCCCATACGCCGCAGCTGCTGCTGTTCGACCGGCCCATGGCCCTCCTCGCCATGCAGTATTTGGCCCCCCCTCACATCATCCTCAGAAAGGGCCTCATAGCGGCCGTACAGTACCCTCTTCTGGCGGATCACATTTCGACTTACCTCGCCAACACTCTCTTCTACACATCGCTTCTGTTTTTGTCGACTACGGAGCATAAAGCTGCAGGTAGGTCTAAAGGCCCCAAAACAAAGTGTTTGGGTGTTTGGTTTGTTTTCAGTCTTTGGTTGTCGGTAACATGTTCAAGTGGCAACATGTTGTCATGTGTCATGTTGCTTAACTCTTGTTGGCTACTAACACCGCTGTGTTCTGTTCTGATCCGTTCCGTTCTGTTCCGTTCCGTTCTGTTCCGTTCCGTTCTGACCCGTTCCGTCTCCGTTGAACAGTTGCGAAATACGCCGGCAACGTGGAAATGTGCCGTTTAACGGAGCAGGTGGTGTTCACGGAACCGTACTGTACGGCCGCCAACAACCGGTGGACCTCCCCGCAGCTCGACGGCCACGTGGCGGCCCTCCGCAGCGACCCGGACCTCGTGGTCGCCCTCGCGCCCCTCAAGGCCAAGTGAGTGAGGGCTAGGGTTTGCAGGGAGCAGGAGGGTGAGGGAGACAGAGTGAGTGTGGGAGAGGGAGAGAGAGAGAGAGTGGGAGAGAGGCAGAAGGGGCGGGGGAGGGGGAGAGGGAGAGCAGAGGCGGAATTTCAGGAAATGGGTATAGTAATACAAGGGGCTCTTGGAGCGCTTAGGTATTTAGGCTTATTATAGGAGGCGTATGGGAATGGAACGGACTGTGAAACATTTTGGGTTATTTTTTTCTGCCCTTTTGATGGGAGCGCAGATTCTGTGAGAGGGCTCAGGCGCTGATCCATGGCGACCTCCACACGGGCTCCGTTATGGTAACGGAACAGAGCACATATGTCATCGATCCCGAGTTCGGGTTCTATGGGCCCATGGCCTTCGATATAGGAGCGTTTTTGGCCAACTTATTTTTGGCCTATTTTAGCCAAAATGGCCACAGCAAAAAACCCGGCGACCGCGATGTGAGCTCTCCCTCTCTCTCTCCCTTCCCCTCTCTCTCGTTTTTTCCCCTTCCCTCTCCCTCCCACCCTCTCAAGCCTCACCTTCCTGGTCCGGAAAACTTAACTGATGGGCGATATTGTGGTTTCTTGACATTGTTCAACTGCGTTTTCCTGGGTATTTATTTTGAGTTTATCCGGTCGTTGTGGCGGGAGTGTTCAGACCTACAAGGAATGGATCCTGAAGACAATAGTGGAGACCTGGGAGCTGTTTTCTGCCAAGTTTGTGGCTCTGTGGGAGAAGCATGCGGGAGAGGGAGAGGGAGAGGGAGAGGGAGAGGGAGAGGGAGAGAGAGGGGTGGGAGACGCATACCCCGCAGCGCTCTACCCCTCTCCGGGGGTTCGCAGACCAGCGCAAGAGGCCTTCCTGGCGGAGCTCTTCGCCGACTCGCTCGGATTCGCGGCGGCAAAGATGATTCGGTAAGGCAACTCTCCTTTAAGGTAACCCTAAAAAGTTACCAAATGGCACCAAGAACCCTAACAAGCGAGAGGGGGACCATAACCCCTTTACACATAAGTCCCGGCGTAACCTTAGGAATCGGAAGTCTTAGTGCTCTTGAAACCCTAGAAGTGAAGAGAATGTTACTGGTTCCGTGCGGATAACGTGCGTGTTCGAGTAACTGGTCACGGAAACTGCAACTGAACTCATGTAACTTGCTTGCAGGCGGATTGTTGGAATCGCCCACGTGGAGGACTTGGAGAGCATCGCGGACCCGGACATTCGGGCGAAGTGTGAAGGGAGGGCCCTCGCCTTCGCCCGCCGGATGATGAAGGAGAGGGCGGGGCTCTATGCCGCCGTGGCTGCCGTCGTGGCGGACCTCAGAGCTGCGGACCGTTAAACTGCGGCACATGGAAATGGGGGCCGGTTATGGGAGGGTTAATTACGTTTTCAAAGTCGTTTTTTTGTTGTTAGTTGCGGCTTCCTATTGTCGATTTTAGCGAAGAGAGGATGGGGATACTTTTAGGGTTTAGGTTTCACAATTCAGGGTTTAGGGTTCGGAGGAAGGCGGGTGGTGACGAAAGAGACGGTGTCGAAAAGAAAAGAAAACGATGAGTATCCTTGAGGGAGACGTGCTTTGGACGTTGAGACATGGCCCGTTTGTATGTCGCAAGGAGGTCAATCATTTGCTCAGTTGACCAGCGAACTTTGAGAATTTTGGGGAAACCTGGAAGTTAAATTACTTGAAAAAGTAGACTAGAGAAAAAGATAAACATTAAATACCGAAAAATCGGTCTCCAGTGAAGTAAATCATATGGTGTATGGAAAGTCCGTAGAAGTCACAGAGCGAGGCGTTTCTATGCTCCACATTTGCAGTTCGCTGGAACTCAATAAGGGGGAGTCAGACCTTGACCATAGGTTACGAAATTCCCGAATTCCTTATACTAAAAGTCACTTCTTTCGTGTACGAATTCCGGGTCGGGATCCGCGGCTCCGCCGTACACAGCCATACCGAAATGTGTACCTAGCAAATGCTTAATTCGCCCGACAGGCTTATGAAATTGATTTGGCTATTATCATGGTCTTACTCCCCCTATTCGGTGGTGGTCGTGGTGGCGCGATTTTAGCTCTCCGCCGTCCGATGAATGATCTGACGGCCCACAGCGCTTCCCAAGATCGGGGAACCGTGGCACATTTTTCCTGCACGTCCGTGCACCGCCGTACAACTGTCCCCTTGCCTATGCGACGTGGCGGAGACATTGGATGCCACGTGGCGGCCATTACACGTGTTCCTTCCACGTCGTCACCCCGCAATCCAAACGATGGGACCGAGATCCACAGTAATGGATCCACAAAGAGTAGATCCGTACAAGGAGGAGGAACTTCACGCAAACTTCAACCGAAAATCCGACTCCGGAACACCGAGTCTACCGCTGGGATCGTCGTTGATCACAGGGAAGTGGATTTAACTTGAACTATTGATCCGATGAGTACGAGACGATGCTTAGCAAGCAGGCCACACCGACACCCTCACCCCTCCGAGCGCCCCCCTTCCCTCCGCCATTTTTCTCCCCCCCAGCCCCTCTCCATCTCCCTGCCTCTCCCTTCCTCCCCCCCTCCCTCCCTCACTCCCTCCCTCTCCAATTTTCTATTCCCTTCTTTAAATCGAATCTTCGGCTGAAAGCTGCTTTCTGAGGAGGGAGTACTAGGCAGAGCAAGCTTCCGGGAAGATGACTCGCGGGGGTTCAGAGGCGCCGCTGCTGGGTGACGGGCGGCGCGAGGGTGGCGGCAGCTCTGCGGAGGGAGGTGGGCGCAGGGCTTAAGCCGTCCTGAAATTCATTGTCCCTTTTTTTTCAGACTTTCTCTCTCCTGTCTCTCTCCCCTCCCTCCTCCATGTTCCCGCTCCCTCCCTTTCACTCTCTCTCCACTTGTCCTTTCACCCCCCTCTCCCTCCTCTCCCTTTCTCTCCTTCTTTACCAGGCATTGCCACGTAGCGGATGACAGCTGGCAGCCGGGAAGGACGCAGGCTCAAAGGCGCGTGATGACGTGGCGGAGGCGCTAAAGCGCGGGCTGCCACTTGGCCGCCGCGTGGCAGCGCTCGGGCTCGGCAACAACTACGAGAAGGCCGCCGCGCTCGTCGACAAGGTGATGACACGTGGCGTGTGATGCAAATGCCGTCCGGTGATGTAGCCCCTCGGGTGATGTAGGGCCATTTGTGCATACATGCTCATCAACATCATCATCATTTAATCATAATTGTCAGGTTAATATTGTGAGTGTTTTCGGTTTAAGAAAAAAAAAAGAAAAAAAATAAAAATAAAAAAATTTATTATACAAGGCAAATTAAAATTTGGATTTTCTATATTCGGTTAAAAGGACGTTGTATTTTTAGAAAATTGTTTTTTTCTACAGGCAATGGATGGAGAGGGGCTTCCCGCGGGAGTGCTGGAGGGGCTGAAGGAGGGAGGAAGCAGAGCCCATTTAAGCTATTTCCTTTCCACACTTTTTGAGCCGGTCTGGAATTTAAATCTGCTTCTGCTCTTCCTGCTTAACTTTGTCGAGGTGAGAGCCAGATGACAACCTTCGCAATTATTATTTTTTGACTTTCGAGAGGTATTTCTGGCGGGGTAACTCTCTCTTTCTCCCTCCCCCTCTCGCTTGTCCTTCACTACCTTAGGGTTCTGGTTTTCTTTATTGATTTTCCTCTTCAATGACAGGTACCGTTATGGTGCAAAGAAACTTTTCCGAGTCCATGTGGAGATGAGGAGCATTTCGGACTCAGCAGAATTCCGTTCATTTCAAGGAAACTAAGTTTTGGACTGGAAGTGAGACACTTTCACATATTTTATTTTTTATTAAATTAAGTTATCAATTTATTACATTTCTGATACGATTTTTTCATACATTAAGACACAGTCCATGACAATGTTTCCGCATTTCTCCTCCTTCTTTTTCAAGTTTATCCGTTTTTTTGTTGTATCTCTTTGTCGATTTAAGGGGATCCTCGGATCTCTTCCCCTCCCCCTCCCCCTCCC
>CM074804.1:2879180-2900450 GCA_037447605.1 Zygnema circumcarinatum
CTCCCCCTCCCCCTCCCAGGATCCGGTACCTGCTGATCGCGCGGCTGCTCCGCCTCACGCGGCTGCTGGCGGCGGTGCCCCGCTACCGTGCGATCGCGAGCGCGATCGTACGGCTCCTGCCGGGCCTCGCGCCGCTCGCCGCGCTGCTCGGCCTCACGCTCTGCCTCTTCGCCAGCGCCGGCGTGCAGGCAAGCTTCGACCCGCAACCCTAAACCCAAAACCCTAAACCCTAAACCCTGCGGGTGGGCGGGCATGAAGCATTCCTCGGGTTGGAGTGGGTGTGAGGGAAGGGCGCGGTCAAACTGACCTTGAACCTTGGACTCTCATACATTAGTGTCTAAACGCTGACTCTGAACTATGGATTTGATCCTGGGCCCCTCAACCAGGATCAAATCTGAATCTGATATGTAAATCCTATATCAACTCCCTAAGTTCCGCAGTTGTGAGGGCAGCCATACATTATGAAATTTGGAATCTGACGGGAGGAGGGGCTCGACGTGGCAGCTCTATGGCGGGCTCCTGCACTACGGCAATCCCAAGTTGGAGGGCACTGACTACGACTCAAACGAGTACACTTCCCCTTCTCCTCTCCTCTCCTCTCCTCGCCTCTCCTCGCCTCGCCTCTCCTCTCCTCTCCTCTCCTCTCCTCTCCTCTCCTCTCCTCTCCTCTCCTCTCCTCGCCTCTCCTCTCCTCTCCTCTCCACTCCTCTCCTCTCCTCTCCTCTCATGTAGTATAGTATAGTGTAGTGTAGTGTAGTGTAGTGTAGTATAGTGTCATACATATAGTATAGTATAGTATAGTGTAGTGTAGTGTAGTATTAATGTAGTGTAGTATCATGTCATAGTGTAAGTATAGTGTAGTATATATAGTGTAGTATAGTGTAGTGTAGTGTAGTATGCAGTATACATGTACATATACATATAGTATAGTGTAGTGTGCATGTAGTGTATGTAGTGTCAGTGTAGTGTAGTGTAGTGTCATGTAGTATGGTGTCATGTAGTGTAGTGTAGTATCATGTAGTGTCATGTAGTATCTCATGTAAGTATGCATATAGTATACATATAATGTAGTGTAATGTAGTGTACATGTAGTGTAGTGTAGTGTATAGTATCATGTAAGTATAGTGTCATCTCCTCTCCTCTCCTCTCCTCTCTCCTCTCCTCTCCTCTCCTCTCCTCTCCTCTCCTCTCCTCTCCTCTCCTCTCCTCTCCTCTCCTCTCCTCCTCTCCTCTCCTCTCCTCTCCTCTCCTCTCCTCTCCTCTCCTCTCTCTCCTCTCTCTCCCTCCTCTCCTCTCCTCTCCCTCTCTCCTCTCCTCTCCCTCTCCTCTCCTCTCCTCTCCTCTCTCTCCTCTCCTCTCCTCCTCTCTCTCCTCTCCCTCTCCTCTCCTCTCCTCTCCTCTCCTCTCCCTCTCCTCTACTCTCCTCCCTCTCTCTCCTCTCCTTCCTCTCCTCTCTCCCTCTCTCTCCTCTCCCTCTCCTCTCCTCTCCTCTCCTCTCCTCAGTATAGTATACAGTATACATATCATATCATATAGTATCATATTAGTATACATATAGTATCATATGCGTATCATATAGTATAGTGTAGTGTAGTATAGTGTAGTGTAGCTAGTATTTGTTAGTATAGTAATTCTCATTGTAAGTATAGTGTCATATTATCATATTGCATATAATATTAATTATATAATCATATAATTATATATTATATTACATATAATGTAACGTATTAATATTAATATTAATACGTATCATTATCATATCATATAATATAATTATAATATAATATATTAATATAATATTCATACATATTTAGTACATATAATATTACATATTATACATATAATTATAATATAATATTAATATTAATATTAATACATATAATACATATAATATAATATAATATTTCATATTAATAATATATCATATCATATTAATATTATCATTTTTAATTATCATTTAATATTCATAATATTACATATAATATACATATTAATATAATCATATAATAATATAATATAATATAATATAATATAATATATATTAATATAATATAATATAATATCATATAATTATCATACGTATAATATCATATTCATATAATTATAAGTATCATATTAGTAATATCATATCATATACATATAATATAGTATCATATAAGTACATACATATTAATATAATATACATATAATTATACATACATACATGTCATACATATAATTGTCATCCTTAGTACATATAAGTTATAACATACATATAGTACTAATACATATAAGGTATAATTTTACATTATTTTTACACATACATATGCATATCATAGTATAGTGTCATATTTAGTATAGTGTACATGTAGGTGTAATATAGTGTGCATGTAAGTATACATATAATATAATATACATATAGTATAATATAGTGTAGTATACATATAGTATACATATAGTATAGTATTCATATTCATGTAGTACATATGGTGTAGTATTGCATGTAGTATAGTATCATGTACATATAGTATAGTTTAAGTATAGTATAGTGTAGTGTAGTATAGTGTAGTATTGCAGTATAGTGTAGTGTATAACATAGTCAGGTCCCTCCCCTCCCCTCCCCTCCCCTCCCCTCTCATCCCTCCCCCTCTCTCTCTCTCTCTCTCTGTGTCGTTCTTTCTCCTTCCACCCTTTGTGTACGCTCTCAGGGCGTTAGGGTACAAAGAGAGTGAGGGATTGAGGGTTTTGGCGGGGCCGAAGGTACTATTTGACGAACTTCAACGACTACGGCGCCGCCCTCGTCCTCCTCTTCAATGTTCTCGTCACGGAGGGTGGCGGCGCCTGGATGGAGGCAAGGGGCTGCAGGCAGACGGAGAGGAGGAAGAGGGAGCGAGGGGGGGAGAGAGAGATGGAGAGAGAGCGAGAGAAAGGCAGGGGAGGGAAAGGGTGGGGGGAGAGTGGAGGGTAGGAGGAGAGTCGAAGAAAAAGGGAGGAGAAAGAAAGGGAATGGGGAGTGGGGGGGAGGGAAGTGGGAAGTGGGGGGACGTGAGGGAGTGGGACCGGTAGAGGGAACATGCTCTGGAAAGTCAAACCTTAAACCTCAACCCTTAACGGACTTCAGAAACCCTGATTTCCTGAAGCATAGTTTTCGGGTTCAGGCTCTGGCCGAAGCGAGCGGGAGCTGGACGCCGTACCTCTTCTTCAACGTCTTCTTTTACATTTGCATCGCATATGTGCTGGAGTTGGTGAGAAGGACCTTCAACCCGAAAATCTCGGGAAGCTCTAAAGCGCTGGGTCTTTAGATCCTGAGAGTCCGTACAAGCGTGTTCAAAATCACAACAGCTTTTCCAAACCACATTACGATGCATCCTTTCTCTCTTTCTCTCATCTCTCTCCTATCTCTCTCTCTCTGTGTGTGTGTGTCTTCTCTCTCTCCTCTTTCTCTCTCTCTCGCCCACTGTCTCGTGCGGCAGGTCGCCTCCTTTGTGTTGGACGCGTTTTTTGCGGAGAAAGTGGCGGCGGAGAAGCGTCTCCATGCGGCGTATGAGGTCAATTTTGCTTTCCTTCTCCGATTTTCAACTTCTTGGGTCCCTTTCGCTCGTCGAATTTGATTTCGATTAGAGTCCCAAATTCGTTTTCTTTTTCTCTCTCCTGACCTCTTTCCGCATGTACGATTTAAAATTACTTGAGTTCATTAAAGTTCATCGTTTTTCGTTGTCTTTTTTGGGGTTGCAGCGGACTGAGGAGGGGTATGAGGTGGAAGTCGGGTAGGTCCATTACCGCTCTCACTCTCGTTGGAAAATCGTTTTTCTTAGATGCTATTTCTATGCAAAACATTAGAAGATAATTCAAATCAAATAAGTAATAATCAGAAAACAGTCACTGTTTATACCCTTTTCTGACTCACTTTTTGCCTCTAAATTTGTTTGTTTTGTTTTGTGTATTTGTTTTTATTTATTTGACTTTTTCCATTTATATTGTCATATTTAATTGTTTGGTGCTGAATCCGGGTGCAGGAGGTCGAGCAATGCCTACCAAATTTTGGACCGAATGTTCGGAGACAGCCAAGTGCAGTCCTTGTGAGTCTTCGATGCATTCAGAGAGTGTGAACAAGACAAAAAAGGACAAAAGAGCCTTTTACAGTTTTGGGGTTTTTCGCTTTTTATGCATGTTTTTGCCTTCCTTTGTAGAGGGCCTTTTTGCGCTCCATGACTCTATTTCTATGGAAGGGACCGTTCGTTAGACTCGACGATATGTCAGTGAAGGGACATGACACATTCTCACTTAAAGCATACACAAAATGAACACAACACAACACACAGTCCCATTGGACCAGCACATAACTCATAAACACTTTTTTTATTTTATCAAAGTCCTCTTTACAATTCACTTCATTCTCTTTCTTTCATCCTGGGTTACTCTACTTTTATGCAGCACTTCTTTTTCTAGTCATTGTCTAAGCTTCCACAACACTCTTTCCTGAACCTTGTACAATTGTGACACTTCGCTTGACACTTCTCGTCTTCCTCAGACTTTCCTAAAAACTTTTACACATGCAGTTTTTCATTTATACAATCGTTGTACGTCATTCGTACATTTGTCTATATGTACAATATCAGTACACTTTTTGTACAATTTGCAGCATCAAAATCTATCTCAATCCCTCTCTTGATGCAAGGGTTGACATCTTTGGCCCTCATCAAACTAAAGTCTTCAACACTTATCAATCATAGGTGTTGTTCTTACCTTAGTCATCATATCTATCGTTTACTCAGTTGTGTGAACATACTTTAACTTTATCACTCTCTTGGTCACTAACTCTCCGATGAAATGATACTTCAAATTTATATATTTTGTTCCTTTATGATAAACTGGATTCTTAATTAATGCAATGCAACTTTGACTATCGCTCCATATCAGTAACTTCGGTTACAATTGTAGCAAGTGCTATAGCCACCACAGTGCCTTGCGCACCCTAGAGATCTCTATACGATTTTGCCATACCGACCATGGTACCGGTTGTATGAACTGACTGACATTTTGTGGCAACGTGTTGTACGCGTATGTCGAATGGGTGCCGCTACATCACGTTCACGTGTCGAACATACGCTGCTTGGCTACGCATCCCGTTGAATGCGTTGGGCTCGTTAATCTAGGGTCTAAGACCCCGAACTGCTTGCCAAGTTCATCACAAAACTTTTG
This sequence comes from Zygnema circumcarinatum, assembly GCA_037447605.1. NCBI lineage: Eukaryota > Viridiplantae > Streptophyta > Zygnematophyceae > Zygnematales > Zygnemataceae > Zygnema > Zygnema circumcarinatum. Next base: position 2,884,362 of record CM074804.1, read on the forward strand.
CCAATCACTTGATCAATTTGAGGGGCTAAGCTTTCATAGACTTGATAAGCTTCGCTTCGCAGTGATGTATAAGCAAAGTTCACCCACCCAAGGGGTGGGCAACGAGTTGCGTGAAGGTAGCCCTTTACCTATCCCAACCACTACTCTATGGGGCAATCAGTCTCGAGACGGTCACCCATTTGTCAATAGGTGCCGCTTTGGCCCTAATGTGCAAATTCCAATTGTGGGGAGGGATCAGGGACAAGATATTGGCAAGGGACATCCCCCATCACCAATGGGCATCCCTAAGGGAGATCCGCCGCCACAAAGAGAATTGTGAAGTTGCCAACGGTTAGCGTCGCTTTACAAGCAGCAAGCCCGAGTTTATCTAAGGTTAAATAAGCAAGCTTTGACTACAGAGCTTTTAGCAGTTCCATCTGCAGGGGGAGGAGAAACTAACCGTTTTTCGGTTTTTTTTTTTTCTTTTATCATCATCATCATCAACAACAGCATCACCAACATCATCATCATCATCATCATCATCATCAACATCAACAACAACAACAACATTGGCATCATCATTCAGCCTTACCCGCCAAGTTCCATACTACAGTTTTCAAAATCCGTTATTTGAATGAATAACATTTGACTTTATGCAACCCAGTTCCACCTCAATCTCATCGACTTCGCGCGCGGCCGCCCCTGCCCGAACCCTACAGAACCCTTCCGCTTCGTTATATTATTTTTTCTCTCACCTTTATGCATCACAGAAAATTAACAATGTCACTTTCGCCCATTTACAAGACAAAAAAAAAAAAAAACGGGCCACCTAAAAATCAGTACCTGAAATAATTCAGAGAGAGTTATTGTGCTTTCTCCATCAAGCTCCACTATTTTTCCACCCTCTCCTCCTCTCTCACTCTCACTCCCTCTCCCTCTGCCTCTCCCTCGCCTTCTATCTCCCTAACTCTCTGTCACACACAACCTATACACGGGAATTGAATTCCCTGAGCACCTTTCGATTACGACTCCTCGATTTTGCCCCAAGTTTCCGAACGAGTCTTTCTCGAACGAGACTTTCAGGATGAGAGGAATATCTTGTCACATCCGTCCAATCGAAGCGAGAAAGTAAAAGGGAGTCGGGGGAAAAGAAAAAGAGCACTCTCTGCTTGCCGGTTCAACTGTCTTCCCTCTCCCTCCTGCCCTCCCTCCCTCTCCCTCTCCCTCTCCGTCTCCCTTCACCCCCCCCCTCTCTCCCTGCTTCTCAAGCTCCCAACCTCGAGGACGAAGTGGGTACTTAGGCCTCGGTGGTATTTGGGCGTTCAGGATTCAGGATCTTCCAAGCTCTACGCCTCCCCTCCTCCTCCTGCGATCTCTAAGCTACTTACATCCATCCAAAATCCAAATTTCAAGTAACAACAAACTACCTCCACGCGTCCATCTCGCCTTCTCCCTTCCTCCTCTCACCTCTCTCTCCCCGCCCGCTGCTCCGCCCCTACCCAATAATTGTCAATCACTTCAACAAAATGATATTCAACACCCTTCCGTTCCCCCTTCTTCATCTCCTCCTTTGCCCCTCCCCCCCCCCCTCCCCTCCTCTCCCTCGCTCCTCGAACAAATCGCCCAAACCAATCGATGCCAAAAGCGGTCGCACCACCAATAAATCCACACCCTCATATCTAAACCTATCCTCAACCCTAACACTAACCCTAATCGTTACACCCACAATCCACCATTTCCCACTTCCTCTCTCCTCTCTCCCTCCACTTCATCCTCTCTCCTCCCCCCTTCCATCCTCCTAACTCTCCTCATTAATGAGAATCCTCTTGCAGGCCTCGTAACACATGAATGAGATTCCAGCTGCCGGCATGAGCTTAATGCAGCTCGCCCCTAGGCCCCTATATAGCCCTCGAAGGCCCTCCTTTTCCACAATAGAACTTAGGGCATGGAACACGTTTCTATACACTACTCTCCCACTCACAGCTCCCACTTGCATCTGCTTCCTTGCTACCTCCAGAGGGAAGGTTGCCGCACTTGAAATGGCTCCCGCGGTAGAGCCCATGATTAGGGTTGCAATATTCCCAATGTGCTCTTCCTTAGTCATTTTTCGGTAGCATTTTCGCAAGGTATCGTATGCGAAATAGTTAGTTGCAGAATAAGGGATCACCCCGATTAGGGAAGAAGAGAGACCACGGTAGAGCTCCCGTGGCCCCTCCTCTTCAACAATCCTCACGAATGCATGAAGAAGGTTATCATACACACCACGCTGCATCCCCCCAAACCCTCAAAATCGGTGTGACTGGGTTCTTGAGGGTAGTGAGATTAGTTGTAAATTGAGCTAAGGACTCGAACAAAGCTTAAGATTGACTTTATCCACGGAAGTCATCACTTATTGGAATAAAATATCAGCAGATTGTTATTCAAATACTCCCATCTACGACAAAGGAATCAGACAGAAAGGAGGGAAAAAACTGCCCACCTGAATTGTTAAGCGCGTTTTCAGAAGCTCCAAGGGATACGTTACAAGTGTCGAGCAGACGCCAGCTGTCGCCCCCGCGATTGATGCAACCGGTAACGGAAACCGCGGCATGGAAGTAGACTTATCCGTAAGAATTTTCTTCACTGTATCATATGCAAACAACTATTCCAGAAAGAAAAGAAAAGACAACGGACACAAAGAAGATGTAAGAAGCAGGATAGAAGGCTGAGGAGGATTGGAAGGTTAGTAATAAGGTTACACCACTTTTTTCTGATGCAAAAAAAAAGTTCAGAACGAGTGTTATTCAAACATGTAATTTTTTTCAACTATGAAAAAGATGACAACTACGGTCTAAACAAGCGGCGTCCATGTGTCCACACTGACTTCAACATCCAATAAACGGATCGAACAGAAGCTATCCGTTGAACTATACCATAGTGAACTGTTTCTCAAATTTATAGTATACAATCCGGGTTCCTACTGGATACATTGTCTCTCTCTCTCTCTCCCCATTCCTCGACCTCCTTCTCCTTCTCTCCCTCTTCACCTGTCTCCTTGTCTCTCGTTTCTGCCGTCTCCTCCTTCGTTCTCCTCTTTCTCCTCTCCGTAACTTTCCCTCTTCGTCCATACTACCTCTCACACTCACCTCACCTTCCATGCTTCAAACACTCACAATCTCTTCCTGCTTTCCAAGCCAGCTACATCTCCCTCCCTATTATCCCTCCCTACTGGCCCATTTCCATGCCCCTGCCTCCTCCATTCCTTTCCCACTTCTGTGCTTCCTTTCACCCAATTTTTCCCTTCCTTCATTCCTCCTGCCGTACCATTCCTTGCTCTCATCGCATTTTTCTTCCATATCCTTCACCTCTCTCTCCCATCTTTCCCCACTCTGAGCTTTTTCTCTCTCTCTCTCTGCTTATACATCTCTTCCAACCTCCCCCTCCCACTCAACCCTACCATAATCTACACTTGCTCTCTCCCCATCTCTCCCTTTGTCTTTCTCCCAAATCATTCTCTCTGTCCTTGTTTTCTCTCACCATCCTCAGCATCCCTTCTGTCTTTTCTCCCACCACTCTCATCACCTCTCGTTACGTTTTTCTCTCTCCTCATCTCACAAATGAGATGAGATGAGAATAAATGATGATGAATGAGATGCCTCTCAGCACAACACAACGAGCAAGGCTACAACTTTTGCATACTCAAAAAATGACATTTTCTTCACCCTGGATCTCCCACAAAAAACGCCCTCTTTCTCCGCTCCTACTGAACTTCGCTTCGTTACTGGGAACAAATTCCTGCTATGCTGAAATCTCTAAAGCCCAAAAGACCCCTCGAAACCCTAGAATCCTAATGCTGACAGGTCGGACAACGAAGAGGAACCAACACAGTACATATCTATGCTGATCTGTAAAACATAATCATATTTACAACTGTATGAAAGTGTTCTTTAATCATTCGGGAATATATGGAATACCAAATTTTGCACAAATAATGATTGTACTCCAAGCAAAGAAGTGAATCGAGTCATGCATTTAAATCGAGCAGAAACATCAATGACTTTCATGACTCTGTGTTTCAGAATATGACGTAAAGGGTGTCTTTCAAATTGAAATCCGATTAAGCCATGTTAAACCCTTGAGATTTCAAACATGCGCAAAAAGGATGAAGATAGCATAAATACAAGTACTCTAAATGACATAATAAGTTGAACCCTAAAACTTGACGTTATAGTATCGCACCGTTGGTTTGGCAGCAGAACACATATGAAACAAACAGAAGCGCACGCAAATCTCTGTAACTTTCCTAGCAGAAAACAAGGAATCCATAACAACTGATAGGGAAAAACCGGCCGGAAGAACAAACTAGGCAAAAAGTCGGCAACAAGCGGAACTTCCCTTGCAGAAACCCGTCCTGAACTCAGAAACGGCTCTCCTGCTTCAAGCAGTAGCCAACTCAACCACTCCTTTCTCCCTCAATCCACCCAAAACTCATCAAGAATTGTCCAAACTCCAAACAAAAAAACACAATTTTATCAAAAAAATCACTAGAATTCATTAAGAAAGCATCCAAAACCATATAAAATTCAGGTAAACTCCACCAAACCGAGATCGAACTCCACCAAATTTGCCCTCACCTCAATAGCCTTGCTTGGCGCCACTCTAAGCACGTTCACGCCGTTCCCTCTGAACAGCCCCTTCCACCCCTCCGTCTCCATAATGTGCCCAAACACTTCAGGCAGAGTCTTCCCTGCGCTGCCCACCATAAGATGAGTTCTGATGGTCTCCAAGGGAGCAACAGCAGTTCTTGAAACCGCTCCTGAAAAGGCTCCACTCAGGAGCCTCTTGAGTCCTGCATGCTTAATTTTTATCCCTAACCTCCTCCTCTCTCCCACTACCACTCTACCTCTCCCGCTCCTCCCTCGCTGCGATCCCTCTCCCGTCTCTCTCTCGCTCTCTCTCTCCACTGCCTCCATGCCTCCCACCAGCTGGCGTTGAGCGCTGCTGCTCTCCGCCATGGCTAAGCTCTTCAAGGTCAGGGACGGCTCGGCGCGTGTTATTGCAGGGACGGGGAGGCGGCGGCCAGGGAGGCCTTGAACCTCGGCGTGCAGGAGGTGAAGGGGGAGGTAGGGTTCAGGGAAGGCGCCCGGTGAGGGTTCAGAGCCGCCCCCTGGCACAGCCGCCACTATGCTCATCAAGGCGGGCCCCTTGTACTCGTGCTCCACCAGCTCGAAGCGCAGCGGGTTTCGCATATTGGAGGGAGGTGGAAAAAAAAAACCTTGCGAGAGGTAGGGCTGAGCTGTGAAGGGAGATGAGTCCTGGCGGAGCGATGAACGAGCGCGCAAAAATTAGGGTATCAGCATGTGACGTGGGACCTAGCTTGTGAGTGGTAGGGGGGAGGAGAGAGAGGGAGAGAGTGAGTGCGAAGAGGGAGAGGAAGAGGGCGAGAGAGGGAGGGGGAGAGGGAGAGCGAGAGGGAGAGGCCGAGGGCGGGGCGGCACGTGTCAAGCGGGCGGCTCGAGCCTTACTGGGCAGCGCGTGATTGGCGAGAAAGGCTATGGATGGGGAAAGTACTCGGGAGCCATTTCGGACCGTCAGATCGTAACCGATCGGACGGCGGGGTCGCGCGCAGCAAGGAGGGGCCCGGGAGGGAAGCGAAGTGGATATGCCATGTGGCGGCGCGATCGGACCGTCCGCTCGCATCGGACGGTCGAAAATGTACGATAGGGCGCCACGCTGGCGGGCGAGCGCGCAGGGCCGCCGCGTGCGCACGCGGGGGGCATTATACGGACTGTACGGATGGTAGGGCGGGCCTTATCCGCGGCCGGACCAGGCATCGTCAAATAATAAGGGGATTTTTGAAAAATTCCATTGAATCTTGCGGCCTCTCTACCTCCCTCCTTGTTGCCTTGTTTCTTTCCAAGCATGAAATGCCGCCAATGACGAAAAGCAGAAGAAGTTGCTGGAGTTCCAACAAGGACACGAAAACACGTTTGGTCTCAAGGGCACCCATTGGCTCGGACTCAAAGACAGGCCTTGCGTGCGTTTCTCAGTTGAAGGGCTCATGCGTGACTTTCATTTGTTGGCATAATTGCCAATGGTTGACTTCTCGAGTTGATGCTTGAAGCAGTGGTGGAGTTCATGGATTCTTTATGCAGCCACTCTTTGTGGCGAGAAACAGTCGTGGGTGTGTCCACTGATGGCGATAGGGATGATGTGATAACATTCAAATGTTACTATGAGATAAAAACTTCGTCCAAATTACAAACCAAGTACAAATCCGTAATCCCTTGAACGAAACTCAAAATTATCCCTTGATGGAGTTTAAAACCCCGTAAAAGGGACAATGGCATTGAACTCACGATGGCGAGGCCATCAAATGTACAAAAACGGGTTTTATAGGAATTCCTTTATTTGACGATGCCTGGTCTGGAGTCCAGATTCTGGTCTGGAGTACGGATGGGCAAAAATTCCGTACAAGGGACTTTTAGAGTTAAGATTTCAGAATTAGAAAGTTATAATATCTAAGAGTTTCAGTTTTTAAGAACACTTTTAGAATTTTTCGTGCGACCATTGAAATTGAACATCAGCCAACTTCAATGGTCCATGGATACAATCAACATCGGGAACCAAAGGAAAAGGTCACGAAGGACCGAAAGGCAAAAAAGAGAAAGCCTATAAACGGAAATCTACTTTTAGGTCACAATCTACTTCGTTACCACAATTGATGGCCTAGGCGTAGCTTGACGCTCACAGCTTTTTCCTATTGTCCTTAGTTCCTTTGCGACCAGTTCCTCGTGGTTCCCCATGCTGATTATGTCCATGTACATTTGATGACATCGCCATCGTGAGATCAACGCCACACCTTCTCTGAGGAAAAATAAGTTCTATCAAGTTCTCCAAGTTTTACCGTAATACGGTACCGTGGAGCTTTGACATTTTGTGACGTGCTCAAGTTCAGATGATTACGGCACGACTCTACCGTATGGTTAAACTCTCACGGCGTCCGAAATCCGACCCCCCCTGAAAATGAGGGTAGTGTACGGTCTGGAACTTGGAAGTTGTACTGTACGGTACATAAGGCACTGTACATTACATAGTGTTTTAAAGTACAAACTAAAACTGGAAGCTTTAGCGCCCATGCTTTGGAACACTCAACGAGGAGGGAGAGAAAAGAGAGAAGGGGGCTGGATACAACTCCGCCTATGGGCTGTAATTATTTGTGAAGTTGAAAGCCAACTTATCATCAATGTAGGGCGCAGAGTCCCCCTTGCATACCCCCCCTAGACTTCGCCCACAACGGCTATATCCAAGCTCTATGATACGAGAAAAGAAAAAGAAAAAGATGTATGTTCCAAGCTTCACCTTGAAAGGGGTCACATAGCAATTGACCCAAAAGTGGAGGGTTTCCCCCCTTAGCTAAAACCCTAAACCCTAACCTGCGCTATCCTACTAGGGTTCATGAGCTGTGGGTCCCTCCCTATCCTTCATAGGGTGCATAAAGTTGAACCAAAAACTATGGCCTGAATAGGAGAGCACAAAGCTCAGCAAAACGCTTCTTTCTAACCATTGACAGCAGACACCCCCGATGACTGCGAGCGGCTGTCATGTCGTGTCACGTCATGCCACGTCATGTCACGTGATCCACAAGGGGCGCGAGTGAGCCGAACCCCACATTAAGCGGCCAAATTTACCACGAAAAAAGCTTCATCAAGTGGGAGTTCAATACCACTACCATGTACAGTAGCACGTAATGATGAATGAGAATCCGTGTCGAGATTGGGAGAGAGAGCAGAGGGAGACTTTCCGGAGACGGATTAGTGATGGAGCGCAGCTTTTAGGGGAGGAGAGGCTGGGACCACCTTCACCACCTGCGTGTGAGAGAGGGCTCAAAAAATGCCAAAACTTTTCTTTTTCTCTTCAGGAAGAAGCACAGTATTCATCTCCTCTCCCGATATCAATCGCCAGGCAGCGGCCTCCACTGCCAATCCTGCCATTGCTGGAGGCTTTTTGAGGACAAGTGGCATTCCCTCATTGGAGGCACCGATCATAGCGGCATCTTCAGGGATAACTCCGAGTAAGGGGAGACCCTGTAAGAGAGGAAAACATATGATTTAAAATTCAGGAAAAAATCCCTTTACTTTCGCTCCATGTAACTGGTATTAGATTCAAACCAAACACAGGCAAAGGATAGATAATGCACGGAGGAGAGATAATTGGTGAAGAGGCCTGCTCTACCTGCTTAACACTCCTCTTTGAACAGACTAATTCGATTGCTTGCTCTGGTTAGCATATGCCTCGAGTTTTGAATCCTTAAAAATACTCAGAGAGGTATAGGACTCACTATCTAGCAACAAACAGCACTAAGTTTGAGCCTCTATATTGAAGTTGTGAAGAAACAGTGGCACGCATAAATGCTCTGTACTCGGCAAGCTTTCTAAAGACAAGAAACCTTGACGCCTTAATTGCGTGTGGCTGCCTTTTAGTGACTGACAGAATTGGAAAATCCTGCTGTGACGGAAAAAGCTAGAAACCCTGCCTTCTGTGGTCAAAAAAATAGAATAGGAAGCAGGTAATGGAGAGAGTCGTTATCTTGATGAACAATCCCTCAGATACATCTAAACCACTACAATCTCACAATAAACTGCAGGACCAAGAAAGCTCCTTACATAAAGAAGAATATGTTATGAAGTCCTTGAAATGGATTAAATGTATGGAATAACGACTTACATTAAATTACAAAACAAGTTTCACATTTCATGAGGTTTTAACTAAATTTCCTTCTTGCAGTCTGGATTGATAGACCCCTAGGAGCACGCAATACCTCAGACTTATGCAAGCGGCAAAAGCAAAACACAACCTTTTTCTTATATGAAGCATCCTCAAAATTCACAACAGTGCAACTCCAACTTAGAAATGTAGCAATGCAGCTTCAGCGCGAATTTTCAGCGATGCAGCTTGAATCTAACGCAGCGATGCAGCTTCATAACAAAAAAAAAAATGTAACAGTGCAAACCTTACAAAGTTAAAGTCTTGAATTAAGTTCTCACCAGCATCTCGCGAACATCGCTGACAGACATCATCTGCCCGGCCTTTATAAGGTCCGATCGAACCCGGTTTATGAGCAATTTCACATCCGTAATACCATCACATTCTAGCAGGCCTGCAACACGGTCTGCATCTCGCAAGCATGTAACATCCGGCGTTGTAACAATAATAGCTTCATTAGCGGGAGTAATTGCAGTAATAAACCCGGCTTCAATTCCAGCAGGGCAGTCAAGAAGTATAAAGTGTGGGCACCCTTCTTCCCGGTCACGGAGACTCTCCACTAAAAGCAGCAAGCTTTTACCGCTGAACGTTAAGTCCACCTTCGAGCGCGGCTTCGATATGCAAAGAAGCTCAAAGTTCGGACACCTTTTGTCGCGAATGAGCGCCTGGTCGAGTCGCGCTTCTCCATTAATGACATCCTGAACCGTATACAAAACTCTTGCTTCCAACCCTAACAAAAGGTCCAAGTTCCTGAGACCCACATCGCAGTCGATTGCAACCACCTTGAATTCGAGTCGAGCAAGAGACATTCCAAGGTTAGCTGTGATAGTGGTTTTTCCCACCCCTCCCTTCCCTGAAGTAACAACAATAACGCGAGGCATTGTACCCTTAAACTCCGGCTTTTTGGCCCACTGAAATACGGCCTTAGGTCCTCCCCCATTCTGCAACCAATGCACTGCGAGTCGCCGATCTGCAGCAGGCCTCGATTGCTGAAATCCGCCGCAAGTATCTCCGAAAAAAGCGCTTCTCAAACCGCCATTACTGCAGGCGGCTGCTTTGGGTCCTTCTTCCAGGGTTTTGCAGAATCCTGCGGAGCTTCTATCAGTCCTGCAGCTCACTCCCTCAGCAGCCATGGCTGCCTTGGCAAATAAGGGCATGCAGGCGCTGCCAGAAGATCTTGAAGCAACCACCATGGCTGGGACTGCTGCGGAAGCTGACGCAGACACATGGCGCAAGGAGCAGCTTCCAGCGCTCGCTGGAGAAAACAGGCCTGCTGCTGACATGGCTGCTCAGAGCTGCCTTTCAGAATCTAAGGGGGGAAGAGAGAGTGAGAGAGAGAAAGAGGACCCTGCAATGGTTGTCTTGTTGCAACAGCACACGATAAGGAGAAGCGAAGTGGGAGAAGGAAAAGGAGAGCAGGGTAGAGGGCGAGAGAGCGGGCGAAAGGAGAGGGAGGGGGAGAATAGCGCAGGGGCGAGCTCCAATGTATGGAGGCCCTGCGGGCAGACAGGCGGGCGGGCAAGGAGCCGTTGCAGGAGCGCAGCGCGCCCTCTCCCCTTTGAAAATGGGGCAGGCGAGCGCCCGCACGTGTGAACCCCGCACGTGCGACCGTGGTTCAAGAATCGAGAATTCAAGATGGCACCTACTGTACGGCCTACGCGTGAACGACGAGCAGTGCCGGCACGGGCCCTGTGTGAACACTGAACAGGAATAGTGTGAACGGGTCCGTATTGCTACCACTGTACGGCACAGGTTTCAGGGCCTTCAAAGCTCAGACGCCTTTGGGGTTCAGGAGCACGGAGTCCGTACAGGTTTGGTTTGCGAGTTGGCACCGGCCCTCGCCCAGCGGGTGGGTAGCCGTTGAGGGGCGATTTCAAAACAAAAAAAGGGGAAGGAATAGACGGCTTCGATGCGTCCCCAGGGACGGATGGAGATCGACGGTGAAGGAGGCCCCGAGTGCAGGTGTGCTCACCAACGGTGCGGATGAGTGCGTGCGGGCGAGGCCGCCATCCAACGGTCAGTGTGCGTCGTTTCAAACGGCGTTTTGTCCTTTAGCTGGCCATGCGGTGGCGTCCAGTGCCTTCGGGCGGCGGTGACTGCCTCGGATGGCATTGCCTGCGCCGTACAGAGCTGCATTTTGGTGCACCTTGACTCGCGGAACATGCCGGCTCGGCAATAGCAAACGAGGTCAGTTAGGAAATTTAAGATGGACAGGGTAACAAAGTTTATGTCGCCGTATGGCAGTCAAAAATACTCTCAGAACTCAGTCAACCATTTTTGCCACCACAACTAAAAATTTGTTCCTAAAGGGATGACCAGCTCACATGAGTTCAGCTAGCTGCAAACCTTCGGTACTAAAGAAGTGAGAAGGTCCAAATGACTGTGAACCCTAAACCCTAAAGAACTTTGCAGAATAAACACTAAATGTCGCTCTGCCACTGTGATTGTGATCTGGACGCCTGTCCTAAACTGAATGCATTGAAAACAATAGAAGAATAGCGGCAATATTCTGATCAGCAATATTCCCTCCCGAGCACCCTAAACCACCCTAACCCTACCCCTAACCCTAACCCTAACCCTAACCATAATAATCCTAACCTAACCCTAGCTCTAAACTTCAAGCAATACCCCGAAACGGGATTCCATTTAACTAACTGTACATATGCTCTTGTCCGCGCCGTGCTCTGCCTCTGCATGCGCCACCAACGTCACCACATCCGCGAAAGCTCGTCCGCATCTCGGACACATCTCCCTCCCTTCGCCTCTCTCTCCCACACCGGTCAATCCAAATCCCTCCCGCGGCCCCCCTCCCGGCCCCCCTAAATGCATATTATCCACGTGCATGATGAGCTCCGGAACATCCCTAAATTGGGCGGAGCACTGCGGACACTGCTCACTACTCCCTTCCCCCCTGCTCCTTGCTGCTCTCACTTCTTCCTCCCTTTCTCTGCTTGCCGATCCTGTTGCCGACCCTGTTGCCGTTGCCGTTGCCGTTACTCTTCCCGTTTCCGTTCCAGTTGCCGTTGCCGTAGTGGATGACGGAGTCCCCCGCGCTACGGCAGAGAGAGCCTCCAGCCGCGTCCTCTCCCAATCCGTCTGCCGGCGATGGGCGGAGCCTCTCACAGTGTTGGCGGGCTCGTCTGCAGCACCGTGAGGAGGAGGAGGAGGAGGAGAACGTTTTGGGGAGATGTGTCTCTATGTCTCTGCTGAATCATATTTCCTAAGTTTTGGATCAAGCTCAGCCTGTCTCTCCGGGGTATTGACATGATGCTTTACAATGCTGAGAATTTTTTTGGTTGGTCAGTCCGTCATGCTGCTCAAACCATGCGACTGTAAACTAGTGCTTGAATTTCAACATTACTTAATGTGATACAAAGATGATATTCGCACCTCTGTTCCCTTTCAGTTGTGCACTTGCCCCTGCGCCCGCCCTCCTGCTCGCTGCTGCAGCAGCCGCCGCCGCAGCTGCAGCAGAGCTTGATCGAGAAGTTGTTGCAATTTTGGGCTTCTCCCTCAGTTCCACCCTTGCAGGTCCGGCTTTAGGGGAGGACGCATTTTGGGTTGGAGCTGTCAGTCCCGTTGATCTCTGAAAATTCTGCAAAAACCGCTCTCCAAATATGCTGCTTGAAGTCGCAGAGTTTTTCTTTTTCTGCCCGCCGGTGCAGAGATGGTCGGGTCCAAAGCGGTGCTTCAAGCAGGTCTCCTGCTCGCAGTCGCGGCATTTGATTGTGTTGGAGAAGGAAAGGACCTCCTTGCAGTTCTTCACAGGACATTTCTTCTTCTTTGTGACCCTGCGCCACCACGGAGAACACATTTACATTTTATTAGGAATTTAACAAATTTCGAAAAAGGGGACACGCGCTTAAACTATGCATCATCCTTTCATACTCTAAATAGATGAAAGACTGTCCTTGAACGATTTGCATGCAAAGCGGAAATCCTAAAGCTGAGAAAAAATTACAGAATAGGAACACAGCAAACACAGAAGGACCTCTGTCCAGAACCTTCATTCCAGCGTTTGATGATTAGTCCCTTCAACGAGACCCGCAAAAGTTGTCAACTTTCTCTCGCTTTCTCTCTCTCCCTCTCTCTCTCTCTCTCTCTCTCTCTCTCTCTCTCTCTCTCTCTCTCTCTCTCTCTCTCCAACTCAGCATGTTACAATGCTTCCGACGCACACATCCCAACACAGATCCAAAAACATCCAGAAATTCACAAATTTTCAGGCATTTGTACGATAAAAAAACCCATTTGCCAAAGCACAGGCCTCATACTTGGCATAGTTGGAGGGGTCGCAGCCTGACGTGGCGCTGTGGCGGTTCCACGCAGAGTTGGGCTCCTCCTCCGCCGAAATTCGGATCGCTTTCGCACAGAGGGGGCAGATGATGCACGTCACTTCGCCCTTCGCCGCTTTCAGACACGCGTGCGAGGCGTAGGATCGATGATCAAGACATAAAATCTGAGTAGAAGGGAGGAGAAAAGTGCCATAGAGAGAGAGCGAGCGAGAGAGAGAGAGAGAGAGAGAGAGAGAAAGAGAGAGAAACATCAGTGGGATGCGCTCTCGCAGAGTTTGCATGAATCTCTCTCTCCTCCCCATCTCCCTCTCTCTCTCTCTCACTCACTCTCCCCCACTCCCGTCTCTCTCTCGCTCTGCCCCTATCTCCCCACTCCCCACTTTCCTCGCCTCTCCCCCCCCCCTCTATCTCTTTCGCTCTTTCGCTTCGTTTTAGGGTTTGGGAAATGCGGCAACTTCTTGGGTGGAACGAATGGGCCAAGTGGCAAACCCTAATTTTCTATTTGGGAACCCTAAAATAGATTTCAAAGAAGAGAAGCAACAAGCTGGCAGACGTTTGACAACGACAAAAGAAGAAAGTGAAACATAAATAATTGAGCTCATCAAAATGGAAAGCGAATACAACAAAAAATTTGGGGCTTGCAATTTTGACCGACCTTCTCACATTTATCGCATTTGAACGGCAAAAAGTCGATGAGGCTGCAACTATCCACGGAGCAGTGCTTCCCCAAATCCGGAAACTCTGGCGTGCCCATTAACAAAAAAAAAAAAAAAAAAAAAAAAGGGGGAACCGGGGGGGAAGACAGGACACAGAGAATACTGAAATAGTATTGACAAAAAAAATTGGAAAAAAATTGCCTTTGCAGTCGCTTGAGAGCGCGTGTACGGAGAGTGCCAGCGTGGCACTCGACCGTACCAATTCGTACAGGACCGTACAACGCAGCTACTCGCATATCTTTGACGTTTTCTTGACGCAGTTACTGTACGCTTCACAGCATAGAAACTACACGTTTCGCAGGTTCTAGCTTACAAATATAACAGAACTGCGGTCACCATGGAGCCGAAGAATTCAGCCAATCATATTGTCGCTCGAGTGCACAATTCCCACGAGTTGCACACGTGTCCATCGCTCATTAGCCTCTGCCTCGTTAACAAACCGTACGTCCCTACAGCTCGGCACTTCTCCGTACGGTACGAACTGGAAAGATCTTGAGACGATGGAAAAAAGCGGCCGCTGAACGTCGTCGGCGACCCCGCATCTCCGCTGTCCGTTGCACGTGTGAACAATCTTCGCCGTCCGTTGCACGTGTGTTTCAACATTGCGGCTGCATTGGTAACCGTCTGTCCTGGTGAGTGAAGTCTTTTGCGTCCCAGATCGGTCCGCGGAGGGCAGGGGACCGTATATATAGCGTGAGGGATGAAGCAGGGGGGGCAGAAGTGGGAGAGGGCGAGGGAGGGAGCGAAAGGGCGAGAGAGGGAGAGGGAGTGGGAGAGAGTGGGGGGGGGGGGCAGAGGGAGAGGAAGGAGCCAGGGGCGCGGAAGTGGAGTGAGGGTCACACGACGGAGGGAGAGGGGTGGGGAGGGACGCGGAAGTGGGAGGTGAGGGCGACGGTGAGGAGAGGAAAAGTTTTGAGGGAAGGGAAACGAGTGTTTGAGGGAGGCAGTAGGGTGAGCTAGGGTAGGGAGGGAGCAGGAGAGGCGGAGTGAGGGGAGACGGGATAGATAGAAAGAGAAAGAGAAGACGGAGAGAAAAAGGGAAGGAAGGGGAATAGAGAGAGGGGGCGGCGGCTTTCTTATCACCAGAAAGGTCCCTCCAAGATCCAAATCTTCTTCTCTCCTTGGAATTTTTTCCTGTCTGGAAATTTCCAGCTTATCACAATGGGCTTTTTCCCCCGACTTCCCAACCTCACAGGCCACCGAATGAAATCCGATAAAGTCACATTTTCAGAGCGCCAGCGCCTCCGTAAAGCTAACGACATCCCGGAAAATGCTAATGATAGCACTGCCACCATTTCGGATCTTGAAGAACATGGGGGCGGCATTTTACCTTTTTTCCGGTTCAACCATGTAAAAAGAGACAAAATGACATTTTCCGAGCGGCAGCGGAGACGGAAATCCGGCGCCAGTTTAACGGATTTGTCCGACGGTCCGGATGCCGTTCCAGTTCCAGTTATCAGACACAGAGTGAAGTCCCATGTCACGTTTTCGGAACGGCAAAGGCAGCGACGGCGAGGTCGAAGTTCGCCGAATTCGGGGAATTCCGTAAACGCCGCTGACTCAACGGAACGGGAAGCGTTGGATTCTTTTGACGGAATCTATGCAGCCAGTTGGCCTGATTATTCCCAGCAACTAACCAGTGAAGATTTTTCAACGGATTCAGATTTATCTGTGGGTTTATCGCAAGGGTTGGGGGACAACGTGGGCATAGACACGGGGGTTGTGTTGGAGAATGGGGAGGGAGAGGAGGAGGAGAGAGGGACAGAAGGTAGGCTTCAGCCCGCTGTGGGAGGGAGGAGAGGGTTCAGGCTGAAACTGGGACCCACCTCTAAGCGGCTTTTCAGCGGAGCGGTTGCTGGAGGGGTTTCAAGAACAGGTATTTTGCTGAAACCTTGATTAAATTGGATTTTAGTTTAATTTTCTTTTGTTTAAATACTTACCTTTTCCTCTTTTGATTGAATCGCATTTATTCAATTTGTTGCTTTTTTTTAATTCATTATTCTTAATTTGTTAATGTTGTTAGAGTGGCTTTTAGGATTTTAGATCCTCTCGTTTCTTCCCAGAAGTCCCTCAAAGACAAACTGTTTAATGCGCCTTCTACCCCGTCGTCTTTTCACCTCGACTGCCTGCCATCTCTGAAATTGACCTGAAGTCAATCTGAATAAAACCTTCCTATTCGTCAGTCCCAGGCAAACTCAATTTCTGAACCTCCCTCCTACGCAGAGAGAGGGGGAGAGTCCTGTGATCACTTATCACACGTCTCTGGTTTAATCTCTCGCTAAAACCCCTCCCACTCCCTGTCCCTCTCCCTGTCCCTCTCCCTCTCCCTCTCCCTCTCCCTCTCCCTCTCCCTCTCC
>CM074804.1:2900460-2945305 GCA_037447605.1 Zygnema circumcarinatum
CCCTCTCCCTCTCCCTCTCCCCTTCTCCCGCTCCCTCTCCCTCTACCTCTCTTTCCCCCCCTCTCCTTCTTTCTCTCGTCCCCCCCTTCCCCTCTCCCTCTCCATCTCCCCTTCTCCCTCTGCCTCTCCCTCTCCCCCTCTCTCCCCCCCTCTCCTTCTTCCTCTCGTCCCCCCCTTCCCCTCTCCACCCCACCCCCCCCCTCTCTCTGCCACTCCCCCCCCCCTCCCTCTCTCCCCCCCTCCCAGCGGTGGCCCCCCTAGAGACGATCCGCACGCACCTTATGGTGGGCAGCCTGGCGGGGGCGGGCGGCGGCGGGGGCGTGCGCGAGGTCGCGCGGCGCATCGTGGCGGCGGAGGGGTGGCGCGGGCTCTACCGCGGGAACGGCCTCAACGTGCTGCGGGTCGCGCCCAGCAAGGCCATAGAGGTGTGCGGCTAGCTGCCCGCTCGCGCGGCTGTGCGCTTTGCTGCTCCGTTGCGTTGTGTTGTGTTGTGGTCCATATTCTTTAGGTGTCCCTTGTTCTTTAGCCGTCATAGGGTTCATAGGGGTTAAAATTGAGAACGTTAGTCTTAATGTAATGAAACAGAATAGGCAAAACAAACTATGGTGGTTCTTTTTTTTTTTATTAAATGAAACCTTTGAATGGAAACATATGTCAGGGTTCGGCTAACGTAGCTCCCAATTTTCTGCCTGCGAAATTTCTCGTTTTGCAGCTATTCACATATGACACGGTAAAAAAGGCGCTAACTCCCAAAGATGGATCCAAACCGACGGTTCCGATCTCCCCGATAGCGGGATCGACGGCTGGAATCGTTTCTTGCATTGTCACATATCCACTTGAACTCGTAAAAACACGTCTCACGGTGCAGGTAAGCTCACACGCGATGAAGAATCCGCTAAACTTCTTTGGTAACTTCGAATTGGGAAATGCATTCTGACCTTCAAGAGTTTAAAGCACGGAGCCTTTCCTTGGCGAGGAAGCTGTACGTCGTATTCTTCGTATTAGTCCTTCTATGTTTGAACATTTTACTTGTGAGATAAAGAGCATTTGATCATTCACTCCTGTGACCTAATATGATTCTACACAGCAATAAGCGTCAGTGGCCCACTTAAATTACCCCCATAGCGTATTTGTCTTTGGTGGTCTCTTAAATAGAAACCGAACGGAACCCTACGATTTGAAACGTATTTAAACTTCCTTTTTTTCTTTTTTCCTATTGCTGCTGACAGCCGGGAGAGTATCGAGGTATGTTCCATGCTTTTTGGCGAATAGCGAGCGAGGAAGGGTTCAGCGAGCTGTATCGCGGTCTGCTTCCGAGCGTGATCGGAGTGATTCCGTACGCGGGCTCAAATTATTTCGCCTACGACACGCTGCGAACTCTGTACAAGAAAATGGCAAAGAAGGAAAAAATCGGAAATGTCGCCACTCTGTGCATTGGATCCGCGGCGGGTGCCATTGCGAGTACAGCCACGTTTCCGCTGGAGGTGGCGCGAAAGCAGGTAAGTGATGCAGGTCTTTTCTCTCTCTCTCTCTCTCTCTCTCTCTCTCTCTCTCTCTCTCTCTCTCTCTCTCTCTCTCTCTCTCTCTCTCTCTCTCTCTCTCTCTCTCCCCCCTCTCTCTCTCTCTCTCTCTCTCTCTCTCTCTCTCTCTCTCTCTCTCTCTCTCTCTCTCTCTCTCTCTCTCTCTCTCTCTCTCTCTCTCTCTCTCTCTCTCTCTCTCTCTCTCTCTCTCTCTCTCTCTCTCTCTCTCTCTCTCTCTCTCTCTCTCTCTCTCTCTCTCTCTCTCTCTCTCTCTCTCTCTCTCTCTCTCTCTCTCTCTCTCTCTCTCTCTCTCTCTCTCTCTCTCTCTCTCTCTCTCTCTCTCTCTCTCTCTCTCTCTCTCTCTCTCTCTCTCTCTCTCTCTCTCTCTCTCTCTCTCTTCTCTCTCTCTCTCTCTCTCTCTCTCTCTCTCTCTCTCTCTCTCTCTCTCTCTCTCTCTCTCTCTCTCTCTCTCTCTCTCTCTCTCTCTCTCTCTCTCTCTCTCTCTCTCTCTCTCTCTCTCTCTCTCTCTCTCTCTCTCTCTCTCTCTCTCTCTCTCTCTCTCTCTCTCTCTCTCTCTCTCTCTCTCTCTCTCTCTCTCTCTCTCTCTCTCTCTCTCTCTCTCTCTCTCTCTCTCTCTCTCTCTCTCTCTCTCTCTCTCTCTCTCTCTCTCTCTCTCTCTCTCTCTCTCTCTCTCTCTCTCTCTCTCTCTCTCTCTCTCTCTCTCTCTCTCTCTCTCTCTCTCTCTCTCTCTCTCTCTCTCTCTCTCTCTCTCTCTCTCTCTCTCTCTCTCTCTCTCTCTCTCTCTCTCTCTCTCTCTCTCTCTCTCTCTCTCTCTCTCTCTCTCTCTCTCTCTCTCTCTCTCTCTCTCTCTCTCTCTCTCTCTCTCTCTCTCTCTCTCTCTCTCTCTCTCTCTCTCTCTCTCTCTCTCTCTCTCTCTCTCTCTCTCTCTCTCTCTCTCTCTCTCTCTCTCTCTCTCTCTCTCTCTCTCTCTCTCTCTCTCTCTCTCTCTCTCTCTCTCTCTCTCTCTCTCTCTCTCTCTCTCTCTCTCTCTCTCTCTCTCTCTCTCTCTCTCTCTCTCTCTCTCTCTCTCTCTCTCTCTCTCTCTCTCTCTCTCTCTCTCTCTCTCTCTCTCTCTCTCTCTCTCTCTCTCTCTGTGTCTCTCGCTCTTTCTCTTCGTCTCTGATTTCTCTCTCTGTCTCTCTTCCTGCCTGCCTGCTTGCCTCCATCCATCCCTTCTCTGTCCCCCGCCCTTTCTCTCCCTCCCTCCACCCCTCCCTCTCTCCCTCTCTCCTCTCCGTCTCCCTTCCAGCCCTCTTTGTCGTTGCTTCCGATTCTTCTCCACCCCACCTGCCAACCACACTTTCGCACCTAACGCCTCTCTCCCTCCCATCCTCTCCCTCTCATAAACATAGCCGAACCCAAAACTGCCTCTCACATCACATCGCGGAAACTCTATCCTTCCTTTTCCTTTCACTGAAACTTTCGTCGTTTCCTTTCCCTTTTCCTTATTTGAAAATCTCCGTATGATTGAAATACAGATGCAAGTTGGAGCCCTTTCGGGCCGAGTGGTGTACAAGAACACGCTCGACGCCCTTCAGAGCATAGTGAGGGAGCAGGGAGTGAAGGGCCTCTACCGCGGGTTGGGCCCCTCCTGCATCAAGCTCATGCCCGCGGCGGGCATCTCCTTCATGTGCTATGAGGCGCTCAAACGCGTTCTCATCGAAGAGGAGTCGTGACAAATAACGCGAACATGAGTTGTGGTTTAGCGAATTGTTAGAGAGGGACTTGGCAGTTCCTTTTGTGGCGATTAAAAGTTGGGAGGGATAACGGTCGGCATTTGGTTAGCCTTCTCGTTTTGTTCGTTTTTAGGGGATCGGTGCGGGCATCTGCGAGAGTGGGAGAGAGAATGAGAGGGAGAAAGGAGAGGAGAGGGATAGATCGAGGGGAGAGAGAGAGAGAGAGAGAGAAAGAGAGTGAAAGTGAGAGAGTGGGTTATCAGGAGGCAAATGGTCGCATAGTACGTCATGATTTCTAGGGCACTGTTGGGCTCACAAAAGTGAGCTAGACGTGTAACATTTCTGTTCGTTTCACTTTTTTATGTTCACGCTGCATGTCTAGACATTGTATTTAGAAAAAAACGCAATTTTGACCGATAAATGAGTTGGAACAGTTCCATGTGAAAGTGGAATTTTGTCGAGATTCTTTAAATTCTGTCGATTTACGGTTTCTTTGTCTTTTGGCTGTTCTTGTTTCACGGAACTTGGCTGAACTGTAAGGTGCGCTCTGCGGGGACGGATGTTCGTAAAATCGCATTCAATATTCGTTGTTCAGTACAGTACTCGGTATTAGGATTTTGGTATCGGTATTCAGTACTCAGTATTCGGTATTCAGTGTTCACCAAATTTGGGATTCGCTTGGCTGGAATTCGTTAATAAATTGTTGAAATATGCACAATATTCATGGTGCGACATATGTCCAATAGTGCGACGCGCATGCGCTATCGCACGCATTCATGTCGCACTAAGGACAATGTGTCGCACTATGAGAACAATACCGCCAAAACTGCCCAAACCGCCCAAACCGCCCAAACCGCCTCACCTCCGCCTCGCATCGCCCCATGTACGAGACATTGTGCCGAGAACCGAAGCCACAAACTTCCTGATTTTCTTTTTTTGAAAGAAAAGAAAATTGTCAAACCATGAACTGGAATACCTTCGCCAGATTTACAATCTGTATCTCTTAAACTCTTTTCTTTTTTTCGACCCGACCCCGACGCTTATGCTGACCTTAGCCCTGCAATCTTTCGTCCTGAACCTATCCCCTAACTCTCAACCTCAGCTGAATCCCAATTCTAAACCTGAACCCTGAATCCTAAAAATCTCAACCCAGAAACCCGACACCCATCGTTCTAGACCGTGAACCCTGTTCCTTAGACTCTGAGCCCGAAAGCGTCTACCCTAACCCTTACCCTAAACCCTGAATCATCAACCCGAAACCCTAAACCCTAAACACTAAACCCTAAACCCTTAATTCTGAACCCTGAACCCTAAACCCTGAACCCGGTTCCATGGATCCCTCGGCCTCCTCCGCGCGTTCCCGCGCTCCGCAGAGCGCTTTGGAGGAGCGGTCGGACCGAAAATATCAGAAAAGCGGAGCGCCTATTTTCAAGCCTTTGTTGACATACTTACAGCCGGCTCCTGTACGAAGAAACACTCTTTTTTAGCTTAGCCTAGCTTACTTTTTTTTTTTTTTTAAACATAATCTCAAAACCGCTTTCAATTTTTACCTCTTTTTCTTTTTGAAGTATCAGAGGGGTTCACAAAATTTCTGGCCGAGCACGCATTGGAGAGGTCATCCCTTTTTTTTTCCGCTTGCTTTTCGTATTATTAGCGTGAGCAATGTTCCTTTCTTCCCCCCCTTTTTTTTTTTTTTTTTCATTTTTTCCTTGGGAAGAGGTCCAGGTGCCCCTCGTGCTTTTTGCAGCCCTTGTGGCGATCTTCACTCTCGCGGTGCGCCTTCAAGAACTGAAAAATATTGCCTTCTCTTCTCTTCTCGTGGTTTTTTTTTTTTGTTTGTTTCTTGCCTTCGATGACTTGTAAGGACTCAATAGACCGCAGTTTCTGAACCCCCTGAAAATGTTCAAACTTTAATCCCTGAATCTTAAATCCGGAACTTGAAGAAACCTGCTTGAAACCGTATTGCCCAAAAGCCCAACCCGAAACCCTAAATCCTAAACCCTAAAATCCACGGCCTCAATAGACCGCATTTTCTGAACCCCCCGAAAATGTTCAAACTTTAAATCCTAAACTTGAAAACTTGCCCTAAACCGCACAACCCTAAACCCGAAACCCTGAACCCTAAACTCTAATCCTATGACCCTAGAAACCTAAACCCTGAACCCTAAACTTTAGACCTAAAAATCCGAACGCCTCATTCGATTTATATTTTTTCATTTTTTGTCGCAGGTTCGAAATTTTAATTTGGGTCGGCAACTATCCGAACATGTAGCGGCTGTTCAGTTGCAGGCTTCGCAGTTGGAGGAGCAGGAAAAGACTATTGTGGAACTGAGAGAAAAAATTGGAACGGAAATTTTCATCCCTCAAATAAGTGATATGCCCGAAATGCAAAAAGCAATGGAGGTACGGAAATGTGGAAAATAGTTTAGTTTACGCTTCCGGGTTTAGTCTGCAAGCATTCAGGGTTGGAGACCAGAGGGTTTGAGATTTAAACTTGAAGGTTTGAGGAGTTAGGGTTAGGATCTAGGGCTTAGGGTTGCTGTCCTTTAGGGTTTACGTTTCTACGGTTGGGATTGAAGGTTGAGAATTTAGGGTTTGAAGTTAACCTTTTGGGCGAACATGCGAGTGACCTAGCACAGAACGAACGAAGGAGGAGGAGCAGAGAAAATCTGAAACATAAAATACTAAAAAAAAGAGTACAAAAAGAAAAAAAAAAGGGGTAAATACTTTCAATAATAAACATCTGATCTGATCGATATTGAACTGAAATTTATGACAAACTGATTATTTCTTTCTTTTTTCTTAAAAAAGAATCCCCGAGTCTGCCTGCCTTCCTGCTCAGGCCGTGATCGGTGTCGGGGACTCCGCGGACCGCCCCCTCTGGCCCAAGTGGCTGCCTCCAGAAAACGACAAAAAATGGCGCCAGCACTTCTTCCGGACGCGCGGGACGCGAGACTTACTGCAATTCAGGTACGGGGGGGGACATGGATTTTGGGCTTACAGGGGTTTTAGGGTTTGCAGGAATTTTTAGGGTTTTAGGGTCTTCGAGTTTTAGGGTTTTTAGTGTTTATAGATGGGTTTCGAAGATAAGAGTAAGGGTTTAAGGGATAGATAAGATAAAGGGTTTAGAAGCATACAAGTATACAAGCTTGCAGCCCACATTTGTAATTTGTTTTTGGTCAAAACTGGAGATTTGTCGATTTTGGGCGGAAAGAAGCGGCGAGCTTATGAAGGACGGAGTTGTTGGGTTTAGGGTTTTGCGTCCTGGCGAAGGTGTTTAGGGTTTTGGAGCCGTTTGAAGGTTTTGTTGATCTTTGTGTTTCATACTGCTCTCCCTCCCTTCCCTCCACTCTGCCTGTCTCCCCTCCCTCTCTTCTCCCTCTTCCTCTCCCTCCCATCCTGCTTTCTCTGAACTCTCCTTCCTGATCTCCCTTCCTCCTTTCCCCTCGCCCCCTCTTCTCAACTCTACTTTTCCTTCTGCTCACCTCCTCCCTTCACCTCTCTCTCACACTCTCTCTCGCTCACTCTCTCTCACTCGCTCTCTCACTCTCTCCGTCCCCCCCTTTTGTTTTTTTTGATATCTGCAGCTCCTACCGCCTGAGCCCTAAGAAATTTGGAATGGCCGCTTTGGCCTCCACACGTCTAAGGGAGCACCGCCAACTCCACCACTGCACGTGGTACGAGGCAGGGGGAGAGGGAGAGGGAGAGAAAGGGAGGGAGGGAGGGATTCAGGGCACTCTCCACATAGCGTACGAAGGGGATTTGAAAGAAAGCGCTCCCTATGACCTCCATGTAAGGCCCCTTTCTCTCTCTCTCTCTCTCTCTCTCTCAACCACCTGAAACCCTAAAACATGTAAAAGCTATTTCTTTCTATGTGGGCCCACCATAGCACTCCCTTATCGTCAAACCCTCTCCACACCTATTACAGCAACTAGTCGTTTGGCTATTTCTGTAATTATTCATTCATTCATTCATTTCTGCATCGTTTGGGCAGTACGAAGCGGTCGCTTTAATTTGCAATTTAACTTCGCCGACGGGGTCCGGCGGAGGGCACGTGGTCGCCGCGGTGGACTACGAGTCGTTTGTCATGTTCCGGGAAGAGGGAAATACCGTGAGTCTCCCTATAACGCCCCACTCTTAAATTAAACTTAAAGTTAAATTTACTTTTCTTTTTCATTTTATGCTGATTTGTTTGAATAAGGCCTACATAACTAAAATAAAAAAAAAATAAAAAAAATGAAACTTCTCCTTTTGTCTGCTTTCCTGTTCGTTTGCTGTCTTAGCATTCAATGGAACCGTGTTCTAACGGTTCCATGTCGACGTTTCTGTGAGATTCACAGACTCACGACATTGAACTTCCGACGGAATTTCAGTACGAAATTGTGTACTGCAGCAACGCATATCACGACAAAATTATTGCTCGCGACGTAAGTTGAAATTCTCTCACAATTTCTTGCATCTTGTTTTTTCTAACCGGAAATATGGCTTTTTCCTTACCACGGTGTTACCTGGAGTATTTCTTGACTAAAATGTCTGTTTGCACCTCGATTTCCAGCATTCTTGGGCGGACAAAAGATAGATAATTTGATGAAATTTGGGGTTTTGCCGTTTTTGGGGTACAAATAGGTTTGGGAGTGGATGGAATTCAATCGCGTTGTGCACAAAATCGACCATTTCTATGTCTATGACGCGGGAGGAGTTGATGATGACGTCAGATCCACCCTCTCTCCGTACATTGAAGCCAACCTCCTCACAATCACAAACATTCGAGAAGTGCTTTTGTACTCCATCAAGTATTGGGGACAGGTTGGAAATAAGTTTACACAACCTTTCCATTTTTTTACTTTTCTCAATTCTCAGATTTTGGTAGAAGGAAGTTTTCGCATGCTCTTGGCTCTCCCTCACACTCTCTCCCTCGCTCTTCCTCTCGCTGCATCCTCGCTCTTCTCCTCTCCCTCTCTCCCCCTCCCTTTTCTTCTCCAAGCCCCTCCTCTCCCTTTTCCTTGTTCATATGGTGTTAGAAGCTTGCTTGAATTGGCTCCCTTCTTCTCAAGTACAATGCAATCTAACTATTCTCGTTTCTTTTTTTTTTTTGGGTACTTTCTTGGTCTCTGTTTGTATATTTCCTGCAGCCTCTCGGAAACATCGACTGCGTGTACCGGTCCCGGTTCACCGCCAAGTGGATAATGATGGCCGACGTTGACGAGTGCGGCCGCAAATCTCTCCTTTCGGGTTGCAGGGTTTTGGAGTCTTTGATTTTAGGGTTTAGGCTTGTCGAGTTCTACAAGCCTGAGATTGGTCCGCTGCTACCTGCCGTCTTTTTTCAACGTTTCTAAATGTGCAGCCGTAGTAGCATTCTTGAAGGCGCTTCAATCCCTATGTGTACCCTAACATTCCTCCTTTCTGTCTTGTGGTTAACCAAACATTGTTCATGTTGTCTCATGCTTCAACCACTGCTCCTCATATCCATTATTCTCATATCTCCCCCCTTTTGCTCTTTTTTGAACCTTTCTCACCTCTCTCTCTCGCTCTCTCATTTCTTTCTTCCTTTCTCCCACTCCTCTCCATCCCGCCGTCCCTTCCTCTCTCTCCCCCCTCGCCCTTCCCCCTCCCTCCATCCCTCTCTCTTCATCTCTCTCTCTCTCGCTCTACCCCCTTTCTCCCTCCCTCCCTCTTTCTCCCTCCCCTCTCTCTCTCTCGCTTTCCCCCCTCCCCTCTCTCCCCTCCTTCCCTCCCTCCCCTCTCTCCCCTCCTTCCCTCCCTCCCTCCCTCCCTCCCCCCTCCCCCCTCCCTCCTCCCTCTCTCCCTCTCTCTCTCTCTCTCCCGCAGGTACCTCCACGTGGTCCCCCCCCACACCCTGGCGAGCCTCCTGTCCCGCCACGTGGCGAGCGCGTGGCTCACGCACGGCTCCTTCGTGTGGGACGTGCGCAAGTGCGCCAATTTGTCGCGTAGCAGCGGGCGGCGGCCAATGGCGGTGGAGCGGTTCCGCGTGCGCGAGAGTTCGCCCTTCTGCGCGGATCGAAATAAGTACCGCGACGCCGCGCTCTGCCTCGCCTTCTGGGGACATCGGAAATTCTTCGCCAACCCGAGATTGGTACACGCACATACACTACACGCACACCTTTTTTTATTGGTGGGGGGGGGGAAGGGTTGGAACCACACCCCGCACTAAACACTTCCCTTTTTATAATTCCATTCTCCCACTTTTTTGTTGAAATGTTGAAATCCTTGTCCTCCCTCCTTTCCCTCTTCCTTTCTCCCTTCCTTCCCTTTTTGTAATTGCATTGTACGTCTCCCCTCCCTCCCTCCCTCCCTCCCTCCCTCCCTCCCTCCCTCCCTCCCTCCCTCCCGCAGGTGGACGTGCCCGGGTGCCACGAGCTGCAGGCGGAGGGCGCGGGTGTGGACCTAAACGCGCTGACGGAGGCGCGGCACCACCATGTGCGCGGACTCGGGGCGGCCTTCCACGAAGGCGCGCTCTGCGACCAAACCCTGAACCCCGAGGAAATCGACAAAGAGTCGCACGTGTGGACGGAGGAGCTCCACGACATGGCCAAATTCGTCAAAGAATGTCCGATCGGAAGCCCCAAGGTACGGAAAAGCGGAAGCAGAAAAAGAGAGAGAAGGTTGTTTTTTTTTTTTTTAGGGTTTCGTGAAATGTTTTAGAGAGTTGACGGTGTGAGAGTCTCTTCTTTAGTGTTTTATTTGTCGTTGTTTTCAATCTTCTTGGAGGCTTTGAAGAATTCGATGTCTTTGAAATTCCAAGGTTGCCATATTTCAAGTTTCCGCGGAACTCTAAAAACTCAAATTTTGTACGGATTCAATGAATTTTGTAGGCGTTTCAAGGTTCCTGCAATTTTCTTTTACTTTTTTCACTCCGGTTCTATTCCTGTTCCCGTTTCTGTTAACCCTTTTGCATTTCTTTATGTTGTCTTGCAGGATTGCTACGAAAAGGCGGTGAATAAGAGCTGAAAAAAAGAATATTGTTACATTATCAATTTTTTTTTCGTTTTCATGAAGGCAAAAAGAGGTGTAAATGGCGATTGTCTTTCAATTTGTAGTCAAATGTTTTCGGCTGATTGCGAATGATGGAATTGAGATGAACTGTGAAATGAAATAAAATGAGAGTGCAAGTCCGCACCGAAAGAAAGAAAGTGGCATCGCATCATGCGCGAGTCGCCGTTGCTCCTCCGCGAATCAAACCACGAGCGAGCGAACACGCCCGCCGAGGGGCCGCGGCGATGGGAGCGATGGAACCGTGGCATTAAATTGAACATTTGTTGTTCTGCCTCGCGCTGCCTTGGTTCTCTTGTTAGCCGCGTCAGAATAATAGCTTTGATGTCTCCTTTCCTCAGCTTATAAGCGCAGACAGAGAGTGGGGGAAACACAAGCATGAGGGAACTCGACATTTGTAATGTTTTCCGTGCAACTCGTACGGCGCACTATGACGCAAAGGCGAGGCGCCAACAGCCATTCATGTCATCGTCGTCATCGCCACTCGGCCGCACTCCGCCTCGACGGACGGCGTCCGGGACGTCTTTTTTTCATACGATTACTGAAAAATCTTACCAATAGTAGCAGTGTTGGGAAATGTTGAAGCAATAGGGCGTGTCAGACTTAAAAAATTCTCGTAATACTAAAAACTCGATATTCGTAACATTTTGTTAAGTCTGACACGCCCTATTGGAAAACTTTCCCCAATGCCTGCAGCATTCCAGCCTGCAAAAAAGTCTGTGCTTGCATCGGCGGCAGGCAGACCAGCAGGGACACAGGCGGCCGCAGGAAGCAGCCAGCCAGCAGGAGGTTTCGTCCGTACATGGCTTATATACGGCTTTTCCCAAAACCAATTTAAGGGGAAAATCTTTACCTTAGGCCAAATAACCTTATTTGAGGATGCCTGCTCATCAGTCATCACTCGGAGAACGAGAGGACGGCGGCGTCTGGTAGGCGAGTCCTATTTCCTTTGCAGGTCCTCCGCATCATGAATTCATGCGTGCGAGGGATGTGGCATTGATCTCACGATGGCGATGTCATCAAATGTACTTCGAGAGTTCAAGCTTAAGAAAAGAAAGAGAGAAATAGCATTGGCCTCACGTCCAGTTCAAGAAGAGTTCTGTGACCATTCCAACATCGAACTTTCCTACACAGCAGCCCCGTCTAAACAGTTACGTCATGCTCCTCCCAAACAAATTTTAACAACAGGCTGCGGATCAAGATCCTCGTGCGTTGCCTTTTTATAGAAATGTCTTCGAACCTTAATTATGTGAAGTGAACTGAAACGGAAACTGATCGAACACATAAGCTGTTTAATATTGTGTTCTGTTCAGTTGCGCGAGGTGCGATTTAACCAATTAGAATGCACCACGTGGCCACTTTAAACACGCTGCGACACATACCCTATTTACAACAATACGTCCCGTAAAACATTCAAAACGAGCGCTGTCGTACATAGAAAACGACACGTGGCAATGACAGAATGGGAACGCGATATACCCCATTTTCTGCGCATTCGATCCAACGAAACGCACAACCAATCAGGACGCGCGACGTGGCAACGTCAGACTCGCGGCAACTATACCCCATTTTCATTAAATCCATCTTTGACAACCTAACCGAATCCGTACGCCACATAAAACATCAAAATCGAACGCTGTCGTACGTAGAAAACGACCCGTGGCAATGACAGAATGGGAACGCGATATACCCCATTTTCTGCGCATTCGATCCAACGATACGCACAACCAATCAGCACGCGCGACGTGGCAACGTCAGACTCGCGGCAACTATACCCCATTTTCATTAAATTCATCATTCACAACCTAACCGAATCCGTACACCACATAAAACATCAAAATCGAACGCCGTCGCACGAAGTATCGACACGTGGCAATGACAGAATGGGAACGCAATATACCCCATTTTCTGCGCATTCGATCCAACGAAACGCACAACCAATCAGGACGCGCGACGTGGCAACGTCAGACTCGCGGAAATTATACCCCAATTTCATTAAATTCATCGTTCACAACCTAACCGAATCCGTACGCCACATAAAACACGCCGTCGTACGTACAAAGTGACACGTGGCAATGACAGAATAAGTACGCGATCTACCCCATTTTCGGCGCATTCGATCCAACGAAAAGCACAACCAGTAAGGACGCGCAACGTGGCAAAGTCAGACTCGCGGCAACTATACCCCATTTTCATTAAATTAATCTTTGACAACATAATCGAACCCGTCGTACGGATCAAAACGACCGCAAAGCTTTTGCCTACGGCAACGCAAAAACAAAAAATTCGATGTTCCTGTGAAATCCTCCCGTCGCGCACTTTCGCGTAAATATATATTCAAGTTCCGCGCGGGCCCGCCCTGCTCCCCACCCCCCCCGGCCCGGCCCGGTCCCTCCGCCGCCGACTTTTCAACCAAACGACGAAACCGCAAGTGCACTCACTCCCATTTCCAAAAAGTGATGTCCGTACGGATCCATGGTGCCGTACAGATTCGTACCATTTGCGTCCGGCGCGCTAGCGCACCGCGACGTGCGCACGTGCGGGTGCTCCCTCCGACCCTCCCTCCCTCTCTCCCTCCCTCCCGCGCGCGTGGGCGCCACGCGCCGCTGCGTGCCGGGGGGGGGCGGGGAACGTGCCCGGGCGGGCCTGGGCCTGGGCCGCAGCTTCGCGACAGTCCGTCGGGAGTGTTGAGAGGAAGGAAATGAGTGAGGAAGGAAGGAGTTATGGGGTGTGAGAGAGATGCTCTGATGTCTGTTTGTTGATGAGGGGAGTGATGTGAGTGAAGGGAGAGAGTGAGGTTGTTCGAGGGAACGGATTTCTCTTCTTTCCCTCGTCTAGATCACCCTTCGACTGTCCATCTTCTCCTCCTTCCCTTCTCCCCCTCGCCCTCCCCCCCTCCTTTATCCCCTCCCTCTCACCCCGTTTCCCTTCCCCCCCCCCCTTTCCCCCCTCCCTCCACCCCGATCCCCTCCCCTCTCCCACCATGTCTCCCCCTCCCCCCTCCCCCGCCTTCAACCCCCACCGCCTCCTGTCCTGCCTCTACATCAGCCACTTCCTCTCGAGCTGGGGCGACAACATGTGGGCCTTCGCCCTCGCCCTCCTTTTTGTCATCATCCGGCCCGACTCGCTCCTATTGGTCGCCCTCAATGGCCTCGTCGCGGCGGCCTCCGTGGCGGCGCTGGGAGTGATCGTGGGGCACTACGTGGACTCCCTCTCGCGCCGCGTCGTGGTGGAGGCTGCTCTCGTCATCCAGAACTCCTCAGTGCTTGTGGCGGCTCTAGGAGTGATGGCGCTTTTGGCACTCAACGGGGAACCGACTCCGCCGCTATTGAATGTCGCCAAGTGGCCAAATTTAGGGTTTGGGAACCCTGGTCTGGGGTGGGTGGGCGAGGGACGCTTCGTGAGGGAGGGAGTGGAGACTGCATGGGATGTGGTAGTGAAGGAGAGGCTTCGATTAGGATTGACTGATTCGAATAATTTATTTGATTCGAGCATTCTACGGGCGGAAAGCCTTCCATTGGAGACAGCAGCAAGCCCCCATTCTCGCCTTCTGTTCCCTCTGTTGGTGCTCCTTATCAACGCCATGGCGGGAGTAAGTGCATTGGCAGATCTCGCTATAAACGTGGCAGTAGAGAGAGATTGGGTGGTGGTAGTGGCGAAGGAGGCGAGAGACGAGGGCATGCTCGTCAAAGTTAACTCCCAAATGCGGCGGATCGACCTCGTGTGTAAACTGATGGCGCCCTCGGCAGTGGGTCTTTTGATGAGTCTGGTCTCTCCCTTCACCGCAACGTTAGTGCTAGCTTTATGGAATGTCGGGACTGCCTTTATTGAATACTACCTTTTGATGATTGCATACGAAGCTGTTCCAGCGCTGGCCCGTAAGAATGGGGGGGCGGGAGACGCGCACTCTGGTGGAGTGAAGGGTGACCTGGAGACCTTCCTGCTCGCCGGCTCTCCCTCAGAGAGAGTGGGGTTAGAAGGGGGAGAGAGGGAGAGAGAGGGGAGTAGCGGAAACGATATAAAGGGGAACAAGGAGGGAAGCTCCGACATAATAAATAATGGGGCGCAGAATGGAGTTAAGGGATTGAAGAGAGGGGGGGCGACAGAGAGGGAGAGAGGGTGTTTCGGCTCTCTCTTAGAAAGAGCTCAGAAATTCGGCAACGGATGGAGCGTGTACTGGAGGCAGGAGTCCCTCCTCCCCGCCATCTCTCTCGCCTGCCTCTACCTTACAGTCCTTAGCTTTGGAGCCCTAATGACTGCAGAGCTGAGCTGGCAGGGAGTCCCTTTCGTCATATTAGGGTCTGTGAGAGGAGTGGCGGCCCTCACAGGGATCGCGGGAACCCTACTTTACCCAATTTTGGAATCGCGGTTTTCGGCGGTAGTCTCAGGTTTATGGGCCACGTGGCTCCAATGGGTCTTCCTCCTCCTGTGTGTGGTGGGAGTCTTCTTCCAAGGGATGCTCTCCGCCTCTCTCCTCATGGTTGGAGTGATCCTCTCCCGTGTGGGCCTATGGATGTTCGATCTGTCGGTTGTCCAGATAGTGCAGATGTCGGTACCTGAGGGAGAGAGAGGGGTGGTGGGAGGGGTTCAGGGCTCCATACAACAAATTTTTAACATGTCGAGTTTTTTCCTGGCTATCGTGGTTTCCCGACCTGATGATTTTTGGATATTAGTTTTAATCTCCTTTGGCTTTGTGAGTATTGCGGCGCTCCTTTATACTGTTTATGCGCTTAGGAAGTTGGAGAGGTCGGGGGATTTGTCGACATGGAATGAAGGCGTTAGTGCTTAGGGTAGGGTTTCAGAGCAATAACTGTTCTTATTCCCTTTAATATATTCAGTAGACAGAAAGAGGATGGGTGTAGGCAGAATGATATACTCTTGCAACACTCGGACTTATATATGTCAAGAAAACCAAGAAGTCGGTTTTTTGGACCCATACAGAAATAAGCTTTGATTTGAAAAACCAGGTTCGCTGGTTTCTTTGTCCTTCCAATGTCCACACTTTTTGCTGCTTCTTGCTGCTGATACGTTGTTTTGCCGCAACTTTCAAAGACTGAGCCAGAGCTTCTACCTTTATTCTGCGGCACGGGATTCTCTGCTGATATCTAGTTTTAAGGCAGCATTTTTGAAGCTCTGCGAGAAAGCAAAGTACGTAAGATAGTTTAAAAAACGCCACCTTCGGTTTGCTGCTTTCCACCGTCCCACAAGTTTCTTTCGCCAATTCCTGGAAAAATAAACTCTGCCATTTCTTTTAGACCGAATGTGGCCTTGGTCTTGAGACCAAAACACAAAAAAAACTGCGAAAGCAATCCCCTCACACTCTCTCGTCCTCCTACAGCAGCTTCACTAATCCTAGCCATTCTAGATTACCTCGTGCAGCCCGAAAAGACGAGCACACGTGAAAAGTAGGTCCAACTATTTCAGAAAAATGATGCATGGGCTATATATAGCCACTCTTTCTACAAAATAACTGTATATTTTTCTACTTAACTTACTGAGATTCCCTACACGTGCCCCCTTCCCCCTGGGGCCTACTCAGACCTCCAAAATGAAAGAGATGCCCTCTTATAACATACACATGGAACGTGTAAAGAAGCGCTGCAATAGAAACCATCCCGAACGACAACACAACGAGAATCCAAAATTTTAAGGGATCAGATATCAACATGCCCCCTGCATAGCTCAACATGCTGAAACATTCCTGCAAGGAGCCCTGAACCCCTCCTACAACTCCTCGTTCCCTTTCTGCGACGGATTCCTGAATCAACTGAATCGCTGCCAGATCAAACATCCAAAGCCCAACTCTTGAAAAAACAACCCCTCCCATCAGAAGCACGGAAGATGACCATCCCTGAAAGAAAACTCCCAGAACGCACCAAACTAAAAATGCCCATTGCAGCCAAACAGCCCAAAGGCCGCTCCGCAGAGTTCCAATTTCTGCCTGAAATCTTGGAAATGCAACGGTTCCTGCAAGCCCTGTAACGGCAGCCATCCCTCTCGCGACTCCGAGAAGAACGGGCGGCACTCCTTTCCATTTCAGTTCTGCTGTCATCAAGGCATCAAAACTTAGAACAGTGAAGTACAACAAAGCCAGGGAAATCGCAGCCAATACTGTCTCCTGCGAAAGGTATATTTTCCAACCTCGAACGAAATCCTGGAAGCGGTTTGCAATTGCAAGCATAATTTTCTTCCCTGGCAATGAAACTTCATTGCATGTTTTGATAATGTCTCCCTTCTTGGGCTCAAATTTCTCCTCCTCTGAAGATTCGACCTGCAATGCTACAGCCTCCTCCAACAGAGCTCTGCCTTCTCCCTCAAATTCTTCGTTCCTCGACTGCTCCCTCCTGAGCTTGGACTCTTTTTGCAATTTTTCGTCTCCATTTTCCAGAATATCGTTTGCTGCATCGACTGATCTGACTGATCTGAATTGACCTTCCGAGGGCAGCATGATTTCCGATTCTCTAAGCGCCAAAGCAGGAAGCCACTCGTAAACCTTCATGAAAAGCCAGTACTCCAGAAAAGCCGACGAAGCATTCCATGTAGTAATAGCGATTGCTGCAGTAGTCGAAGATGTGGCGCTCATCAATAACCCAACCACAGCTGGAGCTATCAACTTACAGAAAAGATCAATCTGCCGCATCTTCGCATTAATCTTTGCTAACATTCCCTCCTCCTGCGACTGTTTCGCCACCACTACCACCCAATCTCTTTCAATTGCAACATTTCCAGCCAAGTCTGCAAGAGCACCTACGCCTGCTAAAATGTTTATGCCGGCTACAAGACTATAGAAGACAACACTTCCAAAAAATGTTCCGTTTGATCCGTTTCCAAGTAGAGACAGAAAGATTACTCCACATGCTGTCAAAAACACCGTGCTGTTTTGAACAAGTAAAGCGGCTGTCACAACCCTTTTCCTTGAAAGCGAGTCTACCAAATGTCCCACTGCCACTCCAAACACTGCAACTGATCCTGCTGAAATCAGGCCATACATTGCAACAAGAAATAAGGAATTCGGCCATGCATCCATGAAAAGTAATGCTAGTGCGAATTCCCACATTCGATCCCCCCAGCTTGCAAGGCCGTGGCCGATGTAAAGACTGTACAATACTGGGGAGGACATGTCGTTCGAGTCTCTCTTTTTTGGATCTTCAATCAGGAAAACTTGCTGCTCGATTGTTTCCGAATCATCCAAGTGGCTTGTTGGCTTTCGGATTTCTGCATCCGTGGATGTAAATGTAGGCTGATTATTTGGGAAAACTGGATTTCGTATATCTGCAGGTGTGGAAGAGGAAGGATTTCCATCCTGGTCCTGTGTGACTGCGGTCAGTGGAAATAAAGCGTTAGTTGGTCCTATTGGGCGTACATCAGACATCGCGAGAAGTATTAGAGAGAGAGGACAGGAAAGGAGAGAGAAAGAAAGAGAGAAAACTTCCTGTGAAACCAGGAAGCCGTTCAGGAGGAATCGAAGGGAACAGAAGTGCGGACGGGAGGAAAAGGAGTGAGCGAAACAAAGCCGTCGAAGTAACTGAAAAGGTGCAACAGAGCAAAAAAAAAGAGTATAAAAGCGAGCGCGAGCGGGTGGACATCAGAGAAAAAAAATATGAGTGAGAAGGGACGAGGGATCCCTCAGAAAGTTCGAATCCTCCCTCGCTCTCTCCTTTCCCCCATCCTGCCTGACCTTTCCTGCCTCCCTCCTCCCTCCGGCGGCCGTTGCACTAGGGCCTGTCCTGTCCCGTCCACGAAACCGACGTCTGTTGCGAAGGGTGCGCCGCCACGTGGCAGTCGCACGCCGCACGGCCAGGCATCGTTAAATTAAGGAATTCTTGAAAAATCCCTAGAATAGTCAAAATAAAACTCAGAAATTCCCTATAATAGGGCGTGTCAGACTTAATAAATTCTCGTAATACTAAAAACTCGATATTCGTAACATTTCGAGTCAACGTCAGTAAAACTAAAATTCTCGAGCGTAGTTTTTCGCACTCGTGGCGCGGTCCTGTTCGCACTCCGCGATCGCCGTCTTCGCACTTCTCCAAACGCCGTCTTCGCAACTTCGCCCTCGCGCGGGGCCCTCAGACTTAGAAACAGCGCCGGCGCGGCGCGCGGAGACCGCTTGTCGTTGTGTCGTGTTGCGCGTCACGGGCGGGCGCGGCCGCGGGCGGGAAGCCGGGAAAACAACCATGACGTCACGTTGACGCGATTTTCGCCAGTATTTTCTTCGCACGTCCATTTCGGCGCCTCTTTTGGGTGCGAACAAAATCGTGCGAAGAAGTGCCCTTTTTAGTAAACCCCACGGGTCAATCTTCGCAACGTTGACCCGTTGACTTAGCACAGTTGACTTCCGTTCGGTTCGGTTTAGGTTCGGGGGCGCGATGATTTTTAGTACTTAGTAACCTCGATTCTCGTAATACTAAAAACTCGATATTCGTAACATTTTGTTAAGTCTGACACGCCCTAATAAGGCCGCCCCTTCAATATGGCAAAAAGAAACCCGAAATGAGGCGTGCCTGACGTACGGATGAAACGAAATACTTTCTGCCTGCCCGCCTCGTTGGCTTGTTTCTTTCCAAGCCTGAAATGCCGCCAATGACGAAGAGCACATGTTTTGTGAAGTTGCAACAAGCCCATGAAAACACGTTTGGTCTCAAGGTCACTGCTCGGACTCAAAGACAGGCCTTGTGGCTGCTTGTGTGTGGCGTCTTGTTGGCGAAAATGTGGGGAGGGCAGCGCAGGGGTTTGGGGGAGGCCTTTAGAGAAACGAGAGTTGCATTTTCAACTGTTCAGTTCTCGGACAGTGAGCCTTGCTTGGCTTGCGGCTGTGGAAACCATATTGAAGTTCCCCTCTGAGTCGATTCAACTCTACAAAAGAATCGAATTTAGTCATTTTGTTGTGAATCACAACATGGGGTGAAAGAGAAGTGGCGGAGGAGTGTCCCTCTGATGCTTCATGCGTCGTTAAACGTCCCTCATCCTAAAATGAAACTCAAAATTGTCCCTATAATAAGTAAAAATCGAAATTTTAGGGAATTCCCTGTTTTGAGGCGCCATATTTGCGCTGGTGCCGCCACGTGGCAGTGTCGGCACTCGCTCGCTGATGTGGCCGCGCCACGCTGGCACGAGCGCACGAGCGCCATCCCATCTCTGTACGGCAGGAGGCGGGCGGGCGTGCAGGCTAGGGTTGGGGGCACGGTCCCCCTCCGACCCGTGCCCAGGGGCACGTGCCCCCCCCCCCAAGGGGGGGGGGGGCATGCCCCTTTTTCGTGCCCCATGACGTGACTGCATTGAGCAATTCAAATCGGCCCCAAAAAGAATATAATATTTTAAAATCGGTACGGATGAAGGTACGAAAAGTACAGATGAATGTACTAAACGTACGAATCAAGGTACAAATGTACGGAAAATATGAAAAGTACGGACAGTACTCAACACAACAATCGTCACCGGCCCGGGCCCGGTCGTACGAGGTAAGCGTCACGTGACAGGGGGCACGGGGGGGCACGAAATATATGGGGAAAATTTTTGGAGGCGTGCCCCGGGCACGGACGGTCAAAAATGGGGGGCATGCCCCCCCCCCGGGCATGCCCGTGCCCCCGTGCCCCCAACCCTAGTGCAGGCACGTGCGCACGCGCGCCATCCCCAGGCCTCTCTACGGCCAATGTACGGCAGGCACACGCGTACGGCGACGCGCATTGGCTCGGCCCTGGGCCGGTTTTTTCGGATGGAGGCCGCCCTCACAGTGGTCCACGTCAGACACGTGCACACGTGGCAGGCTCTGACTGGCTGCGAGGCTTGGCGCGCATGAAGAGGTGCCCTCCAATGGGAACGCGCCAATGGTTGGCTCGCGGAGCCATGGCGGATGGGGCGGGCGGCGCGGGCCCGCCGCGGCCGAGTCGAGTCCTGGCCATGCGCCAGAGGGCGCGAGTGTCAATCAGTGGGGAAAAATCGAAATAACAATATAGGAAAGGAAAAGAAAAGAAAAGTCTACTTTCGAAACAAACCCTGAAATGACACCCTTGAAACCGTTTCAAGCTTGGCAAGCTCTCCACTAGGCATTGATTCCCAGGAAAGGCTCAGTACTCGTTTCGTACGTTGGATTGCTAGTAGCTTTGCCATAGCGGGTGTTTACAATATGGTCAGAGCCATATACGGTTGTCCTTCCAAGACCACTATTTTCGCACCTTCACTGTTTTCGCACCTTCATTCGTCCTGTTCTGTGCTACAGCACGCCAGTGCTGCATTCGCGAGAACAAGAGGTTGGGCGCTCAACTTTTGTGAGTGGCAGAGGACATCGTCTACTATGCCGCCTCGCTGGCACACACAGACCACCAACTTACAGCGAGCGGCGGCCACAGCATCGCCGAAGCCAACAGTGGCAAAGGAAACGGGTCATTCGATGTCCAACCATATACTACATACCGTATACCAAAACAAGTACCCTAATGACCACCCTCTGTATCACATCGAAAAAATCGCCAACAAACATCGCTTGATTTTTATTTGTTTGCATCCCTCCTTAGTGATCATCCGAATAACACACTCTGCAGTACTCAGCCTACCCTGCAGCGATGACACAGGCCTGCTCCTGCCTATCTACACGCCTCCAACATAACAGCACACCTTAATGCCGTGATCTCATATACACTAATACAGAAAACTCGTTTCGACCACTGCTTCCCCAGGTCTTCTTTCCTCACTAAAGTTACGGAAAATCAATCATCTTGAGCCGTATTCAGGGATGGGAAGGAAGGGAAACGGAGCCGCTGACATGAAGGCAACAGGTGGCAGCGGATGATTTGATGGCAGCTGCCCTCTCCAGTCTATCCCTGCATGCTTAGCTCTCACCTCCCTTCCAGATCGCATTGTTTCCGAGCTCTCGTCCTCTCTCTCTTCTGCATTTTCCTTCAACTGCAGCGAAAGGCCGGGCTTCACCGAATGATCTTTTTTTAGGGTCAGAGATGAGAAATTAGGGTTTCTATGTATGAGCATAGCCGTCATGAGTAACGGAAGGTAAAGTAGGCTGGAACGGAACAGGGTTCTGGCAGACTGAGAGGAGGGATTGCGGTAGAAGGCTATGGAAGCAGCAGTCATGGCGGCTGTCAAAGCGAGGTTCTCATACGCGAAAGCAGATGATGTGGTTCCCCCTGCAGAGACACAATTGGAATTACAATAATACATTAAAAAGGGTACAAATAGGGGAATTGAGACTACAAATCTTAGAAAGTGTTTCCTGCTATTGCATCAGCTGTCTCTGGGCAAGCATTGAAAGTTTAGGGTTGAATCTCACAGTGGACTGCAAGAAATCCAAGAGGGGCGAGGTAGAGGGAATTCCGCAGAGCTGCAGCCGCAGTTCTGCGTCCCGTTGCGTCAGCGAGAGAGAGCATTTTGTACCTGCTCCACTCCCACTCACACTCACACTCAGTCTACAATCTCTCCGACCTTCCTCTCTCTCCGTCTCTCACCCCCCATCACTATTCCCTCGCATTCCACAGGACTCCTTTCCCACTTCATCGCTTCTCCCACTGCTGGCCGCCCACATTCTGTTTCCACCCCCTTTCTCTTGGACGTCTTAGATTTTCATAGCATTCAAAGTAACTTACCCTCCCGCTGCATAGTCTTTCCGGCAGAGCCAGGCAAGAGCCATAAAGTGCGGGATCTGCCAAAAAAAGAGAGCGCTCGCCAGAACATATGCTCCCGGATCGAGCTGACCTGCAGCTGCAGACCACCTGAGCACCAGATTCCAACATATCAGATGGAAAAAAAAATATTACTGTGGAAAAATTAACGGAGCAACTTTGTACAGGCAATCTTCATAGAGTGGCAAGAAGACTTTGTTCAAGTTGCGCACAAGATAGGCGAGCAAGCACTGCTCTGTAAGGGCACTGTATAGCACTCGCTAATGGGTGGAAGGAATTGATATCTTCTGGGATTATTTAGGGTTAAGAAGTTTGGAGTTTGTATTTCGAGGATTTAAATTTTAAGGTTTGCTTGTAGCTTACCCCATGAGAGGAGGGAGTGCCCCAACAAGGGCTCCAACCCATGTATTGACCGGGTGAAGCTGCTTGAGAGGAGTATACACAAAAGCGTAGAGCCCGATGTTTGCAGCTCCCAATGCCGCAGTCAAATCATTGCTCTGCATTTTTCATTGTGTAAGGTAAACAGTACAATCCTAGAAATCCCTTTTTGAAAAAAGTTAACAGCTGCAGGGAAGCTTCAGGAATATATGCAACCAGGACTTTGGGTTTCCAAAACGGCTAGCTTTATCTATGAAAAAAATTCTTCAACATTTATAGCCTGCAAATGCATTCCACATGCATTCTTAAATATGTTAAACAAGATGAATACAGAGAAGAGTGGGGCCATGCACTGCTGCATTATTTTCCTACCTTGTAAGCCAGCAAGGAGATGCCGCATGCTCCGACAGAAATGGCCCAAACAAGTGCGTGCGATCTGCTCATGCGTCCTGATGGCAGTGGACGTTTCATGGTCCGTTTCATGGCAGCATCGTTTCGAATTTCGATAATCTGCGCTGCGAGGAAACGATACTACTACCACTGTAAGGCATCAAAAGATCAGAACATGCAGAAATCACTTGGCGCAATGCTCCAGAAAAGCTCGGATGTAGTGAAGACGAAAGCGATATTTTATTTTTCAAAACGAATAGCAGAGAGAGCAACAGTAGAGGACCTGATTTAAAGAGTTTGCTGAAGCTGCTGCCATCATGGTGCCAAGAGACGTCCATAGTAATCCGGCCATATCCACACTCGCAGGACTTCCCAAGACATAGCCTGTTGATGCAGTCGTGACAACCAATAGACTGCAAACATGCAAAAAATAACGCATCCAGTGTTTACAGCATCTTTACCATTTTCAGCAGCACGTTACAAGGTCTGAAGGTTTTCAGATACGTCCTCTACAATCAAAATAAAAGGTTGGTGGATACACAATAAGTGACAGAAGTTGATACAGGAGCATCATTAATCATGCGTCCTCGAAAAGCTCCGAGAGCAAACGCTGTTTAAAAGGATAGCAATCTTTCCCATTTGCTTGGAACTGAATACAGTGAAAAGTTTCGAGACTTTCATACATAAATAGGCAGCATATCTACAAAAAAGAAATTTGGAAAAGGCCCTGCAAAACCTAGAATCCCTAAAACATATGACAAGAGAAAAAATCAGCGTGCTTTTATTCACCTCAGCCGCGCCTTTGAAAGCTCGAAGTAGCACCCAAACTGCGCCTTTACTGCACTAAGGAGAGAAGGAAATGGGCGATTCCAAGCTGTGGCTCCATGAGCGCCTGCAGCGTTGATCAACGCAAGGCCATTCACTGCGCTAGTTGTTCCATCTGCAATGCTTCTTCCAAAATTTGCCGCTGCACCGCTAAACCCATACGTGCAAGGGATGCGCCTTCCATGATATGAAGAACCGATGAAAGTGTCCGTCGCATATGTGTTTTTTTCTAAGAATGCCGACCATAATTTAGGGTTTCCTGACTGCAGTGCGCTTGCAGCAGCACGGCAGCCTCTGCGAGCAAGCACGATTCCAGCCATCTTCGAGATACTAAGAACAAGATGCTATTGCCATTTGGAGCCCAATCTTCGCCCTTTTCTATCGCAGCAGGTGCATGCTGAGCGCAGAGACTATTCACATAAACTCGATATTTGAAGTGAGTCTGTCAGGAAGAGCGAGAACACAAGGCCACAATTCCCGATCCGCTTATACATTCATAATTGCAGCAAGCAAACCTCGTGCTGGTGTAGCAGCTGGTTTGCGCGGTGAATTGTGAACCCTAATTTCTGTATCTGAGCAGCTTCGTCCGCCAGCGCCGCACTGGGATGCAAGCGCACGCGTGCGGCCGATCCCGCCGTACAGGACAGTACGGACATCTCCGACTTCTTTGTACAGTAGACCCCCCCAATATTTTCGCCCCTCTTATTTTCGCTACCCAACATTTTCGCCCTGATTTTGCCAAAACCACTTTTTTGTACGGGAAGGCTGTGTTAGCCGTACTAGCCGTACTGACCGTATAGCCGTACTGTACTAGCCTTACGAACCGTACTAGCCGTATTGGCCGTACTGTACTAACCTTAAGGTCCGTAGTAGCCGTATTAGCAGGCCTCTTCAAATAGGGGAGATCCCCTAAATATCGTAAATAGCTTATTTATGTAAGATTTTGAGATTAGTTTACGTGATTTCAACTTAAATATCACACAAGCCCCAAAAAAGCATTTTTTTGGTTAAAAACAAAAAGGAAATGAATTGCATTTGCAACCACGATAGCAATGATGTATATGAACTTTACTTGTTGGTATAACAACACGGCTTTAGAAACTGGTGCAACCTCTTCGACTCTTATAGATTGGTAAATTTTACCAATCAATTAGAACAACTGTGCATTTGGCAATCACAACATA
The DNA here is from genome assembly GCA_037447605.1 of Zygnema circumcarinatum. NCBI lineage: Eukaryota > Viridiplantae > Streptophyta > Zygnematophyceae > Zygnematales > Zygnemataceae > Zygnema > Zygnema circumcarinatum. Next base: position 2,925,135 of record CM074804.1, read on the forward strand.
TAGTTGCTTATTCAAAAACCCAATTGCACTGAAACTTTGTAGATCCAATCCTAAGCTCTCTATTTCCTTTTCCATCCATCATTAATTACTCCAAGTATCACTTTAGAATCCATCATAGTCTTGAAATTTCCTCACAAAAACTCTATTCCAAATCATAACCTCTGAAATTCTAGGTGTAGTCACAAAAGAAAAACTGAAATAGGAACTAAAATTAGAAATGAAATGAAAAATGGTCTCACTCCCTTAGGAGTTTTAGGCTGATCAAGACAGCTATAGAAGTGATGCAAACTACTCAAAGAGACCCTCGAAGAGTGTTCAAACTATCAAACCGTTTGCAGTGAAGAATGCCTTCCAATGAAAAGTCTGTCAACCTCTTTCGAAACTCGTCTTTCTCCCATCCAATTACTGAAAAATCAGACTCGACGGTAGCAGTGTTGGGAAATGATGAAGTAAGGTCTCCACAAAATTCTCGTCCGTACGTGCACGGTTTCGTCCGTACAGTCCATATTTACGTGTTTTTACAAAACCAAGTTAGGGGACAGTCCCCTATCTTAAGCCGAAATCCCCTATTTGAAGAGGCCTGCGTATTAGCCGTACTGTACTAACCTTACGAGCCGTACTAGCTGTACTAGCCGTTACGGGCTCAAGACTCTTCCCGCAAGTGCCGCCGTAAGAGGCGCTCGTTCCTCTCCTCTTCTTCGTGGCTTCGATACGGTACGATACGATACGACACACACGGACAAACAGTAACTCTAACCTAATACCGCCCGCCTATTGTTAACACGGACACCCTTATATTTTCGCTACCCAATATTTTCGCCCAATATTTGCCGAAACCATGGCGAAAATATTGGGGGGGTCTACTGTACAGTAGGGATGGCCAATCCTTAATCCTTTTTATTTTTTGGAGAACTATATACCGCCGCCCGCCCTTTTTGGTTATCCCACCACTGTTTTTTTGAAATCCCACTCTCCCATTTTGGCTATTCCGCCCCCTTCCCATTTTGGCTATCCCCCCCATTTTGGATATTTCGGAAGGGGATTCTGCTCATTCTCTCTCGCTCCTTCGCTCTCTCCTTTATCTCTCTCTCCTCTGCTCTCACTCCTCTACTCTCTCTCTCTCTCCTCTATGTTCTCTCTCCTCGGCTCACTCCTCTGCTCTCTCTCTCTCCTCTTCTCTCTCCTCTGATCCCTCTCTCTCTCTCCTCTGCTCATTTTGTAACTTTTTTGGATGTTTTTGATGTGTTTTGCAACATGTCCCTTAAAATCCCATGGAAATTTTGAAGATTTCCTTTAAAAACGTTGATATACGCTATTAAGGGAAGTCCCTTAATTTGTAGAGGCCTGGCGCTTGCCCGTCAGAGTGGTTGCCGTACGGCCGTTCTAAATGTGTTTTATAAAACGGGCTGACTTTTAGGTCTTTGATTGAAATTCTAAAACACGGCACTGCGTTATAATATCCATGCTTACTTTGTGGGCGAGGCAGGCAGAGAGATGGGAATGCTTTGTGAAAGTATTCAGCGGTCGACCAGGGTTGTTGGGCGCAGTTTTGGGCAGCTTCTGCTGGTAGCTGCCAACTGTGGACTCGTCGTTGTAATATTGCCTGAGCCTGCATGCATCCGACAGGCAATGTTTGGATGGGAGGATGGGAGATTTGCGTAGCCCTGATGCAGCTTCTTACATAGTTACAAAGATTAAAAAATTATCTTTGAACACAATGGACCAGTCGATGAAGTAACGCTGAACTCAGAATCGAGGCCAATAGGCTCGTCAATGTATGTATTTGCTCGTCCTCGCTGTGTGCATCTCTAGCAATTGCAGCAGATTTGAAGTTGCGCCCGATTGTTACATGTGGGACAAGGGCGCTATATGAAAACGTTTACTTCGACATTGGGAGATGCAGGACACGGTAACCTCGATAAAGTGTGGTCGTCGAGACATACAAATGGCACATGCAAGAACACCATATAGTGCGCAGACCATGCTTTTTTACATTTTGATGCATCTGCTCTGCAAACGCAGAGTCCAACTCGTCTTCCTCTTCCTAACGATTGTGTTTTATTTCAGTGCATTTTTGGCAAACAAACGGCAGCCACCCTGAGAAGTCCGCGTTCTGCTATGGAACAAAGCTTTTTAGACCAAAAACGATGAAAGACCCTCTACACTCGCCTCGTCTCCAAGGCAGCTGTACATAGTCTTTCCCATCACTCTGACTTCTTTATAGTCTCAGGATAAAGGACGGCCTTCGCCCCTGTCGCATCCAAAAACTGCTTCGAAAACGGCTTCCGCCCCTTCGGAACAACAAAAAACATTCGCAGAAACAGGTCCAGAACATCGGGAGCGAACACGCGATAGTAGAGAAGTACGCCATACCATCCTGGAACGACAGTATACCGTTGCTGACGCAGAGCGCTACTCACAATGGACTTAGCAACTTGCCTTACGCTCTCAACAGGGGCAGGCCCCACAGTCCTCTGCACATACAGAACGGTAACATTACTCAGTACCCTATTCTGGATACGTGTGAACATGAAATATAGCAGGCTCTTTAAGTTGCAGGACGTATACTTACATCACGCACTTCTTCGTCAAATACGACGGACCCATACTCGTTGATAAATTTCCCAGCAGTCATTTCCGATTCCGTCCACCCTGGAAGGGCGATAGTAATGCCCTCAATAGATGACCCAAGCTCCACACGAACTGTATCGTAGAAGTTGACTACAGCTGCTTTGGAAGCCTGCAAGTTTCCATCCTCAGAGTCACAAACAATTGCTTTGTAGCATTACTTACCGAATGCCACACCACCATCTAGCATGTACTATCATTTTGGGTACCTTCAAAACGCGAAATATAATTGAGAATGAAAGAGAGAAGTACTCAAACTACGCTTTTGTACGATTCTTACATTGTAAAGCGAGAGACGAGGGTAAGGGGTGAAAGCTGCAATAGACGCTACAACCACAATCCGACCTCTGCTGCGTTTCAGATGGTCAAGCGCATAGTACATGGGGTAGATGGAGCCCCAAAATGTGACATCCTGAACACGCTTTGTGAAGATTACTGGTCAGCCATTGATTACTGGTTACCATTGAAATTGATAAATTTATGCAAATATTTCATGTTTCAAAAACAGCCAATTCACGTGCGATGATCATAAACGAGAATTTTAGCACAAAGAAAAGGAAAAAATGCATCACAAGATCATTACCACTTCGTTACGGACGTGAGTTGACTTGATATCTTCAACAAGGAACGATTGAGCAATTCCAGCATTAATCACGAGATGATCCACTGCAAGCCAAACATGTTTAGTCATCGTCAAGAGCAGCGGGTCGCCAGACAGCCGGGCCTGCTTGTGCATCAGGAGCCGCAGCTCTACTTCTAGAGCAATGTTTAACTACGATCAAGAATTATCTGAAGTTTACTGGATACGTACAACGGCGGAAAGTATCAATCGACGCATCGATTATTCTCTTGCAATCCTCGGGCTTCCTTACGTCAGCCTGTACAATCTCTACATATGCTGCTCCATGTTGACGACATCGCCCTGCTACTTCTCGTAATTTTTCCTCCCGCTGTGCTGCCAGAACCAGCTTCGCGCCCTTTGTGGCGTATTCATAGGCGATATGCTGCGCAATGGAGGAATAGTCAAGCTTAAGACAAAGTCGATTCCAACCAATACAAATAGTACGAGCAATACCATTTTCTTGCCCAAGAAAACTGGTCCATGTCACCGCAAGATTCCAAATACAATAATTATAATTCAGTACAATTTGAGCACCGAGATACCTCGCCGATGCCGGAGGATGCTCCTGTAATCACCACCACTTTCCCCTTGATATTCGTTGGGAAAATTGCACGGAATATGTAGTTCACTGCGCGAAGAAACACAAGTGTTGGGACCAGCACAAACAGAAAGGCAATCGCGCCCGGCAGCAGCGTCAAGTTCAGAATAGACTGAAGAATCTCCATTCTCTTCCTCGCCAAAGTTTCGCGGTCCCCTCTCCACAGTACTACTCAAGTTGCGAATGTTTGAACGCCTGCGACTGCTTCGAAGAGCGCCTTCTTGCAGGGCCTTCCTGCGCGCGTCCAAGAGTGGCCGAGCGCCTCTCCCTCCCTCCCTCGCTCTCGCTTAGGGCGGCCGGGCGGGAGGGCGCCGCGTGGCGGTCTCGCTGCATTTTCTCTCTCCCTCTCTCTCCCTCTCCCTCTCGTTGCGCTGCGCTGCGCCATGCCGTGCAGGATGGCGGCGCCCACCGAGCGCCACGCGGCGGCATGCACTGGAGACGGCGCGCCCGCCAAGCTGCCCGTCGGGTTTTTTGCCCCTGCCCGAAATATCGTCAATAGGTTTGGCGTCAACAATCTGTTTTTGGGCGCTACCTGCCCGGTTTATTCGGGCAGGTCCTGCAGAGGCAGCAAGCAGGCACAGCGCATGGCGCCGGAGGAGGACACGCTCTCGAGGGGTTGGGCCATGGCCTCCGTGACCTCCTCCGAGGCAGACAAGTGGCGGCCTGCGCTGCCTCCACCCTGCATGGAGCGTTCTTGTCATCCGCTGAGTCCCATCACGCCTCATGGTATGGCATGGCATGGTATTCCCATGTCATGGCATGCCATACACAAAGTGCGAGATTTGGAGGAAGCGAAAGGTGAGGGCTAAGTCAATGCTGTAGCCGCAGAGAGGAGATGTTCTTCTGATATTTCAAAGGAGACATATAGTGCTGCCATTTTCGTTTTCATAATGGCAGGGTTCAGCATTGAGGAAGCTGTGTTCTGTTTAGGGTTTGGAGTGCTGGGAGGACTGTTAGTCGGAGTCGGCCATGGACTTTTGGAAGTCTTTTGGTTCACTTTACTGTCCGCCTTGCAGCGGAGAAAGTATGTAGAAAGGTTGGCGCCTTCATTTGAAGTGACAATGGACAGCTATCGGCGGGAGAGCTTCTTTGCGGTGGCGCTGTCCCACATTCCTCTCTTCATTGGCTTGATGGCTGCAAGGTAACTTGCCTTTACGGTACAAAAGCCACTTTATTTAAAAAAGTAGTGGAAAATCTGCGTCCGGCATTCAAATGTTGAGTGCGCACTCGTACTTGAGAATCAGAGCCATGGCAATGAAGTCAAGAAAGGTAATAGTATGAAGGGGCCTGAGAGTTTGGGGCCATTGACCTATCGATAGGGACCACTCTAAGAACAAAGCAACTTGGTTGCTGAGCCGGAGTTAGCCCAAAGTTCCCTTTCAATGCGTTCAAAGCTTCCGAATGTTAAAATAAATGTTCCGATTGAAGCATGTTTCCTTGGATGTACGGACAACGAACCGGGAGGCTTGGACTGGATGCTAGAAATTGAAAATCCGTGCTCAGTCCTGAATGAATCGGTTTACAGTAAATGAAATCACAAGAAGTGGAGTCATGCTCAGCTGGTTCCAATCGCAGAATAAGAGGGCAGCTATGGGAGTTTACAACTGAGGCAATAACCTGGTGGCTTCTGCAATGTCTTGACAGCTGCAAAGGTTGCAGATAAAGCAGTGCTGAATCTTGGAGAGCAAGTTTTTTTGACAGACTATCTCCAATCGAAAAGATTATTAAACCTTCGTGGGCATCCCCTTCAACCTTTATCCTTAGCAGTCACATTTTCATATTGAAGCTTAGTACCGTAATCCTCAATTTTAGCCAGCATTTACCTTTTAAAAGTACCAAATAGCAGAGACTGCTGTTCCTGTTCACACACACCCCCCTCCCCCGACCCCCGGGGTCCCTTCCTTCCTCTTTTCTTCCCCATTTCCTACATTCTTCTCCCCTCCCCTTCTCTCCCCCTCTTCTTTCTCTTCCTCGTCGTCGCAGGCATGGACTTTTGGCTCGAGCAAGGCCAGATCTCGACATCATGGGCTCCTTGACCTTTACATGGGTCATCATGGTTCTCCATGATGCATGGTTCTGGTGTGTCCATACCGCTATGCATCACTTCAAGAGCCTCTACATGCGCATACATCAGTTCCATCACGACTCTGGGGGCGACATCACAGTATTCAGCACTGCCTTTGGTGATGCAGCCGACATTTTCCTGATCTTCCCCACCTTTTACGCGCTGCTCTTCACGTGGATCCACCACCAGCCGCAGTGGAATCCGGTGTCGTTCATCTTTCTAGGATGGGCATTCAACGGAGTCAACATGATGGGTCATTGTGGATATGATCTGCCCGGATGGGTTTACATCCCAGGATCCTTGGGAGTGCTGTTAACCCCTGGAGCCCAGCGCCCGAAGCATCACTACATCCACCATCTGGATCCACGGTTCAACCGCTCGCTGTACTTTACATGGTGGGACCGTCTAATGGGAACATACAGAGAGACGCACCCTAAGATAGCCAACGACAAGCATTGGTGAAGAAGGCTTTGTGCACAGGCAGTTCCTAGAAAAATGTGCACGGACAGTAGGAATTATTTTTTTGGGGAAGGGAGGGAGGGGGGGGGGAAGGGAGGGTGGGGGTACTTGCACATAGAAGTGCGAGGAGCTCGTTCAGGAAGAGCCTCAATCGGTGGACGAGCATGGCTCCGCAGGAGCAGGTCCGTTGCAAATTCCTACTATGACAACTGCGTCACAGTTCTGTTAAGATGCAGCTATACATATTGCACATTAGGAGAAGACCCCCAACGTTCCCTTTTAGGAACACCTTTCGGCCCCTTCCTGTTTCCTTCGTCTCCCTCCCTCGCTTTGTCTCTCTCTCTCTCACGCACATAGGGCAAGAGGCCCTGTCATATTGTATACACTAAACAATGAGTGCTTTTTAGAGCACTGGCTTGTACTATATACGCAGTATAGCAGCTACATGTGCCAAATTCATTGTTGCCAATCCCATGAATGTAAGATGAAAGAAAAAATGTGGATGAAAATTTTCAAAAGCGTGGACATGGATAAATGAGAATTTGCTGAAAAATCTTGCAGCATGCAAAAAAGCATTACTTAGGAGTACGACTGGTTGAAAAAATGCACCGTTGGTCAAAAAACTACCTACTCCTGCGGAAAGAGGGAGCACGAAACTCTTACCTATCACGAAACGGGAAACAAACATAAAATTTTACGCCAAAATAAAAAAAAATCTTATCTACAAACGACAAGCTATATATTCCCCGGAAATCAGTCTGCGACCTCTCGCAAGGCGAAGTTTACGCCGCAATACTTCACAGTGGGGAACACGCCTTGCCTTTTCGAGAAAGGGTATTGAGTTGATCCGTCCATGAGGAAAATGGAGGGAACTCTGGCGGGCTTCTTATGGTGAAGGGGGGAGCGCTTTAATGGCTGCCAGCACTTCGGAAGGTTCTGGAAGGCGCTTGCTCTGCAGGGACCATGAACATGATTCCATAATTAAACTATCAGAACCACAGTAGTTAAAAGCAGCCACAATTGATAATGCCAGACTTGTCTTCAGCTATCTCCACAGAGAAGCTAATGATGGAAACATCTTGACTTTTGCAAGACCAAGTAGAGCTGGAATATATCCATATACCTGAAGACGGGAGAAGATGACAATCCCTCCACTCGAGACCTCAAAAGCTCCGCTTCTGCGCGTCACCTCCGACCCAAATTTACCATTATCCACCCTTCAATCCAAGCAATCAAAGGAGCTAATATCTGTCGAACCGGAAAAAGCTGTCAAAGTGAGCCAATATAGGTCACACTGAAAGCTCTGATTGCTTTCGTCAAACACAATGAAATTCTATACTGCACAAACCATCCTAAGCGACATCCCTGCATTATTTTCTCAGACAAGAAGATGAAGGATGCACGGACAAGTTGTTTCACTTAAAGCGAACCAAGCTAGGAAAATAGCTTATTCATTCGATCTTATTCATTCTGAAATGAAGTGATTGCTTAAGAATTACAAGGCCAAATGACAACACGCAAAATGTATGTACCGTGGTTGCACGCCTTCCGGATTGCCAGAAACCATAAGCTCTGGATGTGCATCCTCTGTGATGAAGGAATGGGGCCAAAAAAAAAGAATAAACGTTAACTTGAAAATTAGAATAAGCGCAAGTAAATATAAGTGTGATAGCATAAAAAGCGTGAAATACAGAGATTGCTAACCCTTTAGGCGAAGTTTAATGGAATACGCACCTATCATATCTGCGAGCTCTATGAAGAAGTCGGTAAGATCCTCATCCTCCGAATACTCCACCACTACCTGCACAACAAAGAACATATGCATAAAACAAGTCTTGAATTTCACTCGCACTCAGGGCAAAAGCAGCCTTCAGGAGTGCACACTATGCAGTCATTTTGACGTGCAAAGCCTCCTTTCACTCAAAGCCATTGCACACTGATCTGCGACTGCAGCCAAGCTCAATTCCTGCTGTTCTTCCTGACACATTTAGCGTGATTCAATCACAAGTCCGCACTCTCCACCCTGCTCTTCTCCCAGTAACCTTCTCTCCCTCCCTCCGTCCCTCCCTCTCACAAACCTCTCTAGGAGGTGGAGCATCCAGTCCTGCTCGTCATGCAAACCGGCGCTCTCCCAAGCTCCAATGGCTACCCTGCACGTCCCTCCCACTTCTCCCTCTCCTGTCTCCGCCCTGCAGAGAAGGTACGCCTGCAGCAAGCCGCCATGGCCGCGGAGATTCCAGTGTTCTAGCTGGCAGTTGCAGCCATGACGGAAGCCTCCGAGTGGGAGCGGCGCGGGCCGCCCTGCGGAGGGCGGTCGCGAGCAGCATTGCCTTCCGCCAGGCGAGCAGCTGCGGCAGCTGCAGGTGGAGGTGGAGCTGGAGGTGAAGATGGCACCTCCGGAATTTCAGACGTGTGCTCGCGAAACCTGATGGACCTGGAAGGGAGACTTAGCCCGATTCATCGTCTTCAAGGCGCATGGTTAATCGGCGTTGGTCTCACGCTGGCGATACGCCGCCGAGTGTGTGTTGCGGACAAGCACTGGACCGCATGGAGCGGAGAACCACGAGGGGAGGGAGACCGACCTTCGCAGCCAAAATCGGCAATCACAATTCATCGTTGGAAGGATCACTGCGTGTAGTTGCACGCTCAACACCGAAGCCGCAGTTGCGTGAGGCCCACGGAACTAGCCAACAGCGCACATGGAGCGCCCGCCGCCTCCAGGCCGCAGCGGGCGGGCGGGCGGGCAGACAGCGGGGCGGCGCCTCCGCGGTCACCGCCGGCGGCGGCACATGCCCGCGGGGACCACCGCGGGGACCAGCGCGGGGACCAGCGCGGGGACCAGCGCGGGGACCACTGCGGGCCCACGAACGAACGGGGGACATTGTTCGCACGCAGGCGGGCGGGAGGGGGGACTCGAGGGGGCCTGCCTCGGCCTGCCAATGTCAGCAAATGCGGATGTGCCACGTGCGCCGATTGTCCGACGTGGATAGCTGTGATTGGAGAGGCGTCACAGGACGGGCGGCACTTTTGGCAGATATTTGCCCCGCCTGGTGGAGGGAGTGCGCATGCATGCAGGGAGAAAAAGGGGGGCAGGGGGCAGGGGGAGGGGCAGGGGCAGGGGCAGGGGCAGGGGCAGGGGCAGGGGCAGGGGCAGGGGCAGGGGCAGGGGCAGGCGCTTGGAGGGGGAGGGAGGGTCGAGCGGCTCTGCCACATGGCGCGCTGCAGCAGCAAGGGAGATGTCCGGATGTCTGGGGAGGAGTGTGCTGCTGCGGTGGGAGCAGGGGCGAGGGGAGTGGGAAGAGGAGGAGGTGGAGAGGAGCTTGTTTTTGACATGGAGATTTGTGGTGGTGAGGAAGAGCGCGGATTTGGATTGAAGGATCGTGAACAAGGGGCTTCTGATGCGGCTTCTGTATCGCTGGAGAGCGCGGACGACTCTGATAACAGCAGCGTGGGGTGCAGCGAGCTTTCGAATTCCAGTCTGGAGTGCTGTTGGGGAGGGAGTCCCACCTCCCCGCACGTGCTACCGCAGTGGATGCCGAGCCCTAAGCCTGGAATGGTGTTCCAGACGGTGAGGAAGGAGGGGAGGATGGTGCTGGAAGAGATCCGAGCCGTTCATCCGAGCATCATCCGACCCGTGCGCCAGAACGGTCGCCTTATTCTGCGCGAGTATAAGCAGAGCCAGCACGCGCCTGTCTGGCAAGCCTGCCATACATATGACAGCTATGCCAGCTGCTCTGCTCGGGGCCGTTTTCGGAGTGAAATGGCTCGACTTCATAGAAGATGGTCTTTGGATGAGACTCCTCTCGCTGATGCTCCCGCTGGCTATGTTTCAAGCAAACCCCCTCTTCCCAAGGGGAGGAGAAAGGAAGCTGGAAGGGCTCAAGCAGAATGTCTAAGTTTTGAAAATGTCGGAAAGGCAGCAGATGTTGAAAGCAGGGATAAAGTTCGGTCTATCAGCGAGAGGGGTCTGGTGAGGTCACAAAGCTTACCGATTGTTTGTGGCGGCTATTCCAAGCGAGGAATGCAGGTGACTCGAGCTACCGAAAGACCGGAGCTGGCGGATGACATGATGTGTCTGTTGGAGGTGGCGGCGGAGAGTCTGCGGCAAGGGAAGGAGGCTGCAAGAATGCGAAATTGAGAAAATTGATGGGAGAGAAGTGTTGGACGCTTCTGCCTTTCTGTCGGACGGGATGTTTTACTTTTGAGAGATTTGGGAGATTAGTTTTGCCTCTGGACGACTTGATGTGAAAGTGGTGAATTGTACAGTGGAAGGTGGAGCCCGGAATACAGCGAAGAGTGGGTTCACTTTGATGTCCAGATTTTGTCCTACAGCTGTAAATAGGCCTGTGGAGGAACGGAACAATTCTTTTTCGTTTTTGACCTTAAAAGTGAACAGAAAGGTAGTGAGGCGTAGATGCTGCAGCTAAGTAGGAGCAGGTTCATTTGGGTGCCTTGCCTTGTAGGCGTCCTCCTTTGTTTGTCCTGTTTCTAGGTTTCTTCTTGCTGTAAGCTGTAATTTGGCGCCGCTCCTGAAACGAGGCAGGCGAGAGGGAGCTCTCGAGGTTCGCTCTGTAACGCTTGAATCGGAGGGCTAGAATGAGGAGGGAGTCCTGATGACGGATGGGGAGTGATTCCCTTTCCAGAATGCAGATGTCTTAGTCGACGAGATAACTTCTGTCAATCGTTAATTGAGTGAAGTTTTACGACCTTGGCAACTTTGTTGGTTATGTCTGCCTTCCATCTTTTCTTCGTCTTCCCGTCTGCCCTCGCCGTCCACCCTTTCTCCCCCCGTACTTTCCTCCCTTTACCTCACTCTCCTCCAGTCTCCACTGCTGTCGTCCCCTCTCACACTCGTGATTTATGTGTATAATGTATGACTAACTTCTCCTTTCACGCCTGAGTGACATCTGCTCACATCAAAGCTGTCAGCCGACAATTACTGACACCGAATAGAGGTAGTTCCAAGGCAAGGGGATTGCTCCAACCGACCTATATAGTTTAAACACGTACAGGGTTGTTGATTAACTCTGATTATACCAATTTGATAACTCTACCAACACGAACGTTTCTTTAATCACATCTCCATTCTCCAGATATAGAGGGTAGACAAAACTCCAAAACATGGTTCATGATTTTTACGGAGCATTCGAAAAGAGCACTATCCGAGAGACCACCCAACATATATACCTCCCGGCATCGATTGATACAACCCACGGAATCCCAAATCCGAGAGAGAGAGCGCGCGCGAGAGAGAGATAGAGGGAGAGAGTGCAGAGCAGAGAGAGAGCATCGCTTTAAAAGATATTCCTCCGAAAACGTTAGGACAGCATGCAAGAGAGTCCCACTACAGAGCTTTACAGGAAAACAATGTACAGGGAGCAGCTGCAAAGCCTCTTCAACTTAGTCTGTGTGGCACAGCAGGGCCTTTGGACATCCCCAACCGCGTCTCCATCACTGTGTGCAGATCAACGGTGGATCCATACTCAGAGTCTCGCGGATCTGCAAAGTATTAAAAAAAAAAAAGGAAAAACATCAGGTTCAACAAGGATCATAATACCGAGAAGACAAATGAGAACACTGGATGACAATACAGGAATAAGGACATCCTTGCTGAGGCAAAGAGATTGGTTCAACAAAGAGATTGACAAAGAGCCTTAGGCTGTTTTTTGACAGATAACAATGAAAGAAGAAATAGAAAAAAAAAAAAGAACGAGAAGAAAGAAAAGAAGAAGAATAGAAATGCGGATTTAAGGTTAAACTTACCGCCAAGATAGTCTTCGAATCCGAATTCCTCCAAGGAACCAGTGAGGGACTCCAAGCCAACAAAGGAAGAGGGAAGCCCGGGAAGACGCAGTGACCTAAATTCAAGCAAAAAAAACGCAATAGCCATCAAATAAGAAAGGCCTCGCTCCGATTATCACACAACCTCCCTCCCTCGTCGATAACTTCCAGATACATATTCCAAAATTATTATGTCCTAAGCCAGGCCTTAAGGGGAAAGCAGAAGGCAAAGCAAGGCATGCTTTCACATGATGGGAGATGTAGTAACAAGTACTTTGTCACTTAAAAAAAAACTGTGTCACAGCGACAAAATAATGGAAAAGAACAGACAGACACGAAAGAGATTGAAAAGGAGCATGAAAGCAGATGAAACACGAACAAATATACCTGGACAATATTTGCCGCTCTATGTCCATCTTCATGGGAAATGCAGATCCGTACACCCGTTGAAGAAGCATTCGTTTTGTTTGAGCTCGTTGAGCAGCAGTCTGCAACACCAGCAGCATATTTAGTTTGTGCAGAGCGTTGTTGGCTTACTGATGGAGTAGCGTACAAAACCATAACTCTAACCTAATCCTAACCTTAACCTAACACTAATCTGGAATTTGACCCAGGGAGGGTAGGGCCTCCTCATGTGGTAGGTGCTTGTAAAGAAGAGACGTCGTGCCGTGCGACTGAACCAAGACCGTAAATTACCATTTACCCATTTCTTGGCAAATAGTTCAAAAGGTGAATTAAACCCTAATCGATGGACGACAAAGGTTCAGGGTTTTCAGGAACTTCAGGGAATTCAGAGTTGATGAGTTCACAAAAAATGTTAGGAAGGGCTTAAATTCTAAGATTTAGGGTTTACCTTTGCAATGATCGCTTGCACGGGATGTGCAGGGGTAGCCTCACTTTTGAAAGAGGGAATGCCGAACCGGAGAGCGTCATGGGGGGCTTCCAGATGCGGCAAAGATGGCTCCGAATTCTGCAATAATTCACGTCGCTGCTAAGGCTTACATTTACAAAGATAAAAGCTAAAAGTTTGGAAATCTCAAAACTGATTGTCAAAGTTTCCGATACTGATGAAGGTAAGCTGATGATGTAACTGATGAAGGTGAGGTCAATTAGCAGCAGCAAGCATATTATTATTCAGGGACTCTGCTGGCGGGTGCCAAGTATTTGACATATTTGGGTTGGGAGAGGGGTCTTTCATGGTGGGCTTTTACTCAAGGGATGGTTACAAGATAGAAATATACATAGTGGCACACCATACTGAATCTCTTAGTCATGCAGAAGAACAGTTTCATGAGATGATTGGCTTACGTATAATCATGTTCTTGAGAAGAGGTTAGACATATGCATTCGACGTAAAAACAAAAAAAACACTCACATGTCCAGTTTCAATCCATATCTAGTGTAAGCGTTATCTCAAAAGCCCAGATTTCATTTTATCAGGTGTAAAAAAATCTTCAGTTCGAAACCCTAAAATGCGTGTATTCGACCAAGGGGATCAAGAAGACATGTAAAAGCATCTGAAACTATTTTCAAGTTTCAGATGCTTTAAAAAAAAAAACGATATATTCAACCTCATTCGAGCACACCGCGAGCTGTTGGCTTCAGGCTCCTCTATGCAACCAAAAAAAATTGATGAAGGCGATTTTTGTTATGCCATACATAGAAATTACATAAGGAAGAAATAGAACCCGAAGCACAACATGCTAAATTCAGCCATACGTGGCCGATAGGAGGAGCATGACGCTCACCATGGCTGCTGCAAAGGACGATGCAGACCACGACCGCCCGCCCGTCTGCACTTAGCACTGCAGTAGTAGGAAGCCGTGCTTTGTAGATCTGGAGGAATATTGTAATAAATTTTTAGCTTTGTTCTCCGAAACCACAAGCCGGCCTAGCTCAGTTGGTAGAGCGCAAGGCTCTTAACCTTGTGGTCGAGGGTTCGAGCCCCTCGGCCGGCGCATTCGGGTATTGGCAGACATGCGATTAGACCTTTTTCTTTTTACTCGTTCACATTTCATTTATTTTTTTGGACGAGGCGCTGAGCCTCCAATCCCTTTCCGCCGACCGTTCCAGTCAATACTTACGATACGATATCTAAAGTATCGTCCTCCGTATCGCCTTGCTGCCCTGCCCTGCCTTCCAGGGAGGGCGTCCACGAGGGTGGGCATCAGGACAGGGCAAGCATGGCCATGGCCATGGCGGCGCTTCCTTCGCTCGGACCTCCTCGTCTTCTCTACCTCTCCCAGCCGTCTTCGTTCTCGGGTGCCTCTCTCCCGTTCCCTCCTCGCCACTGCAGCTGGACAGGTTGGTTCTCTCCCTCGATCCCTCTCGTCCCTTGCTTTGAATCCTCTTTTAAATTTCTGTCAGGATGGGCGTGATTGATTGTCTTGCATTTTATAAGCAGAAAATGGGACAGGAAGTTGATATTTCCGAGTCAAGGTTTGACAGTTAGGCGGTAATGTTAAATAAGAGGCGTCGAATTGGAATTTTGTGGTCTGCTGTCTAGGGTTACAGTGGAAGCCGCCTTATTGTAATCTAGTTTTTGTCGAGATACAGACATTACAGGGAAGCAAGGGGGATTTTTGTATCGTTTGTTTCAAGAATGATGTAAGAGTGGAAATCATGCATATGATGATGTAGTCCTGCATCGCGATGGCATTGTTAAATGTCGGTCGTATGTGGAAATTCTTTTCATCGAACGAGTCAACAATCAGTATCTTATTATTTTTGCTGTTAAATGGTGGCGTTGCGACTCCCATTCACATGTTCTTGGTAGAATTTCAAACTCCTAGAATATATAAAGCGTCAAGTGATAACCGAAACGTTCTCCTTTCTAACGAGCGCCAATTTTTCTACCCGTTATTTTTTTTTGAACTGGACGACATACACCACCTGTAGAAGTCCTAACGTTCTTCAGTCGTTTTTTCCTGAGTGAGAACCAGTGTAAAGAGACATTTCATGCAAACTTCAAGATGTTGAATTTCCTGCTCCTCCCTCTCCCTTCCTCTCGTTCTCTTTCCCTCGTTCTCCCCATCCCCTTCCCCCAACTTTCGCCTTTGACTCTTTTTCTAGCCCTACACTC
The DNA here is from genome assembly GCA_037447605.1 of Zygnema circumcarinatum. Lineage (NCBI taxonomy): Eukaryota > Viridiplantae > Streptophyta > Zygnematophyceae > Zygnematales > Zygnemataceae > Zygnema > Zygnema circumcarinatum. The sequence continues at coordinate 2,940,370 of CM074804.1, forward strand.
TCTCTACAGTCCTTCCTTTGTTCTTTTCCCTCCTCCCCTCTCCCCTCCCTAACCCACCTTTTTTTTCTCTCAGGAAAAGCACAACGCTGGTCGTGTCGGAGACAAGTGCTGACTTCCGCCTCCACTGGAGAGAACTCTCCCTCGTCATCTTCTCCCTCCCCCCCTTCACAAAATCACTCCACACATGGAAGCACTTTATCCAATGGAGACCTTCCCACTCTCTCCGAGCACACTCCCTCTTCAGAATTAACTGAAGACCCTAATCCTTCCAGTCCTAATGCTCGTCCCTGGCAGTCAATTTCGAATTTCTCTCCCACTTCTTCTACCGTCTCTCCCTCTCCTGATGACTCCGACCTCCCACGTCAGCTGATCACATTTGTAGCCATTGTTGGAGTCTTGGAAACAGCCTACTTAACGTATGAAAAATTTCTTGGAAGCGCTGTGTTTTGCCCCGTGGGAGGATCTTGCAATGGAGTTCTCGACAGCCCTTGGGGAACCGTTCTAGGTGTGAACACTTCCTTATTTGTGAACTACCAGCTTTGGAGGAACTTGCTTAGGTGCGAACGCCCTTTTTCTGCCCATTGGGGGAGGCTTTTTGAAGATAATTGAATTTTCTGCTTGTGAGCTATACGAGGTGCTTTTGTCCCATGTTTTGCTTAAGGTTTCTGCAACGGATTGTATTTCAGCAATTAAGTACCTTTTTATTTCTTTCCAAAATTCACTTTTTCCAAGCCTTCATTTCAACTCAATGCAGGACCCTTTTCCTGAAACAGAAACTTCTCTCACTCCTCCCTCCCTCTTCTGTCTCGACCTGCTGCAGGCCTCCCTCTCTCCCTCTATGGCTTGGGAGCATATTCTGCAGCCGCGCTTCTTGCTCAAACTGCACAGTCTAATCCAACAAATTCAGCACTGCACAATGTTCCAAAAAATCTTCTTTTGGGCCTCACTTCAGTCATGGCTGCCACAAGTGCATATCTTATGTACATACTGAATACGGAACTGGAAGGCATGTCCTGCGTGTACTGCCTGCTGTCAGCGTTCCTCTCTGCCTCTCTCTTCTTCTGCACGCTTAGGGTGAGCTTCTGGAGACTTCCCTATAGTTTATAGACAAAATTAAAATTGTCATTTTACACCGTATGAAGGTTTTCTACTGTGCCTTATTGTACTCATTGGCTTAGTTGCATGTATGTGTGCTCTTTGCTGTGGTAAATCACAGCACAACGATGATTGAACTTCAATAACAGACACCATTTCAAGTGCAGAAAGCCTAGTAAAGTCAATTTCATGTAGGAGCAATGCTGCAAGGTGGCGAGCAGGGAATCGCTGTCCTGGAAATCCTATTTCTTTCAATACTCTATGAATATTCCCATACCCTGAACCCTTACTTTCCGAGTCCCCGCCTGCAGGGGTTCTCCTGGCGGTCGCTCCGGCAGGTCTGGGCGCCGCAGGCGGGCCTCTCCCTCCTCGTGGTTTGCGCGTACGCCCTCGCAGTGGCCGGCGGCGATGTCAGGTCCGCCCTCGCAGGGTGCGTGTGCTGGCAACGGGGGCCCTGCTGCATGACGTGACGTGACGTGACAGAGGGGAGAGAAGGAAGGAGAGTGATGGAGGTGGTGTGTAGTGTGACGTGACGTGCTGTGCTGTGATGCAGCGAGGGAGGAAATGAAATGGTATTGGGTAGTGGAATGGTGTTTCTCAATGATATGTGTTGAACTTGATGTTGTGCCGTTGTTATGTGGAGTTTTCAACGTTTCCATGGTTGACTTGCTGTGGCAGTTCCAACGAAATCGACCTCCCTCCCATAGAACCGCAAGTATCAACGGTGTCGACTGCGCCAAGTGTCGCGCTGGCGAGGCATCTGCAGACAATTGGGGCCAAAATGTACGGAGCGTTTTGGTGTTCGCACTGCTTTGAGCAAAAGCAGGTACGCGGAACTTGCATTGAGGAAATTGGGGGAGTCTCTTTCATATCCTGAATGCCGTAGAGCATTAGAAACTCTGACGTCTTCTAGATCATGATGTGAATTGAGGCACATGTTCTTGAGGCGAGAGTTGGGTGGGGGAGAGAATAGGAGAAGGAGCAGAAGAGAGAGGGAGCGAGCGGGAGAGGGAGTGAGCTCACTATGCAGCCTATTGCGGGTGTTTGTAAGCAGATGTTTGGGCAGGAGGCCATGAAATTTGTTGACTATGTGGAGTGCTACCCGGAGGGATACCGCCGGGGGGTCGAGTTGGCCCCTGCCTGTGTGGCTGCCCAAATTGAAGGATTCCCAACATGGGTCGTAAATGGGAAGGTAAGGAGGGAAGAAACGTTTTCATTAGATTTTTTTTTTTTTTTTTTCTTTAAGGTGCAGTTTATGTGGGAAGAGCCAATCCGCTTCTACAGCTCTAGCAAAGCACGAGAAAGTGGAAAGTTTGAACTTGGAGTTTCGAGAGGTTTGAAGGAAGTGCTTAAAGTCGAAAGAACTTTCGGCATGTCCCAAAATTTGAGTTTTCTGGAAGGCGGAATATTGAAAAGAATAGTGCGAATCTTAGGAATTCCAGTTCGATCCTGGAACTGAATGTGAAACCGTTTGAAAGCCTGAAATCATGGAAGAACTATTCCACTCCGAAACCGGATTGAAGTTTTGAAATTCCGAAAAACCCGGACGAAGTCTCTAGGGTTTTTAGATCTCCTTTGACAAGAGGTAAACCATCAAAATGTTGACAATGACCGATTTTTTTTTTGGTTGGGGGGGGGGGGTTGGTGGAGACAGGTGCTTCCTGGGGAGCAGGACTTGGAGCAGCTTGCTCAGGTTTCCGGATTTGACGTCACACCATACGCTGATTAAAGTGTTCTTCAACATCGATGGCGGAAATGTTTCTTGACGTTTTCTCTGGGTAATGGATTAAGATTGCCAGTCACTGTTTCCTTGTATATCCGGTTTTATCTTTTAGTGTTTTTTACTATATAGGCCCTGGTTTATAGTTTTTGGGATAAACCCCGGTAGGAATGAATGCATGCTGGGGCTTACCGTCGACGTATGGCGGTGGGTCCAATGTGCGCATGTTCTGTGTGAAGCACAGCGTGAGTTTTGGAGAAAGCAGTTAGACCTGCACATGGAGCACAAGCAGGAAAATCATTTTGGAAGGAGAGGGGAACTTGACTTCTGAATTAATGGAGAAGAAACCAGAAAAGATGCCACGCTTCAAGTCCGGTTTTGTCCAATAGTGGACCAAGGACTGTTCGACCCAAAATGTGCATACTTTGACAAATGGGTCCTACATTCCTCCTTTCGGAGAATTTAAAAAAAAAAGGGAAGATATGAGTGTTGTAGTTGTGTCAACGGCTTTGAAAAAGATAAAAACGACAAGAGAACATGTTTACAGAAGCTCCTATGAAACCCATGTAAACACGAACAGCAGGCCTCTACAATTAAGGGAATTCCCTTAAAATGTGTATAAATGTTTTTAAGGGAAATTTTGATATTTTCTAAGGGATGTTAAGGGTATATATTGCAAAACACCTTAAAAACACCCAAAATAACAGGCTGCGGATCAAGATCCTCGTGCGTTGACTTTTTATAGAAATGTCTTCGAACCTTAATTATGTGAAGTGAACTGAAACGGAAACTGATCGAACACATAAGCTGAATGGGTACGCGATATACCCCATTTTCTGCGCATTCAATTCAATGAAACGTACAACCAATCAGGTCGCGCGACGTGGCAACGTCAGACTTGCGGCAACTATACCCCATTTTCTTTAAATTCATCTTTGACAACCTAATCGAATCCGTAGGTCACATAAAACATTCAAATCGAACGCTGTCGTACGTAGAAAACGACACTTGGCAATGACTAAATGGTTACGCGATATACCCCATTTTCTGCGCATTCGATCCAACGAAAAGCACAACAAATCCGGACGCGCGACGTTGCAACGTCAGACTCGTGGCAACTATACCCCATTTTCATTAAATTCTTTTTTTAGCCTGGTATGTTGGAGCTGTGATTAATTTGACCAACACCATAACCAATAGGGGGGTAACACCATAACCGTTTCGGGCGTTGTCAACCGAACCATTCCAAATCTTGCGTGTCCCGTGTTTGACAGAACAAGCTGTTACGGTTTACCAACCCACCCCGGTACAAACATGCCGTTTCGGGCATTGTCAACCGACAATCACAATCCCCCGATTACGAAAACCGTACAAAAAAGGGCCACATCCTCGTCCAAAAGACGATTGTCCGAATACAGTGGGGGGTCCTCGTATTTACCACCCCAAGGAGTGCGTCCTCAATATTTTCGCCCCGATTTTGCCGAAACCACTTTTTTGTACGGTAACTTGTGTTAGCCGTACTTTCCGTATCGTTCGTACTGTCCGTACTGTTCGTACTATCTGTACTAGCCGTTACGGGCTTACGCAAAACGCACCTAATCTCCCCGCTCGTGCCGCCGTAAGAGGCGCTCGCTCTTCTCCCCGTCTTCTTGATTTCGATACGATACGATACGATACGATATTGTCAATACGATACGAAACTCCCCGATGGTTGGATGACGACAGTATGTACGACAGTATATGCGTCACGATATGTCACGATACGATACGATGTTAAATGATACAACACGATACGGTACGATATGGTATGGTACGATACGTACGGTTAAACATGAACTCTAACAGAATACCGCCCGTCTATTCGTAACACGAACCTTATATATGCAAATTTAATATTTTCGCCTCATTTTGCCCGGAACCAGGGTGGAAAATATGAGGACCCCCTACTGTACTGTAGGGAGTCCTCGTATTTACCGCCCTAAGGAGTGCGTCCTCAAGAAATTCGCCCCGATTTTGCCGAAACCACCTTTTTGTACGGTAACTTCGTGTTACCGTACAGTCAACAGTCATCTTATTTTCGCCATGGTTTTGGCAAATATGAGGCGAAAATATTGATTTTTG
>CM074804.1:2958089-3000117 GCA_037447605.1 Zygnema circumcarinatum
AAGAGACGACGGTCAAAGGATCTACAACGGGAGGACAATCGGTAGGTCAACCGTCGCCGTCACCGTACTGGCACGAAACAGCTGTATTTGGACAATCGTTGTGGACGAGGATGTGGGTCCATTTTTGTACGATTTTTGTAATCGCAGGATTGTGATTGTCGGTTGATAATGCTTGAAACGGGATGTTTGTACCGGTATGTGTTGGTAAACCGTAACAGCTTGTGTTGTCAAACTATGGACACGCAAGATTTGGAATGGTTCGGTTGACAATGCCTGAAACGGTCATCGTGTTGGTCAAATTAAAAACCGCTCTAACGTACCGTGTCGTGTTTGACAGATACGTAACAGCTCTATTTGTAGTTTGACAAACGGTAGCCGTTGCCGAATCCATTGTTACGACAGCCTTATTTGATGTGACTTAATAAATCACAACGCAAACTTTCATTGAACTCGCGATGGCGAGGCCATCAAATTTACATGGATAAAGGCAAAATGTGGAACCACGAAGGACTGGTCACAAAGGACCGAAACACAATAAAACGAAGCTAGGAGCGGAAAACTACGCCTAGGCACAACAACGCAGCCCTAGAAGCAGCCGCGAAGGTCACCGACTTAATAAATAGTTTTGTTCGTTGATCATTTGCGTTCAGTTCGGCTTGGACGTCGTTGGTTTCTGCTGTGCCAAGCTACGTGGAATTTCTGTCACTTCATCACGGTACAAATCTAACCTCCCTTTTTTGCGTTGCCGTAGGCAAAAGCTTAGTCATCGTTTTGATCCGTACGACGGGTTCGATTATGTTGTCAAAGATTAATTTAATGGAAATGGGGTATAGTTGCCGCGAGTCTGACGTTGCCACGTCGCGCGTGCTGATTGGTTGTGCGTTTCGTTGGATCGAATGCGCAGAAAATGGGGTATATCGCGTTCCCATTCTGTCATTGCCACGGGTCGTTTTCTACGTACGACAGCGTTCGATTTTGATGTTTTATGTGGCGTACGGATTCGGTTAGGTTGTCAAAGATGGATTTAATGAAAATGGGGTATAGTTGCCGCGAGTCTGACGTTGCCACGTCGCGCGTCCTGATTGGTTGTGCGTTTCGTTGGATCGAATGCGCAGAAAATGGGGGAATATCGCGTTCCCATTCTGTCATTGCCACGTGTTGTTTTCTATGTACGACAGCGTTCGTTTTGAATGTTTTACGGGACGTACTGTTGTAAATAGGGTATGTGTCGCAGCGTGTTTAAAGTGGCCACGTGGTGCATTCTAATTGGTTAAATCGCACCTTGCGCAACTGAACAGAACACAATATTAAACAGCTTATGTGTTCGATCAGTTTCCGTTTCAGTTCACTTCACATAATTAAGGTTCGAAGACATTTCTATAAAAAGGCAACGCACGAGGATCTTGATCCGCAGCCTGTTGTTTACCAATCAATCAACACACACGTGTCAACCACATCATGTAGTTAGTTACTCATTCAAAGACCCAATTGTATCAATGCCTCGCATAGCTCATCCAAAATTTTCCATCTCCATTTCCATTCATCATGAATTACTCCGAATATGATCTTCTTAGAATTCATCATAGTCTAGAAACCTCCACTCAAAAAACTAAATTCCAAATCATAACCTCCAAAGTTTTGGGTTTTAGCCACAAAAACTAAAACTAAAGAAAAAATTGAAACTTGAAATGAAATAAAGAATAGTCTTATTCTCTTGTTGCTGCTTCTAAGCTGAACAAGACGGCTCTAAAACTACTGCAAACTACTCAAAAAGAGTATTCAAACTATCAAACTGCTTGCAATGAAGAATATGCCTTCCATTGAAAAGTTTGTCGAATGCTTCCGAAACTCGTCTTTTTCGCATCCAGTTACTGAAAAATCTGACTCGTCAGTAACAGTGTTGGGAAATGTTGAAGCAATTGTCTTCACAAAATTCTTGCAACATTCGAAAACTTCGGCGCCCTCATCTTCTTCACCGGCGCAGTTCTCGCTAAAAAACCAACGCACGCAGGCAGGCAGGCTGCAGGCAGGCGGCCAGTACTACTGTACTGCATCGTCCGTACAGGCCTTAGTTACGGGTTTTTCCAAAACCAATTTAAGGAGGAAACCCTTATCTTAAGCCAAATTACTTTGTTTGAGGATGCCTGGCGGTGTCGCAACACCGGACGATGGAGAGCAGGAAGTCCGTACAAGGGACTGTTAGAGTTTTAGATTTCAGTATTAGAACGTTTTAACGTTTTTTTTCGTTTGTGCTTAGGTCCTTTGCAACCAGTTCCTCGTGGTTCCCCATGCTGATTTTGTCCAAGTACATTTGATGGCCTCGCCATCGTGAGATCAATGCAACTTTCCCCCCTCTGACTTTTAGAATTTTTGAAAATTAAAAAAAAAAATGGATTTTTTTTGGAATTCTAAGACACGACACTGCGGTATAATATCCATCCCTATTCATTATTATCCCTGCTTATAATCTTGCTTTAAATGTGCAGCGTAAGTTTTAAAGTTTTTATCTCAATCGGTTTGAAAGTCACCAACATTGAGTCGAGTTCTGATTTCGACTGACAAGTTAGCACCATCAGGTGCCTCCAGAACATTTGCAATATTGTGGTTGCGCCGAACCTTGCACTTCAACTCAGCCCACAAGAGAAGTCCCACAAAACGTGGTTTGCACAATAGAGCCGCTTCCGTCACTATCTTTACAAAGCGCTCAGATTCATCCTTCTTGGCAAACATTTCCTGAGGTGATGAAGAAATGGCATCTTAAGGTATAAACATCGTCAAAGTATTACGTCCTCATATCAGAAAAGGTAAAAAAAAAGTCAAGCAATGACTAAATACGTTGTTACTGATGTCAACCACGAACGAGCCTATATACAGTTCAAGCACATGAAACTGAAGCCTTCAGAGTTTTGCCGGCAAATAAATTAAGTGTTATGTGCCAAGAAGAGCCAGCTTCTCCTGTTGCAACCAACCTGATTTCAGGGTTCCTGCTTGAGCCAGGACTTGGCCTCAAGAAGGGGCAGCCAAGTCCTGCTTACAACATGAGGCGAAGGAGAGCTACCTGTCACCCACTCCCAGTCTCTTAGAGTCTACACCAGCCATAAGCTCCACAAGTGCACCAAACCAGCAAAACCAAAAAACCATAACGAGGTTTTGGAAAGGGGGTCACATAATGGAAGCTCAGAGCACATTCACTTGAAGGTAGAGTCTGGGGTTGCACGAACATACATGTGGAAGAAGGACCAGGAGAAGAGATGAAGAGAGGGCTTAACTTACTCTGCCAAACCCGCGTCCCTCGTTCTCGACAACGATCAGAGCAGACAGACTGCGGTAGCGAAGTAAAAGAATTGCAAACAATGTTATCGATAAGGCCTTGGTTTCCTAAACCAAAACCTAGCTAAAGAAGGCAACCAAGTCTTGTCGAGCCTCAAAGAGCAGAGGTAGGACGGTGATTGATTGAAACAGAGAAGAAGAAAGATCGCAACGACTCTAGGAGCAACATACTTTGAAGGAAGCCTCTAAAGTATCATTGAACACAGAGAAACTGATCGGCTCTGTATTCTAGACAGGCAGCAAAGTTTACTTCATCCTGTTTAAGCATCCCAAGCCTTAATACGAGCACGACTAACTTAGCTATGGGCTATAGTTTGTCTCCTCACCTCAGAGGCTTGACTTAATCGAATGGTGTCCCTCACAACAGCTGTCAAGTCTGCCTGCTCCTTGCCCGGCGAGAAGTACATTACCTGTTTAACCAAGGAATGACCTCCCATCCCTCATTCACTTCGTGCAGGGGAGCTGAGGTTATAAAATCCTTCAAATCAGTACTGAGTGTTCCTCAGGAAGTTCTATGAAAAAGGAGAAGATGCTGGATGCACGGAACAAGAATCCATGTACTAAAAACAAAACGACAAAGTTTTTTCTTGGAGTTGTTTGAACATTTTACCGAAGGGTCGTCATTGTCTGTCCCTGCGGACGTGAATTGGTCTTCTGTAGGTGTAAGCCAAACATAAAAGGGAGCATCCACCTGCCAAATTTGCAGAGTTCAGCATCTTCACCTAAGTTCATGACTGTGCAGCCACAAAACAAAACAGCCTTAATATTTGGAACAACCAGTAAAGCCACAACAGAGATGTGCTATCACGATTTTTGCATCCTCAGGACTATGTCAGTTTGAAACGACTGATTCCAACTGCCAATCGGTCTGCACTCATCAAAAGCTAAAATCTTCTGTATATTCCCTTCACCCTTAGTCCTTCGTCTAACGTCTCGCCCTTCTCTTCCCCTGGTCTTACCTCTTCATTTTTTGTGCTTTTTGATTTGCATTTGAACTACTTTAAAAGTGACATCTAGAATGGGGCTGAAGCATGCTTGAGCACAAATAGGCCATGCAGTGGAAGGAAACAAACCGCACTGCAGTACTCTTCCGTACAAGTGTTGCATGCCCTCAGAGTAGACGTTACGACACGTCCCCTGACATAGAACCCCTGACCAAGCTGGTCGTTCCCCCCAACATAACAGTGACGTTCTCAAGCCTTTAACTTATCAAGATACTTTGCAACATAGGCAAATAACACCTAGAACTCATCAAGTCAACAAAAGAGTACGCGGAAGTGTCCAAATCTTGCCGCATTCTTGAAGTTGAAGAATATCCAAATGATTGCGACAGAGTGCTTTAAGGGATACATTGAAGTTACGCAAATGGTGCTTTGCACATGCATATGGATTCCAGGACCGAGTAGGGAACCTCACAGGAACCTCACGCTTTCCATTTCAATCCAGAAATGAGATCAGATTGAGATTGTAGTCTTGAATAAGAGTTCTTTGACCACCCGATGACCTAAGCATTATTACTACGCTTTCTACATGCAAGTTTAGACGGCAAACAAGACACATGGTGTTTAGATGAGCAAAAAGGTGCGTGCGTGCATGATTGAGAAGTTCGAGGAATTAATCTTCGAGGGACTTGCTGATGCAATCAGTGAACTGCATAAATGCAATGCCATTAACCTTGAAAATCTGCTTCTCATCGTTTTAGTCCAGAGATGCAAATCACCTTTTGGACATCCATATTCACCACTACAAGGTCTTTTCGTGGACGGCCGTCTCCAGAAAAGCCTCCCAGTGCCAACTCAGGCAAATTTAGGTCTGTCAAATTTGTTGTCTGCTCAGAATCCCAAGCGTCAGCCCAGCTGCTATCACTCCGTTTCACCGTGATCAAATTCTTAGACCACTTCCTCTCTTCCAGTCTTTTCTGCTTCTTCCTGGCTCCACGAGCTCCTTTCGATGTATCAATGTCTGACTGCTGAACACCCAACCACGCTTATATCATGTGAACTGTGTTTTCAGCCCCACATTTCTGTCAGCTCAAATAAGTTATGGGCAAATAGACATCAACAGCAGCATCTAGGGCTCAAGCTATGAATTGACTCAGTTTCCTTCTGACAACTGTGAATATAGAGGAAATTATCAAATGTTATTAACACACACCCCTTTTGGCTCCTTTGGAGCACTTTTTCGAGCACTTGCAACTATTCTTGGCCCGGCATAACTCATGCGGTACGCCTGCCTGTTGAGGTCGAACGCACATGGAGAGTTATTAAGGTCTTGCAAAGATATAATTGAGCTGAATGAGAGAAATTGGTATCGAGCTGCCATCAAAATGCTTCTGCGTACTATCTACTGTAGTTTACAGATTTTGAAAAAATCTCGACAGGAGATTTGTGTTAAGGCCAGCTCTCTGTCAAGATTATACCAACAAACTAGTGCACTGCATTCGTTAATCAAGCAGGAGCGTCAGTAAAAACCATCCATTGATTATTCATTCAAATCCCTGCACTTCACTGTGCAGCGGCATTGTATTCAGGATTTTTCCATTCATACTCCCACCATCTCCCAGATTTTGGAAGTGCAAACTTTGACGTCACAAGAATGTTAGAATGACGTAGCTATAGTGGCCGTCCGGTGTTTGAGATGACGTCAGCTTGAAGCCCTCTTCAGAGCGGTACCGTATTTTGAGGAAGGGAGTAGCGGCTGACGTGAGATGTGAATGTTTTTTTTTTTTTCTTGTAAAAGCACAGAGGCCGAGGGCTGCTCCGGCTCAGACAGTATCAAAGCCTGGTATTCTGTTTTTTATTGCAGAGCATCTCCGGATGGCGAACCAGGGAGCCAAAAAGCGAAAGGAGGAAAATGAAAAGCATTTGAAAATGTTGCAAATGATCATCGCCGGAGCAAATGTAGGTCCATTCTAGTTCTGGATGCTGCTCTTACTTTTCATGCTCAGAAATCGAGGTATCACTTGTATTCTCCATCCACATGTGCCCTTTTTCCTGCAATTTCTTGCTGCAACTTCTTACCTCGTCAATGAATAATTTTTTGCACGATCCTTCACTCAAGTCTTGTTGCAGAACCTTGACTTTGATTCCGCTGAGTTTTCGGAAAGTGCCGCTCTATCATTCAGGTTGCTTTTGTGCTTGTCCGGCTGTCGCTTCGCTATACCTCCTTTACATGGCGCCATTGGCTGAGTCTTGTTTTCACAACCACAGTATACAAGACACTGTATGATCAGCTCAAGCGAATGGCTCAGCCGGCGTATGACGGGAATGGAGAGCTTTTAGATGGAGGTTACGACTTAAAGATGGGCGGTCTGTGTGGGTGATTATCGCCCTTTTTTGTGCGTTCACCTTCGTGAAACCTAGAGAAGCCATACTTGAAGTTGAATTTGATGTAAAGAGCATCCATAATAACAACGCCACTTCATTTCCCTCTTAACCAGAGAGAGAGTGAGAGAGAGAGAGAGAGAGAGAGAGAGGGGAGAGCAGAGTCTGCCTCTCATCGCAGTCGTTTCGAGTCCTGTGTTGACTTGAGACGACATCTTTTTCTGTATAAGTTGCTCGCAGAGTGTTTTGGGTCAAAAAGGACGAACTGAACTCGTTCGGTGGGTCGTGCTCGCAGGTATATGCATGATATCATCTACGTGACGGCTTTTGTTCAATCGGCATCAGTAATTTCAGATTATTTTTGGTGGCTATATCTTGTGGTAAGCTTTCACACTTTATACGAACTGCAAAGTACTGCGGAGCAAGAGGAAGGTTCTTACTCTTATGATCTGCTGCAGGCTGGGGATTTCCACCTCAATTTCTGGAAAATTATTGTCTTGAATGTGTCTCTCGAATTTTTTTTTTTCTTCGTGATCAAACCCACGTATATGGCATTATGTGCAGGTCCCTGGCTTTGCCTTGTATAAACTCTGGGAGCTTGTCCTGTATCCTTACTTCTTCCAGTCCTCACCTCCAGTAAGTTTCGAGACGTTGTAACCCACTGTATGGTTGGATAGTGCTATCTCTTTCCGACATCTCTGCAAGTCTGGAAGGGTAGGACCATCGACTCGACTGAGTCCCCTTTGTTTCGGTTTAACTTGACAAGTTATTTTCATTTTTCTGGTTATCGTCGCTGATTCCAGCAGTGTAAGGAAAGTTGGCCTCTTGTTCATCGTTTCAGATACTTTTCTTTTCTTTTCTTTTCTTTTGTGCAAGCAGGAGGAACAAGAAGATGAGAGGACGAGGAAAAGGCGAGAGAAGTCGGAACGGAAAGCAGCCCGGCCTCGGCTTTTGAGGGGTAGAGCACGATGACCATTGTACGAATAGTGAAGCAGGGTTCGTGGAGCAAACGACCACGTTTATGCGACTGCATACAGGTGGAGATGTGACTGCATGGATCCCTGGCGCTTCACACAAGATTTGAGAACTGTGTCTATTTAGGTTCCGTCACAGAATTCCGTGGTTCCGTTGTGAGCACGCGCTTAGCTCAGTCATTTCTCTCAGTTTCAGTGTCGAAGTGGTAGTGAGACCATGTTTTTTAGGGAGAGGAAGGACAGCATCGATTTTGGAGGAGCTCGTGATTTGGGAAAGGAAAGAAGGGCTGTTATGTTTTATAAACTGATTTTAATTCCCTCCCTCCTTTGGCACACAGGGTTGTTGACATGCTTTCTTTTGTGATGGGGGCGAAGATTAGGGTTGGGACTGGACCTTTCTTTAGGTGCACCTTTGTTGTTCTGCCACCCCTCACCTTTGGAGCTTGCGGAATCCTGAAGCATTTCTAAGAGTATAGCGCTGCATGGTGATAGGCCCATTTCCAGCCTGGAAAAACTGCTGGTAACCCAGAAGACGAGGATCGTTTTCTCAAGCTTCCTTGGTATGCACTTCCCAGATCTTAGCAGTGGAACATGCGTGCCATGTGTTGCACAACTTCTCATGCTACGGTACTAGTAAAATCAGCCATGGTATCCATGTTACTTTCTTGAACTTAGCGAACATTACGGAATTTGCTGTTCGCTCGCTCGTCCTTTCTCTCTCCCTCTAGTGCTAGCAGAGCTACCTTGAAATGTATGTTTTAGAGCGAAAGGAATCAAGGAAAAGGGAATGTTACACGTCGTTCGGACAACCCTTAAATGGGGCGCTTCTTCAGAGTGTAGGCCCAAAGCTACGCCTCTGTATGGGTCGGGACGACTACTGGGAGTCAGTTGGCTGCAGCGGACCACACAGACGTCCTTCATCAGTTTGAACTCGAACACGTGGAGCGGAAGCAGACTGCGTGTTGGACTTTTTATTTGACTACGCAGCTTCCTTCCGTCCTTCCTTCCTTCCCTTCCTGCTCTAGAGGAGAGAATTTGCATTGATCGAGGAGTTCGACTCGCACATGGGCATGACCAATCTGAGAAAACCACGCAGGAACAAGAAGAAAAAATAGAAATAAGGATTAGGAAAAGTTTAAACTCTCCTAAATTTTTAGAGTTTGCCCTCTCCTTTCTGGGGCCGTTGACCATGTCTCCAACGCTCCGCTGAAAAAAAAAAACATAATAATAATAATTTTACCCCATTATTACCCCATTTTTTAGTGCGAATGTGGTCGCGAAGCTCGCAGGTTTTCAGTTGCAATCTGGAAACCGGGCGAGCCGGGGCTGCTAACGATCGAATTACGTCAGCAAATGTAGTACTTTTTTGGCCACATGGAAAAAACGGCCCTGACGTCGGCTGACGACTGGCTTACGGAATTGGTGACGTGAAACAACGGAAATCTACGGAACCGCCTGCATCCGTTTCGCACCGTTTCCGTACGTTTGGGTTTTTTAGAGTTTCGGGTTTTATAGTTTGGAATTTTACGGTTTGCGCGTTGTGGGTTTAGGGTTTAGGCTTTTAGGGAGGTTTAAGGTTTTAGGGGTTTTAAGGTTAGGGGTTTTAAGGTTTAGGGTTTCAGGGTTTACGCAAGCAGGGAGGAAACCACGAGCGAACGGTTCTACTGTCAGTGACCGCAGACACTTGCGGCATTTCAGCATTAAATGGAATTTGCTATTTCGAATCTCTTATCAATTTGAAGGAAAATGAATTACAATTCAGAAAAATTTACAGTTTGAAAACTGAAAACTTCGAAAAATAGAAAGTGGTTTGCGATAATTTTAAGGATGGCCGCGTTCACATTTGAAGCGTATCCGGGGCGCTCGCTGACCCTGCTGCTTTTCGAGGGCGTTGTGAACTCCGCGTGTGTCTCTCTCTCTCTCTCACTCTCTCTCTCTTTTTCTCTCTCTCTCTCTCTCTCCCTTCCTCTCTCTCTCCCTGTCTCTCGCTCGCTTTTCTTCTCTCTCCACCTCTCTCTCCCACGCCCCCTCTCTTTCTGTACTTTTTTCGGGAAATAATCGCTGCCTCAGTCTGTCTTTGAATATGATAAAATTTTCATTTAAGTTGTAAATTTACGGCTTGCATTGGAAAAAACCATCAGACAAGGATAAGTGTTCGAAAAGAAAACAAATAATCTTATCCGTCTGAATTGTTTCCTAGGGAACAAGTTTTCACCCCTTTACGTGTCTTAAATTTGTCCAAAGAAATTCAATGATGAGTCTGCAAACTTCTCATTCCTAAAGTCATATCCTGAAACTAAAACATTGAAACTCTTAACGTTCCTTTAATCCCCTACTCGCGGAGCTCCAAAGCCCTAAACCCAAAACCTCGAGTTTCTGAACCCTTCGACCCCACTTGCCTAATACCCGAAAGCCCTTTACTTTTTTATCTCTGAACACAGAAACGGAGAGAGAGAGGGCAAGAGAAGAAGAGGAAGAGAGAAAGACAAAGTTCCTGTTTTCTTCCCTCCAAAACTCATTATTTTCTTTCACTTTCTTCTGACGTACCCTGAAGCCTTCTTCGAAACCCTAACAGCTTTGGAACTATTTTTACTCCTCCCTCTCCCGTCCTCCGCTCTCTCAAATTTTGTCCCTGAATGACCGAAAATCTCTGGGGCTTAGACCATGGATCCGAGAATCCGACATCTGTAAAGATTCCGCAACCCTGACACTCGTACATTCTAACCCTTGAACCCTGATTTCACGCAATTTTGCATTGAATGGCGTGGGGGAGGCAGAGAGCTGCTGAAGAAACTTCAAGACGCTTCATTGGAACCGGAATTGGCGTTTATGAATGCGGCCTTGGTACTTCCTCCACATTTCTCTCTCCCTATCTCTCGCTTTCTTTCTCCCTCACTCGTCCTTGTTTTCCCCTCTCTCTCTTCTTATTTCATCACTCTCTCTCTCTTCCTCTCTCTCGCCCTCTCCCTCCTCTCTCCCCCTCGCTTGGATCTCATCCGCCCCCCTCTCCCTCCCCCCTCCCCCTCCCACCTCTCTTCCGCCCTCTCTCTCTCCCCCTCCCTCTCTTCCCCCCACCCCCACCCCCCCTACTCCCCACACTCGAGGCCCTAACAGATGAGGATCTTCTCCCTCGCGTTGAGAATTTACAGAAATGAAGTTAGGGCTTGGGTTTCACACTTCAGGGTTCAGGGTTTAGGGTATCGATGTCCTGCGTGAGGGCGTGGGCCGTAGGGCTATGCTTTTCAACCTGATTCCTCCTTTTTTCCTTGGGGCAGATTGTGAGTCCGTTTCCCCTCCTCGCTGCGGCTTACAAAGCTTTACTCTCCCACTCAAGGGGAGCCCTCAAGACGAGGACGCTTCATTCCGAGCTCGTTTACAATTACTCGTCGTCAAAACATGTGCGAACAAACAAACAACCGAACATCACCAATGCAATAGGTTACCTGTGTGAATGTTATTGTGATTTCCAGTGGTTTCTCTGTAGAGAGAGAGAGGAGGGCGAAGAGGGGGGAAGAGAGAGAGGCGGGGGGGGAGGGAGAGAACGGGGTCAATGGTGGGTACAAACTTGTCATTATTTTTTTGACAGATTTCGGAGTCCCTAAAGCGATGGGGAATCTCTGATGACACTTCGTACGTTTTGGTGGCACGGTTCGATGCCACGTCTGAGGACGTAAGTCGAACATTGATTGTATAATTAGACATACGTAGTAACTATAAAATATTAAATGTGTGCATCAAGTACAAAATCGTAAAGTGTGTCTGTAAATAAAGTTCAAAAAAGAAAAAAATGGAACCTAGAACTATTATCCGATTGAGTTTGAAGTTTTTCTTGCGGTTTTTGGTCATTTTTTCAGTTTTCTGTCTCACCATCGCTGTGAATTTCGGGGCGTTGGCAGCTGGCGAAGATTCGCAGCCTGGTGAAGGGAAGAGAAGTGGAGTTGTCTGAGATTGCGCTGCGAGCTGACACGGATTTGATTCAGAAGGTGGGCCACACACAGACGGGAGTTAGAGATAGAGGGGGACGGGACGGAAAGCGAGAGAGACACAGAGAGGGGGAGAGAGACAGAGGGGGTGGTCATTGTGTTTTGCTTTTCCTCATCGACCGTCCTTGGGGTGGTGGGGCACAGAGCTACAAGATTGGAGCACTGGAGTTGGATGTCTCCTCGCTTGAGAGTGCCATCGTCTCTCGAATCGCCTGCAGAGATTCCATGTGAAGTACCAGAAACAGACTAGTGTAAAAACGCCAGTAAATACCATAAAATCTTCGAGTATTAGAGGGTGCTGAAAACCTGAGGGGTACCCTGAGCCAGCTTAGCGCTGTAGACAAGGAAGCGAGTGATCTCAGACCTGGGGAGAATTTTGTCTCTTTTCTGGAACTATGTTGCCGCACTATTCTGGTTTTACCAAAATAAAGAAAGAGCTTGTGGAGGCTCTTGTTGGAGTGTCCATTCACAGCGCAGTGAGGAGGCGCCGGCTAACAGTTGCTGTTTGGCTGCTGTCTGTCTAGTGACTTGACTTCTCAACAATTTTCATGCTGCCTTCCGGATCCCACCGACGGAAGATGCATTTCCATGTCATAGTTATTTCCATGTCATAGTTATTTCCATGTCATATAGCTAAGACATCCAGTAAAGAGGTCCAAGTCTTACGGCGTAGTTGCAAAGAGCACCTCTTCGTTTACAGCATTCCTAAATCTATGCCATCAACCTTGAACATAAAATCCGTCCTTACTTCCGTTTTACATAAAATTGCCCCACCTTCGGCAAGGAGCAAATAATAGTGCAAAGCGCGCAGCAAGACGAGTGTGACGAATTGTGCTTTCTAAAGGGACATAGGAACCGGCTAAGTTTCTAAGCTGTACGAGTCGACCAGTATGAACAGAACAAGCCACTGTTGGCTTTGGCTCCTCCCTCCCCAACCCCCCCCCCCCCTCTCTCTCTCTCTCTCTCCCTCTCTCCTCTTTCTCTCTCTCTCACTCTCTCGATCTCCCTCTCTCTACATCTAGCTCTCTCTCTCTCTTTCTTTTTATCCTCTACCTCCATTTACCTCCCTATTCCATTTTCCTTAGGATTTTCGTTTCTTCTTGTCATTCGTTTCCAATTCTTTCTTTTCTCTCCCTCTCACAGAACGCCTTCCTCTGCCAGAGAGAAACCCATTATCTTCCGCTTCCTCTCTGATATGTGGTGAGGTCGAATTCCCGGTCACTGAACTCCAATCCATCGGGCGTAATCCACCCACCTGGTTATTCACCACCCAGCCATAACAAAATTCAGCACGAGTGCCAAGATACAATATTTAATCTAAGTGAGAAAAAAGAAAGAGAAAGTTAAGTCAAAGTACACGTTTCATCGTATACCCAATGCTTAAAAAACTGTTCACTTTATTAAAAAAAAAAAAGGTGAGATGGGAGGAGACTTACATGAGAGACCCTAAAAAGGTGTTGCCGGTGCGGGCTATGAAGGAGAGCACAGACAGCGCAAGCTTCTTGTCGTGAAGCATAGGCTCAAGCAGGCGCTGCTCTACCACTCCTGCCAACACTTGATACCTACATTCCCCACAAAACATGGTTTCATGAAACATGGGTTTACCTTCTGCTCGGGCCCTCGCTCCCGTCATTTCCTTGTGTGTGTTTCATTGTGTTGTCCTACATTGTTGTATACGATTATTTTCATTTCATCGCTCCTAATGAGGCCCTTGCAGGCGCGACAAGCTTGTAGAGTCTGAGGGCTAAGTCATGGCAGGAATTCCTCACCTCAGATTACTGGAGACTGCCATGTACACGCCGTAGGCCACACTCGTTGCAAGAATTGGAACCTCCGTCTCCTCCGCAACCTCTACAGGCTTCTCTTTGCTTCCAACCTTGCGAATCGCAGAGAGACCGTTGGTGGCTACGGTGCCAAACTGCACATAGACAGGGCGGGCAAAACAGGTCATGCGGATCTAAGGCTGGGGTCCACAAAGAGCAAAGACTCAGATTACACGAAAACCTGCTCGCCTTTCCCAGCAAAACATCCACTAGTTTCAACTCGTGCTCATCCAAAAGAGATACAGTGACTTATAGCTCTAGCCCTTCTCAGCTAACGCTTGGTTTTTCTGCTGAGCTGCCTACTGGGGGGTCCTGACTAAAACTTGGAGGATAAACATAAAAAAAGGGTGAACAGCATGTTTGCACTTTTCGTAATGCCATTGTGTATGCCATCCCTTCACAGTGAGCAATGAGCAATCCATCCACACAAATGTTTCCTAGAGCCTTCCAAACATAGCCGTTCACGGTACACCAGTCATGAATTCTCAGTCACGAGTTGAGTTCTGTTACTCACCAATGATGCCGTTGTACCAACTGCCAAAAGCTTCGAGCCGTTCCTCTGCACAAATCAAACAAATACGAGGAATTAAATTTATGGACGGCTATTACAACAAAAAAAAAACCACAGTTTTCCGGATGAATGTGCTGTATCTAAAAACATAGCTGCATTCATTTCCAGGAAAACGGAACAGACGTAACAGCAGCATAGGCTCGGCTGTCTTTCGAAGTTAGCTGCACTTCAAGATGAAACAGCCTCAGGGTAAACAGGGCTTGCGCAATCTTTAGCAAGACACCAAGAAGCACATCTAAATATAACTTCAGCATTATTAAAAAAGTTACCATCCTTCCTAAACCCGTATACGTTTAACCAATAGGCTTGGCCATGACGCCCAGACAAAAGCTGGCAGAGAGAGACGCACCACGATAGCTGCAAGGCGTTGCAGAAGGGTATAGCTTGTTCCTCGCAGCGCAACCTGTAACGAAGTAGTAAAGCAAAAGACAAATTAACCATGGGAATAGCATAGAAAAACACAAAATGGATAAAAAAGAACGTCTTAAAAAAACTTAAAAACACAAAAAATGCCAGGAAAGCGTTCGTTTTTTGGTGAACCAAAAACCTGGAGAGAAAATGCTAAACAGTATATTAATTAGCAAATGCAAGGAGGAAAAGGAGAAAAGCTGCGGAAAGCGAGAAAAGAAGGCAGTCCCACAAACAGTGTGCATTTGAAGAGCCTAAAGTGTACGTATACAGGTACCTGGAAGGCGTTATCTGGGCAATTATAAAAGAACCGGGTAAGCGCGCTAGCAGATTTCGTCAGTGAAGGCCGCAAGGAGACTGTCGGTGCAGGTAACCAAACAAGCATGAAGTCCGCAATCACGGCCATAATCTGCGCCACAAAAAGCCAGCTCCACACAACACACCACTACGTCAAAAATATAGTTTCAGCCCAAATTTGTTAGGACCAGGTTTGATCGCTTCAAACGAGAAAATGCACTGCAAAAGTTCATTGAACTACAAAAAACCTTTGCCAGGATTTATCGTGATCTCTCACTCATTACCCGTTTAACTTCTGCATATCCATCTCGGGTGCAGCTCCAAACATTGTATGCTTCAAAAAAAAAAAGGGCGTAAAGCAGTCTCTGACTTTAGATTGCAAATAAATTACACAGCGGAAGGAAATTGTAAGCAGGTTATTGTCTGTTCTCCAGCACTTACAACGTCAGCAATAACAAAGTCGAACTCCTTCCAAAATTTCTCCCGACGGCGCTCAATTTCAGCAGCTGTCTGTATAGCCCAGAGAAGAGAGAAAGAGCTCAAAAATGGCAAGCAATGCAATGCTTGCCTGCTACGCTCAGGTACCTTCCATATTGTTCTTCGAATGTTTACCAGCCACAAAGAAATTTTCAACATTTATCTTGCCAGTTCCTTCAAATAAACGTGGACATTGTTTCTACAAGTTAAGCTCCCATGTGGCGATTGACTTGGACTTATCAATTGGACAGAAGCTGTCATACTTAAACTTAGCAGGTGACAAGTTAGACCTAGCAAGCATGACGGTTCCCATAGTATTCGTTAAGGAGAAAAGCCGCTAAATTGCGCAGAAAAGAGCGCAATCAGATCCATAAGTTACCTTAGTAAAGACACCAACACCACACTCTATTGCCACTTTGGTGAGAAATAAATCGTCTGCCAATAAGCGCTCCTTGAATCCGGCAAACTTCATTAGCCAACTGACAAAAAATGTGTTTTCAAGCTCAGCAAACCGCTGCACAATTTTGGCAGGCAATTTTCCGTCTGAAATTGCCTGCGCTATATCGCTGGGTAAACTATCCAAACTCCTCTTCAAAACAGCCAGCACTGCCAAGGCTTCAGCTTTATTCTTTGCAGCATCTCCATCTGCCTCTCCATCTCCTCCTCCGCCGCCCCCTCCCTCGCCTCCCTTGCTTCCACCAATATTGCCGTCCCCTCCACCAGTAGCAAATTCCTCAGTAGACGCAATACTGCTTGCAAAATCACTGCTACTCTTACAGATAACTTCGGAAGAATACCTGCACTTGGCTTCAGGCCAAACAGATGCAGAACGTCTTGACAACTGTCCGGAACGCACGGAAATTCTCTTTGAACGGCCATCCTGAAATAGTGCAAGCGCAATATCTCTGCGTGAACTTTCTGAGACAGAACATTTTCCCTTAAGACGCAGATGCACAGTAAACTTGCTGGCGTTTCCAACGGAAGCTGAGCCTGCAGACTCCCTCGAAAGACTCGAGCAAACTGCAAGAGTCCTGCTTCCGTGGGTGGATCCTGCGACTAAAGAAGCTGCCGCCATGGCCGCCATGGCGACTTGCAATTCTAGACTCACGGAAGCCGGCTCGAGTCTTTCAAGTGCTTCCTTCCTTTCCTGCAGGACTCAGGCCAGGACCTGCAGGGGGAGGCAGGCGCCCATGGCTGCGGTTCCAGCCAAAGGGAGGGCCCCCTGCTGCAGCCCAGCGCATAGTACGGACACAATCGTACGGCATTTTCGTACATGTACCTTCCAGTAGTTCGTACAATTATAGTACAACTTTGGCAACTGATATTGTACGAATTTCCAGGCGCATGTCAGGCGAGTCCTTGACTCTAGCGTGTACGGTACCACGTGACATTGCCACGTGGCAGGCAACGACAGGGCGAGCAGACTGTACGGAATAGTACAGCAGGCTGTATAGCTTTGTGGACCAGTTCAGTTCAAGCGGCAGGACCGTCAGGTTTGGGCAGAATGGTGACGTCATTTAACCGAAATGTCATGTCATATATATGTTAGTAGACATGCTTCTTACGTCACTATATTGCATTCTGGTAACTTTACCTATGAAATTTCGTCAGCTAAAACGTAATGACGCACAAGCGACACGTATGAGCAGGAATTTCTGTCATAATGACGTCAATGTGACGTAAATGCCATCCGAAGTTTCCTTCCCCGAACTCAGTCAGATCCTTCCGCGAAACCTGTTTTGTTCCCAGCTCCTTATAAAGCACGCAATGGTCGGTGGCAGGGGCGAGGAAGGGCAGCCATGGCGGACAGCACTGCCAAGCCCGCACTCGTCTGCGTCACTGGAGCCTCAGGTGGCGTCACTTGGCAACCTTGCTCGAGAGGCTTCTGTGGCATGCACGCACCGATCGTTCCCTCTTCAACCTTTTCCATGGCTAAGCCTCCGTTTAACGGAACTGGATATCATGTAACTGTGCAGGATACGTCGGATCATGGGTGGTTAAGCAGCTCCTGGAGAGGGGATACACTGTGCGGGGCACTGTGCGGGATGCGGAGAATGTAGAAAAGACAGCATGGATCAGAAAGCTTGTGAGTCATATGACTTTTGTTGGCAACATTGGAGCCCTTTTACATAACTTTGACGACGCCATTGTTCTCACTGAACGGATTCAAAAAAAAAAAAAATTGAGCAATCGAGCTATATGCCTTCCATTTAAAACAAATGCATCTCTTTTCACATATTGTCTTTTCTGCTACGCAGGCGGAGGGTACCCCTGGCACATTAGAACTCTTTTCTGCAGATTTGATGGACAAAGGGAGCTTTGACAAGGCAGTAGAAGGCTGCGATTATGTATGTCACGTGGCAGCAGTGTTGCAACTGAAACCATCGAAAAATCCCCAAAAGGAAGTTGTGGACCCAGCAGTGGAGGGCACAAGAAATGTGCTTTCGGCTGTCTTAAAAACAAAATGTGTCAAGTAAGTATTGCTCTGCTCTTTCCTTAACCACTCACATTTTGAATCGGATACTCAAGATTGAAGCTGGGAATCTGAATGGCACTTTTCTGCTGTTCGATATCATAAAATTGTTTGTGAAAAGTTCTGCTTTTACAAAACATTATCCATAATCATGCCAAAATCATAGAAGCAGTGATGAATCCTTGACTGCCGAATCCAATTCCTAATGGTAGAGTCTAATCCCACATTTACTATCGGCGATGCAGGCGGGTGGTAATGACTTCCAGCGTGGTAGCTTTAGGACAACAGGGTCAGGTTACGGGCCGCCCTTATAACGAGTCGGACTGGAATGTGAAAGCAACAATTGAAGATGCCTACCAACTGGGAAAAACTCTTTCAGAGAAGCTTGCATGGAAGATGTATGAGGAGCAATCAGATCCTGAATGGCGGTTTGAGCTCGTGACCATTCTCCCAAGTCTTGTACTTGGTCCCATCCATGACAAGCAGCACATAAGATCAAGCCCTACGGTAAGCAGCCTACTCCCGTTCGTTCATTTCAAGAGAAAGTCACGTAAATATCAACTTACAAAATTAATAGACGAAAAAGGGAAAATCAGTAAAGAAGACGTCCATTTGGACCTTAAAAGCATGTGTACAGCAATCGAGTTAATCTGTCTCTAGTTCGTGGTCGTTTCCCGGAGCTGGGTGATGCGATGTAACGATAAGTCGGTGGCTCCTGTAGCGTGTATACTTGTATGCCGTACTACAATCATTCAACTTCATGCTCCAGCTTGTTGTCTTAGACACACCACACTGGGTCCCTCTACTCTATTTGTGACGTTGCCATATTGAGAATTTGCCATTTTGAATACGTCATAGAATGGGAAGGCTAATTGGCTTCTTTCTGTTTGCTCCTTTCTCCGTTTCTATGCCACAGGTCATTAAACAACTGCTAGATGGCACAATGTACCTCGCTCCCAACGCTTATTTCAACTGTGTTGATGTGCGGGAGGTGGCGGCAAGCCACATTGCAGCTCTTGAGAACACTGAGGCCAAGGGTCGCTACATAGTCAGCGCACCAGGAGCGTACCATGTCATGGAGATTGGAGGTGTGGGGGAAAAGGAGCCATTCCAGACCCTAAATGAGCGGGGTCTCCTAAGGTTGAGTTACTTGGCTTGCGTGTTATCCAATTGACATCGTTGTTTGTTCTCTTGATATGGTTCTTGTGCAGGCTTTTTGAAGGAGGAATATGGCAAGGCAAAGCTTCCTGTTGCCAAAGCTCCCAATTTTATGATGTATACGATAGCAGCGCTTGGGCATCCTCAGCTTACAATTCGGAATCTGAAGCGCCACTTCCTTCAACCACCAAAGGAGATCGACGGTTCAAAGGTCGAGAGGGAGCTCGGCATTCACTACAGAGATTTGAAGCAGTCGGCGAACGACACTGCAAAGTCCATTGTGGAATTTGGAATCGTCAAACTTTAGGGGTTCACAAAGCAAATCAATGGCTTGACTGCAGAAGAACCCTGAGTCTGGTCCTGCAGGAGTAGTTATGCTTGAGGGGCAAGAGAAGGTCTTCATGAGGAAAGACCCTTCTTCTTGAGTAATGGTGTCTTTTGCATTTACAGAAATTTGTGGCCTTAAAGGCGTCCTACTTTGATAAAGCTCATGCATTATAGAAGTGGTCTTTGATCAGACGAAATTATGTGGATTAGCATCATAAGTTCGGGAACCGTGAAGTACCTTACGACACATAATTATCTCACTAATTACTCCTTGACCTATTTTTTACTCTCCACTATGGGGCTCTATACACACGGTAGTTGTCCCTATACCGCCGCTATTTTTTACTCCCCACTATGGGGCTCTGTAGACACGGTAGTTGTCCCTATATCGCCGTTATGTCAATAATGATCAAACACTTTTTAAGTTAAGATTGCCATTTCTTCGTTGCGACTCGATATCTTGTCAAATACTATTTGTGGTCCTTTCAAACACTCATCCTCTACCTTCATTTTCATTTCGGCTCCATCGCCTCCCGCTCAAGTGGAGATAGAGGAGTCCCCTTGCCGGACCACAAGCCTCACTCTCCAAGCCAATGAACTACACACGTTGCCTTGACATGCCCCATGTCCCCAATGGCAAGCTTGAGTTAGGATCAGAGCACATGTGTCGTATCCTCGCACTGTCCCAAAGGCATGAACCCTAGTTTGAACCTCGGTCATGAGATTCCTCTTCAGCAACCGACAAGGTCAGCGAGAATGCGCATTCTCACCTTCACAAAACAAAGGGCGACATATCGCCGACCTTCGCGGCTGCTTTTGGTGCCGTGTTGATGACTCTAGATTCCCGCCTATAGGCTTAGGTCCTCTGTGACCGATTCCTCATGGTTCCCCGTGTTGCCTTCGTCCATGCACACTTCATAGCCTCGCCCCCAAAATGAGATCCATGCCATTTCCGTACTCCTTTTTAGCTCGGGGAGTTGCTTCAATAGGGCGGGTCAGACTTAACACATGGCCAAACCAATTTAGTAAGCTTGTCCGGCGAATTAAGTATTGGCTAGGTACGCATTTCGTTACGGCTGGGTTCGACGGAGCCGCAGATCCCGATTCGGAATTCGTAAGACACAAAACACAAAACTTTAACTTTTAGTATACAGTACTAAATTCACGAATTTAGTACGCTACGGACTAAGTCTGACCCCCCCCCCCCCCTAATACCATCGACCCGTAGACCCAGGACCGTCCGTACAATGATACCATCAGGAAAGACACGTCAGTACCTTAACAGGAACAGTAACTGGAACGGTAGCTGCGATGTGTCAAGGCATATAACATTACGTCATGTCATGTCACGCCACGCGTCACTCGGGGAGTCGCGGGCGCGCCAAGGCCGCGACGCGGCTCCGCGCGGGCGTGGGGGCGGGGCCGCCTCTATGAGGGCGCGGGGCCGCCGGCGTGGCAGGAGGGAGGGAGGGCAGCCATGGCGGGTGGCAGCACCAGGCGCCCGGTCGTCTGCGTAACCGGCGCATCGGGTGACGCCGCTGGGAAAATTGCTGCAGATGCTGCTATTGCTTCAATACATGCATGCTTCGTTCTCGCTTCAATCGATGCGTGTTTAAAATGGCTGAGAGTTGACGGAGCTGCATGTTTGACTGTGCAGGATACGTTGGATCGTGGGTGGTAAAGCAGCTCCTTGAGAGGGGCTACACTGTTCGGGGCACTGTGCGGGATGCGGATAATGTAGAAAGGACAGCATGGATCAGAAAGCTTGTGGGTCATGTTTCTTACATTCACAATATTGGAGCTGTTTCATTTCGACACATATGAGCTATGGTGTTGCACATAAATATGTATATATATATATATATATATATATATTTTTTTTTTTTTTTTTTTTTTTTTAAAGCATGCATAATTCCTTCACATATGCGCCTCTATGTGTTGTGCCATGCAGGCGGAGGGTACGCCTGGTACTTTAGAGCTTGTTTCTGCAAATTTGATGGAAAAAGGGAGCTTTGACAAACCGGTAGCAGGCTGCGACTATGTCTGCCACGTGGCAACGGCTGTGCAATTGAAAGTCAAAGATTCACAAAAGGAGCTAGTGGACCCGGCGGTGGAGGGCACAAGAAATGTGTTTTCGTCAATCTTGAAAGCAAAAGGTGTCAAGTAAGTCTTGCTCTGCGCTTGCATAAAAGACTAAAAGAATAAATCAGATACTGAAGATTGAACCCGTGAAGTCACGTAGCACTTTTCTGCTGCTCAATTCCTCATGAAAGCTGTGCTGGGAATCATGATCAATCATGATTATGACACGATATTAGTAGCAGTGATGAATCCCTGATTGGAGAATCTTAACGGTAGATACTAATCCTATACCTTCTCTTGACATCGCAGGCGGGTGGTCATGACTTCCAGCGTGACAGCATTAGGTCAAGAGGATCAGGTTAAGGGCCGCCCTTATAACGAGTCGGACTGGAATGTGAAAGCGACCATTGCAGATGCCTACCCATTGGGAAAGACTCTTGCAGAGAAGCTTGCATGGAAGACGTATGAAGATCAATCAGATCCTGAACACCGGTTTGAGCTAGTGACCATCGTCCCAAGTTTTATATTCGGTCCCATCCAAGACAAGCAGCACGCCAGGTCAAGCCCTTCAGTAAGCAGCTCTCTCCCGTGTTGCTTTCTTTAACCGGCCAGGAAGTGACGGGAATGTTCCTAGAAAAGAAGCGAATGAGAATATCGATACGGAAGTCTTCAGTTTGGATCTGGAAGCATGTCATCGAGCTGTCTAAGCTGTCTCCGTTTTGTGGACATG
Organism: Zygnema circumcarinatum; assembly: GCA_037447605.1. Taxonomy (NCBI): domain Eukaryota; kingdom Viridiplantae; phylum Streptophyta; class Zygnematophyceae; order Zygnematales; family Zygnemataceae; genus Zygnema; species Zygnema circumcarinatum. The sequence goes on from CM074804.1 coordinate 2,980,046, forward strand.
CTCCAGTTATATGCCGGCTGTTGTCCAACCGCTACATACATGAAACTAGCGATGAGTCCAGTTACTCCATCCAACTTCGCTATTTTGACGATTCAAGAACTGAGCTGATTCCTTTATGTTTGCTCCTTCCTCCGTTTCTATGCCACAGGTCATTGAACAACTGCTGGATGGCACAATGTACCTCGCTCCTAATATTTACTTAAATTGTGTTGATGTGCGGGAGGTGGCGGCAAGCCACATTGCAGCTCTTGAGAACACTGAGGCCAAGGGTCGCTACATAGTCAGCTCTCCAGGAGCGTACCATGTCATGGAGATTGGAGGTGTGGGGGAAAAGGAGCCAATTCAGACCCTACATGAGGCAGAGAAAAAAGGGGGAAGGACGAGAGTGGGCAAGGGCGACAGGGGGAGGGGAACGGGGAACGAGGGGGGCGAGGGGGAGGAGAGGGGGGGAAGGGTGGAAGGGGGGGAGGGGAGGGAGAACGAGGGGGAGAGAGCGAAGGAAAGGTGGAAGAGGGAGAGGGGGGAGGGTGGGGCTGGGGGGGCAGTGGGAGAAGGGGAAAGGAGGAAGGGAGGGGCAGGGGAAGATTGCTAGGGTGAGGTGGGGGTAAGGAAGAGTGGAGAGGAGGGAGGGAGGACGTTGGAGGGAGGGGAAGTGGCCGAGGAAAGGGTAAGGTTAGAGAGGGATTGGAGGGGGAGGAAGGGAGGGCGCTGGAGGGGAGGGGAGAGGGACGGGGGGAAGCGACGAGAGAGTGTGACGGGGAAAGGGGGGAACGTGGAGAGGGTGAGTGGGAGAGGGGAAGGGCTGAGCGTTGGGAGAGGAAGGGAGTGGGGAAAGGCAAGGGGGAACGGGGGAAGAGGAAGGGAGTGGGGGAAGGAGATAGGGGGGAAGTGGGAAGGAGGAGATTGAGGGAGGTGGAGTGGGAGGAGGAGAGTGGAGAAGGGAAAATCCAGTTTGCACTATTTTTTGAGGCAGTGGGCGAAGGGGGCTGGGAAGGGGGGAACGGGGGAAAGGGGGAAAGGGGGTTTGGGGGAGGGGGGGAGGAGGAGGGGAATTAGAGGAGGGTATGGGGAGAGGGGAGGAGTGGGGGGGAAGGGGGGGAAGGGAAGTGGGGAAGTGGAGAAGAGGGAAGGGGAAGGGAGGAGGGGAGGGGTAGGATGTGTGGAGGGGAAGGGAAGAAGGGGAGAGAAAGGAGGGGAAGGAGAGGGGAATGGGGAGGAAAAAGGGGGAAATGTGGGAAGGGGGAGAGCGGGGGGGAAGGGGGAGGGGGGAGGTGAGGATTGGGAGGGATAGGTGGAAGGGGAGGGAAAGAGGCGGGCGGGGGGGTGGGGGGGGGTGAGGGCGAGCGGGTGTTGGGGGGGGGGGAATGGGGAGCGGGAGAGAGCGAGGGAGAGGTGGAGGAGGGGGGGATCGGCGGCATATGGGAAGGAGGGAAGGAGTCAGGAAGGGAAATGGGGTGCGTGATTGGGGAGAGGAGGGGCAGGGGGAGAAGGGGGAGGGTGGGCGATGGAGGGGGGGGGGGGGTGGGAACTGGCGATAGGGAGAGGGAGGGGGAGATGGGAGGGGGAGGGCAAGCGGAAGTGGGATGGGAATTGAGATAAAGAGGGAGAGAGTGCGGTAGGGAGGGAGGGAGGGAGGGAGTTATCTTCTGCCTATAAGCAATTTACGAGGTCTTTTGTTCTCTTGACTTGATCTTTTGTCGCAGACTTTTTGAAGGATGACTACGGCAAGGCAAAGCTTCCTGTTGCCAAGGCTCCCAACTTTCTGCTGTATTTGATAGCAATGCTTGGGCATCCTCAGCTGACGATTGGGAATTTGAACCGCCACTTTCTTCAGCCGCCAAAGGAGATCGACGGTTCAAGGGTCGAGAGGGAGCTCGGCATTCACTACAGAGATTTGAAGCAATCGGCGAACGACACTGCAAAGTCCATTATGGAATTTGGAATCGTCAAACTTTAGGATTTCGAGAAGGAATGACTTGGCTGCAGTGGAACCCTGAGTCTGATCCTATAAGAGAGATTATGCTTCAATCGATGGATAATGGAGGTGGGGTTCTTGATGAAGGAGTCAAACCCTTCTTCTGGGTGAGGGTTTCCTGTACAGTACAGAAAGTTGTAGCCTTAAAAGGTCGTCCTACTCTGATAAAGTTCATTCCACATGTAAATAGTTCTTAGAGCAGAAAAAATGATTGGGATTAGCATCATAAGTCTGGAAACCCTAAAGTATCTTATGGCCCACTCTTCCCTTTATTGCTCACCGATTACTCGTTATCCAACTATTTGGTTCCCCTACTATGTGGACCCAACGTCCCGCCAAATACTCTTGTGATACTTGCAATTCTGATTACTGAATATCATGAGTGAAGACACCGCACTGGTGGCAGTACCTCCCTTTCTTTCCATGTTCCCACTCTCCTCCATTCCCTTTTGCATTTTTTTTTCCTCCATCTTCTCTCACTTAAAGCAGGGGCAGATCCAAGATTTTAGTTTCAGGGGGCTGAGATCCAAGATTTTAGTTTACAAGTGAGTTTGGAAAAAAAAAAAAAAAATCTGAAACTCGAGTGTATTTCTGCAATTCAACGTTCAAATTCTAACAGTTTTTCAAAATCTTGGGGAGGGGGGGGGGGGGAGGCGGGCTACGCCTCCCCAGAGAACACCGTGGGTTCGCCACTGACTCAAAGTGGAGAGAGAATGCATTGCCAGACGAGAAGCCTTAGTTCCCAAGCCAATGCGCTGACCCCATACCCCATACCCCATACCCCATACCCCATACCCCATACCCCATACCCTGTCACACACATAGCCTTCTGATGCCTGATATGACACGTGACAAGTTTTGAGTTCGCAGCATTTGTATCGCATACCCACTTGTGCGTGTACACACACAAAAGCATGAAGCTCCGTTTGAGCCCTGGCCGTCAGCTTTCCTCCAAGGCGGAGGCCTGTGCCTGCGCGGCAAGGCCTGTGCTCTCGCGTCTCATCAGAGCAAACTTGTATGGTCGAGCACCTCCAATGGCTATTCGCCACGTCTGCAGAAGTGTGCACGTGGCGTGTCCCCATTGGGAGGACGCCCGACTACTGCCAGCAGGAGGCCCTTCCCTGTCGCTCCGCCCGATAGAGGGTCCCTCCTCGGCCTCAGTGGCCACTGGGAACCAGCGCTTGCGGAAACGAGGAGCGCTGAACCGCGGAGGGTAGCCATGGCGGGCGGCAGCGCCAAGCCCGCACTCGTTTGCGTCACTGGAGCCTCTGGTGACGTCACGTGGCGCCTTGCTCGAGCTGCTTCTGTTGCTTCAATCCATGCATGCATCGCTGTTCTCTCTCCATATCAATGCGTGGGCATATCCATATCCATGGCTGAGCGTCCGTTTAATCAATTTGAATGGCATGTGACTGTGCAGGATACGTCGGATCGTGGGTGGTTAAGCAGCTCCTGGAGAAGGGATACACTGTGCGGGGCACTGTGCGGGATGCGGAGAATGTAGCAAAGACAGCATGGATCAGAAAGCTTGTGAGTCATGTTCCTTAGCTTTTCTCTTTTTTTCTGTTTGTTTTTTTTTTCAACATTGGAGCTTCTTTACATAAAACATGTGAGCTATGGATTTTTTTAGATATATTTGTTGACCCTGTCCAGCAAATGCCTTCACGTTGACTTTGACCACGTTGCATTTTGGAACAATAAACAACTTGAACCGTGAATCGCCTTCGACAGTTCGTTCTTTTGTTGTAGCTGAGGGCTTTTGAAGTAACCGAGCATTAGGGCTTGTCAGACTTGCAAAAAATTAACGGCAGTTATTTCTTCATTAGTGCCAAGGATTTTTATACGGAGCACTCTTTTGCAGACGGATCTCTATGTCCTCAGAGTACTCATTTTGGTATTAGATTTGCGGATGTTTTTTCTTCAGTACTACTGACAGTTTTTAAGTCTGGCATGCCCTGTTAAACACCTACAATATATGCCGGAAAAGCATAGCATTGCAAGAACTCTGATAGCTATGAATTCCTTCTTAAGGTATTGAGAGGTGTATACAAAAATGAAGGTTTTAACTTTAGAAAAGGTGGAAAGTTCGTACTTGAAATTGCAATTTTCTGTTCCGGACATAACGCTGTGAACAAGAAATTCGTTGGAGAGGCAATCTATCACTACCAACTGAAAGGTGTCAAGTCACTTCTTGCAGAATAAGCAAGCAAACAACCATCTTCTGTATGATACAATTTGGAACAAATTAATCATTGCGTCTTTTGGTTTTGTGCAATGCAGGCGGAGGGTACACCTGGCACTTTAGAGCTTGTTTCTGCGAACCTAATGGAAGAGGGGAGCTTTGATAAAGTGGTGGAAGGCTGCGAATATGTGTGCCACGTGGCAGCAGTGGTGCAATTCAAGCCATCCAAAGATCCACAAGAGGAGGTTGTGGACCCAGCAGTGAAAGGCACAAAAAATGTGTTTTCATCAATCTTGAAAGCCAAATGTGTTAAGTAAGAGGTGCTTTGTGCTTCCATAAAAGACTCAAACCTTGAATCAGATACTCGTGATTGAGGCTGTGAAGTCGAATAGCATTTTGCAGCCGTTCAATTTCCAAAGCAGCTCTTTTGCAAAATATTGATCATGAACATGAAAAAATCATAGCAGCAGTGATGGATCCCTAATTACAGAATCCAATTCCTAATGGTAGAGCCTAATCCTACATCTTCTATTGGCAATGCAGGCGGGTGGTAATGACTTCCAGCGTGGCAGCATTAGGGCAAGAGGATCAGGTTAAGGGCCGCCCTTATAACGAGTCAGACTGGAATGTGAAAGCGACGATTGAAGATGCCTACTTTTTGGGAAAGACTCTTTCAGAGAAGCTTGCTTGGAAGATATATGAGGAGCAATCAGACAGTGAACGGCGGTTTGAACTCGTGACAATCCTCCCGAGTCTTGTACTTGGTCCCGTCTATCACAAGCAGCACGTCAGATCAAGCCCTGGGGTATGCAGTCCTCTCCTGATCATTTGAAGAGGTAGTGACGTAAGTACCAACTTGGAAAAGCAAAAGGGGAGAGTGCAAATATGGATGGGAAAGCGTGAATTCGGACCAAGGACCTAAGCCCATCAAACTGTAAGGCCTTTAGTATCATAGGGCAGAAGCGTTACATATATGGAACTAGCACCTATGTTCCATCTACTCTGTTCGTGGCTTTGCCATGCTGAGAGTTTCCCAATTTTGAATACGTCATAGAGGAGGCTAACTGACTTCTTTCTGTTTGCTCCCTTGTCCGTTTTTGTGTCACAGATTATTAAGCAACTGCTGGATGGCTCGTTTTACTTCGCTCCCAACGCTTACTTCAACTGTGTTGATGTGCGTGAGGTGGCGGCAAGCCACATTGCAGCTCTTGAGAACACTGAGGCCAAGGGTCGCTACATAGTCAGCTCTCCAGGAGCGTATCATGTCATGAAAATTGGAGGTGAGGAGGAAAAAGAGCCAATTCAGACCCTGAATGGAGAGGGAGGGAGGGAGGGAGAGAGGTCCTTTAAAAGGTTAAGGCACTCTGCTTACATGTTCAGCAATTGACATGATTATTTTTCCCTTCACATGTTTTTTTGTCGCAGGCTTTCTGAAGGAGGAATATGGCAACGCAAAGCTTCCTGTTGCCCAAGCTCCCAATTTTTTGATATATATGATGGCAGTGCTAGGGCATCCTCAGCTCACGTTTAGGAATGTGAGTCGCCATTTGCTCCAGCCACCAAAAGAGATCGACGGTTCAAGGGTCGAGAGGGAGCTCGGCATTCACTACAGAGATTTGAAGCAGTCGGCGAACGACACTGCAAAGTCCATTGTGGAACTTGGAATCGTCAAAATTTAGGGGTTCAGAGAGTAGTGAATTGGCTGCATTAGAAGGCAGGATTAGAAGCAATTGCTAAGCAGTGGCGGCTGCCACCGAACAGAATTCTAACGAAACATAAATTCACAGTACCGAAGTCTTCCTATGTGGCTCATATGTACCGTGTTGCTTCTGCTTCTAGAGCCGTGTTGTTCTAGGCCTAGAAACAGAGTTCCGCTCATAGCTTCGTCTTTCTTCCCAAGGTCATTTGTGACCGGTGCCCGTGATTCTACATGGTGCTTTTGTCCATGCACATTTGGTGGCCTCGCCATTGTGATATCACTGTCAAAATCCTATCTTCCTCATAAGGCCTCGCAAAATATTGTTGGGGTGCTTGCAGTTCTGATGACTGATTAATAAAATAGGAAAATGCTATTTACACACCTTTTTTGTCTAGATACACACCTTTTTTTCGCCGGTCAGATTTAATTTTAGGGCTTTTATGGTACAGTATTGGGTTTTTTTAATAAAGAAACGGTGTGTATCTAGACAAAAGGGTGATGGCCTTGCCATCGTGAGTTCAATCAAACATCATTTCCTCCCTATTTATATTTAATTATAACTATTGATCATTATTGATGGGTCAGGAGGATACAGCAGCGTAGGTGGCAGTAAGACTGAAATACCTTATCCCCCTCGTTCACAAGCCATGCCATGCCATGCCATGCCACACACGCGGCTTAGTCATCCCCTCGTCGCTCAATGACAAGCTTGTAGTACTCACATTGTTCACCAAGGCATGAAACTTTGTGTGAGATTCATGAGATTCCGGGCCTTTTGATTCTAGCGATAGCTGACATTTTTCCAATTGGGGCGCAATAACTGCAACCAAACAGTGACACGTGGCGGATTGCAACTGGTAGGTCCTCTAATACCAAGTTCGCAATATGGAGAGAAGCCCTCGGGGAAAATTTCATTGAGCTCACGAGGGCGAGGCCATCAAATAATGTACATGGACGCCCTCCGTTCATATGAGAGAGAGGGAGAGGGGAAAGGGAGGCAGGGAGAATGCTGCGAGCAGGCCATGCTGCAGTATGTCTTGCAGCTGCAATCCGGCCTGCTAAAAGTTTAGGGTTTTTAAGATCCTCTGGAGTCTCTCTTCTTCATAGTCCCTTCATTCACGCTTCTCTCCTGTTCTCCAGAGAAAAACATGATCGTTTGCTGCTGGCGAGAAGTCTAGGAGAGAGCATAGACAGAGTCAGCTTCACTCGTCGTGGAGGAGGGGATGAGCTCATACGTGAATCTGATTTTGTCAGAAGGTCTTCGCTGAGTACAATGGCTGCAAGAGCATCCAAGAGCATCTTGAAAGGCGTTGTGTTTGACATGGATGGCACTTTGACTGTGCCCTGCATCGATTTTGGAGAGATGAGACGCAGGATTGGTGCGAAGGAGAAAGATATTCTGCACGAGATTGAAGGATGGAGCAATGAGAAGCGCGCACAGGCTTACCGAATTATTACAGAAATTGAACTAGAAGCAAATGCGAGAATGCAGGTCATGCCAGGTGGCTACTATTGCATTCGTCGGCTTGTTTTTACTCAGTTCTGTTCTTCGGCTCAGTATGTGCTTGGAGAAAAATATGTCCATTCTAGTCCATTCTAATTTCTAGTTTGAAGTATTTAACATCCCGTGCCATTGTTCGAAAGTTGCGCATTAAAACACAATGAATGAACAGTACAGAAGCTCATCATCTGCGAGACGTCATTAAAGAGTATCAAAAGCAGGGATTGAAACGGGCATGGTTATCACAGTGACGTAAAACATGTTACAGATGGATGTCTTGACCTCATACTTCCATTTTCACTGTCACTGTCAGTGCTATATTGCTTTTTTTGTTGTTCTTACTCTTGTCGTCGTTTCTCATTCGAGAACGGTGCTGCTCATGCTACTGCAGGAGCACTGGAGCTTTGTGCCATGCTTGATTCCCGCCAAATCAGGTGACTTGTCACGTCATGTTTGAAAGAACGCTAATTTAAAAAGGAGAAAGGAGAAGGTTCTTCTTGATTTGTATGACGAGGTTTTTGTGAAGCTATGAGTACATCCTCATCATTGAAGTAGGGAACTTTTCGTGTAGATGGACTGTTCAGCGCACCAATAAGGGCGTCAGCGGATTCCCGATATTGAATAATGTAATGTGGGGGTTAGCTCTGAAAACTTGGCCCTGATTTAGAAACACCCGGTTTTTCCATGGCAGGCGCGGTCTTATCACACGGAATGTGAAGACCTCAGTGGACCATTTCCACTCACACTTTAGTGTAAGGATAGCAACATCTGTCCAGTTCATGCTGACGGAACAACTTTCAGAATAGTTCTGTTGATAAAGTATTTAAGGATATGTACCAAGTGACAGTAGTCGTGTTGCAAGGGCTTGAAGCTGAGATGCCAGAGTAGGCTTGACAGACATTGTTTGGCAGATAGTGTATTCTCGTTGGATCAGAATGCGTTTGGTCTCCTATGCGGTCGGAGAACTGAGCTGTTCGAAGTCTTCATGTATGACATTTGCAGATTCCAAGATTTGACCCTGCATTGAGTCGGGAGTTTCGGCCATACAAGCCCGACCCGGGCCCTTTGCTGCATATCTGCGAACAATGGCAGGTTGCGGCGCATGAGGTCATCATGATAGGAGACAGCGCAAAAGATGACGTAAGCGCTCCCTACGAACGTGGTGACTTTATCGAAGCTTGGGGGCTGTTCATTGGTCCATAATTGAGTAATAAACGACATTTGAGCTTCTCAAAAAAGTAATTCTCTGATGGGCAGCTCATAATTGATGAGGCACTCTCTTTAGAAAGGTGTGGATTCATGGTTTTTAACGTATTGTATTTCAAGAATTACTTCCGTTCCACATTACGAAAGAATTGAACCCCATACCGTTAGTGTTATAGTCTCAGTTCCTGCATGGTTAGTTACTTTGGGCTCATCAGTTGTGGTAGGCTACTGTTCAAAAAACCGCATTCTCTTCATTCTGTGTTTTCAGAATCACTTTTCATTGTTTTTGTTTCTCTGCAGTATTGCACCTCTGATCTTTCCGTTGATCCATGCTTTGATTTCGTGGTTTTCGAGTCTGCAGATAGTTTGCGGCAATCGAGCCGGAGCAGTGACTGTTTTGTTGGATGAAGACGGACGCTATCAGGTCGAAGACTTGTTGAAGGAGGAGAAGCCGACATTCAAAATAAGAAAACTTTCAGAATTAGCAACCATTCTTACAAATAATTTTGAATAGCAACCTGCGATCAAGTGACATATCCATATTGAACCTCTCATTTCTAAGCAGACGGAACTCTGCCCTTTCATTGTTGAGCCAGGGCGTAGGCTCCTTTCTCCCTCTATATCCTTTTTATCTCTCTATTTCTCTCTCCTTTCTTTCTTTATGGACCCCTACCACCCTGGAAAAGCAAGTACGGCTGTTTCGTAGGATTGGGTGTTCGGTGGTTCTGAAATTTACGTTTCCCTTCATGGCAGTCCACAAATAGAGCAGATGAAGCTGAAACACCCTAACTGGATACTGTTGGTACCGAGGATTCTCTTTCTATCAAAAAAAAGCTTTAGGGCGTTTCTAGGACCTGTTTCAGTGGAGACGCTCATTTAGTGGCCGGCCTCTCTAAACTAATAATCATATAGAGGGGTTCTATTTTTTGGAACGATTCAGACCACACTGCATTCCAAAACAAGGTCTTCCAGGACACCCCCGATAATGTCATTGCTTGATATTTGGACAACCTTGATAATGTTGGAAAGATCCAAGGTTTGGGGCGACAAAATTCGCAACAATTGAAAACTCGAAGGGATGTTTTGCTCACATTGGCTTGCCAATGCTCGGTGTGAGTGACAGGGTGGCAGCGCTCCATAAAGTTGGCATCATATCGACTAAAACAAACAAAAAAGCAAAAGCAACCAATCACGACACGTCATGTTTCAGCCTTAAAGCTAAGAGACATTGACACGATGACCATCCTTCCCTACTCTCATGCGCCGACTACTTATCCTGCACTTTACGATGGAATGTACGGAAACTGGAGCCCAAAAAGGGCCCAACTCTGAGCAGGACTGCAGTTCAGCACGCTCTTCAGGAGCGCAACGCGCAATGTGAATGCGTAAACACACATTGTTCCTCGTCTCCTACCTTGATTTCATCAACAATGTAAAGATCATAATACCTTTTTGGCTGTAATCATTGTGCATGCCATCGCTCACAACGCTTACACGTGCGAACACACATGAACTGATACAAACACACCCACGTGCAATACTGACCCGTGTACAACACCACTTCATGGATGCGCGTTGGCATGCGGTGGCCATGCGGTGGCCATGTGGTCGCGGCCATGCGGTGGTCGACAAAGGCAGGCAACCCAGAATGCATCCCAGAAAGCTCGCGTTGCTATGGCACAATCCCGTTCGCAGTTCCGCGGGTCCCCACCCGCTGGCCGCCCAAACTGGCAGCTGTCTTCCATGGCCGGCAGTTGACCAACCGGTCGGCGGCCGTTGACCGACCGGCCGGCCGTCGTTGACCGGCAGTCAAGCGCCGGCCCGCGTCCGCCGCTTCTCAGAACCGCCAAGACCGTGCCGACTGCTGCGGCCTTCGCCGAAGATTCCGCGCCGCCATTTTGCAGGTCAACAAATTACGGCCAACCGCGTCCCGTCAAGTCTACGTGGCGCGATCTGCGCCGTCCGTAGCCGCTGCGGGCGATGCCATCCGCCAATCGCCGCGCAGGGACCACCCACACGTGCAAGCATGTCTGTCGCTTTGTGTGACGTGGCTCAAAACCTTCCAAGGAACAATATCCAGACAAGATTCGGAGCTGTTAAGGTCCGCCGCCTCCCTACCTCCCTCCAGTCCTCCCTCCCCCCCTCCATAGCGCTCGTGGGCGCCCTCCCGCAAGTGTCCCCCTCTCCCTCTGTCAATCTCTCTCTCTCGCGCGCTCCCTCCCTCCCTTCCTCCGCCCTCGCAGAGATGACGGCCATGGCGGCCGCTCTGCTCCTCCTGCTCGCTCTTTCCGCACACGTGGCAGCCGCGGCGAGTCCCTGCGCCGCGCTCAGCTCAACGCTGAGCGGCCAATCGCTGCCCACCGCCAAGGAGACCCGCGCGTGCCTCGCCACCATTCCGTACAACAAGGCGCGCTCGGACGCCATCGTCGACACTGTGGCGAAGACCTTCGCGCTGTGGCCGTACCTCGAGATCGCCGTAAAGTCACCCACGCCGGAGCTGCCCTCCAAAGTTGACATTATCGCGGGGCTGAAGAAGATCAAGGCGACCAAATACGAGAGCGACTACGCGTTCAACAAGGCGGTGCGCGACCTCACCCAGAAGCCCCACGACGGGCACACGCAGTACTTCCCGGCCTGCTACGGCCTGCTCGTCGGGCTGCACGCCCTGCCGCTGGTGGCGTACACGGAGAACAACAAGACCGTTGTGAAGGTGGCTGATGTTACAGGTACGAGACTCAAATTTTTGCTGCAATTTCTTGTATAATTCTAGAAGAACAGGTTCAATGTGTGACTGCTAGGTCCAATATGCGCTAGATGCAACAGGTGACTGCTGGATTCAATTTGTGACTTTTCCCAGCGATCTCCATTCTCCTGTGCAGGGGGTGGTCTGTTTGGGTTTGTGGGCGATGAGACGCTCAGAATCGCGGGAGTCGATCGGAACTTGTACTTGGGAGCGGCCGTGTCCGCCATCAACAACGTCTCCGCCTTGGATTACCTTTCGAATTTGGGAAAGAAGATTGGAATCTACAGAGACAACGGAGCCAACTTCAATGCTCTTTTTGTGCGTCCGAGCAGCTCTGGCGCTTACATTGGAGATTTCGCGTTGCGGTACGGCGGCGTGGAGGAGGACTCCGTCACGTTCACGCTCACACGGTGCGTTTTTTTGCGGTGTTCGCTTGTGACCGTTGAAGCAGGCGTTTAGGCTTGCGCTGTTATCCAGCTCTGTTTTTCGTGTTGGAGAAATGATGTCATTCGTTGGTAACATGTGAGGGAACGCCTGCACTCGCATGACAGGGTAGGAAAATCAAAGAAGGAGACGGTTACAGTTCCGTGGTTGATTTACAGCCTCTTAGCATCTCGTTCATTCACAACGGGGGCTCAATTCTTTGAATATTTTTGTCAAGCCGGAACAACTCGCAAAGCAAGCATGAAAAAGGCGGCATTTCTTAAGAGGGAGCTCCCTGTCAAGCCTTTGCTCATTGAGGGAGTGAGTTTGGAGAACACTCGTGTTGCCAAGGCTGCCGGGAAACCCACTCAATTGGTTTATGGGGATGTAGAGGTGAGCGAACTGTCCATCTGTCTCATGAAAGCAAATGTTTGATCAAAGGAGTTAGAGTTCTCAAGAGCTCTTACTCACCAAGTTACAAGATCTAGAGCTAGGAATACACACCCGACCTTGTTTGCTGGGAAGTGAGAAATGTTCGGTTAATCGTAGAATCGATTTCAATTAGGGCTGAACAAGCTCCAATCTAAATTCTTTTGCAAAAAACGGAAAACATGACCTTTCGTGTAGATTTTCCTCCTTTCGCATTCACAAGAGGAGCATGTATAGTTCAAGGAATTGAAGGGCATGAATTGGACGGATCAGCACAGGACGATGTAATGTCTGTGGGTCTGTAATGGGTCTGTGTGTGGGTCTGTCTGTCTGTCTGTAATAACCATCGTCTGTGGTTTGGGCTTCACTTCCAGACTTGGCTCCTGGCGGATGGGAAAACTGGAGTCTTCCTTGTCCCGAGCTTTGACGCAGAGCCATCTTCTTGGACTGCCGCACTCGGAGACGGCGTTCTTGCCTTAAAGTACGAGCGTCTATCCTCTCCCTGTGGCAAACATGCAAACAATGATATCACCAGGAGAGTACAGGGAAATGCATGCCCCTGGGAGGGAAGACCAAGGAGGCCAATAGCATCTCGTTTCTTCTTGAAAGTCGACTTACCATACTGATTATGTTTGCGTCGAATTGCAATTCTTTTTACAAATGCTTATTCTTGCAGCATGCGACAAGTGTTCTTTTCCATTGGGACGTTATGCAACTCACCAGTTGCCTGCTCTCGATCAATATGCCTTGAATTTTCTTTCTCATTCAACTCCGTTCATCTCGAGTCTTCGAATCATTGCCTCTCTCAAAATTTTGAAAGTCTTTCTTCTTAGCAGGCCCACTTTCTTGTCTTAACATATTGATGGTGGTGCACTGCCATCAAAGGACTGCATCTTTCTCGTCCCATGTAAAGAGCATCTTCGCCCATTGAGGTCCGATTCACCAAAACATCCAAAAGCGTGGTTTCTGTGATGCAGGAAATTAGGTATCAAGCGCGTCATAATTGATTTCCAGGACAACGGCGGCGGTTATAATATTCTTGAAGACAGATTCGTGGAGACATTCTTCCCGTCTCTTAAGAATGAAGTCTATGACACCCGGCTCCGAGCTCCCAGCCTCGCCCAGGAACTTGTGAAGCTTGTAGACAAGAGTAAAAACACAGGTTCTCTCTATTATTGGAGTAACTATTCGAACTCAACAAATAAGCCGTTCACATCAATTTCTGGCTTTTTCTTCCCAGTCGTCACAACAACGTTTAACCGCCGCGAAGGAAACTACTCAAGTCTTGTTCGACTCTATGAGCCCTATTCTTTTGGACCACTTCCTAGCAAAACAGCACCATTCAAAGCAAATAACATCCTTATTCTCACCAATGGTGCATGCTTCTCGGCTTGTGGAGATACGGCATCTAGACTGGAGGTATGTTTTTCATTCCACTGCCTTCCCATGAACTTGCGAGTGTTGCCGGACACGCATGTGCAGTGCATCGCCTGTAGCATTCAGATGGTAGAATGGCTCACTCCGTCTCCTAACCTTCGAGTGCTGCTTCCAATGGGAGGATAATGGCGCGTGCTTGAAGTAAATATCGCACCAAGTCTTGAGGATATCCCATTGCTATCTCTTTGTTCCTTTTCTCCGTACGTAGTCCATCGAGTGTGTAGAATCTTAATTACGTGAATATAGGTGAACAGTTGTTAGGCTGCACGAGTGATAGCGAGGAAACTCAATGCATGCTCGCATGCGCGGACATATCTACGCCCATAAATCATGGATCTTTGCATGTATGTGCAGGAGCTGGCTAATGTGCGAACTATCGCTATTGGGGGCTTCCAAGGAAAAGCAATGGCCCATGGCGACGGGGTTGTTGGTAATGCCTATTCCTTGTCGAGCCTTCTCCAATATGATATACCTACCGCCAGTTCTCAAAAGCCGAAGGGTGCACCAGCGCCGCTCCCAATAAACGGGGATCTTTATTTCCCTATCTTATCGGCATATATGAAAAAGAACTCCTCTGTACCTGGAGACTACGTATTCCGACCGGCAAAGTATCGACTCCAGTTTTCCGCTTCAACTGTTCTTGATAAGGTAGCGCAGTGGGAGGCAGCTGCCAAATTTTTTTGATGACATAAGAAGCACGTCTTCGGCCTTGATTTTTCTTTCAGCAAGGGTTATGACGCGAAGGGCCGTAAACGGGATGAAGGCGAGGCTTACTTTCTCGCCCTCCGGCTGTTTTGTGTAGCGTACATTATGTTTCATATTATGATGTTGACCCTGGCATTTGAATGGGAAAGATTTATCTTTAAGTTCGTTGTCTCTGGTCTTGTTTGTTCTAATTATCTCTTAAATGGCTTACCATCTGTTATAACAGAGGTATTGCGTGTGACATGTCAGCAGCTTAAACTGGAGTACTTGAAAAAGGTTCGGAATTTCGTTTGGAGCATGTCACAACCTTAACCACAATCAACATTCGCAAAATGTGACTCTTTGGCTCCGCCTCGAACCCGCGACCGCACAAAGGAAAAAGCGAAGGCCCAAACGGCGCCGCGTCGTGTAGGCGTCACGGCACGGCCCGCTTCGCGACAGCTCGAATTGAGGGCCGCGCTCCACTTGCAGTTCGCTTTATTTTTTTTTAATTTCAACATTCGCCAACGATGGCTCGCCACGTGGGTGTAAAATAGCCAAAAGTGGGGACGTGGCCTGCAACATTGGATCATTTCTAAAAAATAAAAATAAAATTAAAAATGAACGCGCATTTTTCAAGAAACCTGTCCGAAGCTTAGAAGTTGAGTTGCAAACTTGCCCCCTGCCGTGGCCTCCCGTGCCCGCTCCCAGCTCCCGTCTCTCTCCTCCCTCCCCCTTCGCCCCTTCACCGACTTGACACGTCGAGCGCTGGTCACCTGAATCGCCATATCTGAGTTATGTATAACCGTGTTCACTCAGTTTCAAAAAATCCTTGTTATTTTAATCCGTGCTCTAAGCTTGTTGACCCAAATTGTACCCAGCGACCAGGAGCAGCACAAAGTAGGAAGTCACCCCGAGGCATGCGTAGTGGAAATCACGACACCTAAACGCTTTGCACTTTTGGTCGGTTGTGATGCTCTTGGAGGTTCCTTGTCGGCAAGCTTCTCGCTCAATTGAGTCTTTGGATGAGTAAACTACATGTTGTGATTGCCAAATGCAAAAGTGTTCTGATTGATTGGTAAAAAAAATCCAATCTTTAAGAGTTGAAGAGTTTGCACCAATTTCTAAAGCCGTGTTGTTACACCAAGTAGAGTTCATATGCGTATGATCACATCGCTATTGTGAGTGCAAATGCAATTTCATGCCACTTTTTTAATCAAAAAAATGCTGCTTTAGGGCTTGCATGGTATTTAAGGTTAAATCACTTCAACTAATCTCAGATTCTCCCATAAATAATCTATTTACGATATTTATGGGATATTCCCTATTTGAGGAGGCCTGTCCACGTCATGCGTGTCACGATGACGTAAGCTTTTCGAAGACGACAGCGATCTAGCGTCGTTTGGCGGCTCCGAAGGAACGAAAATCCAAACTGCCAACTGCCAACTGTCCAAAGACCCGAACTGCCAATGAGGAGCTGCCACGGAGGAATCTCGATGACGTCAGCCCGCCGGAAACACAAGGAGTGGAGAGGATGGTCCTGGTCCCGTCGCCGCCTCTGCGCGGTCCCTCACTCCCTCCCTCCCTCCGCGGCGCGCCTCCCTCTCGCCCTCCCGCCCTCTCCTCCTCCCTCCCTCTCAGCGTCAGCCCTCTGACCCGTGCGTGTGGCGGCCATGGCGGCTGTGCTGGCCTCCATGCTCGCCCTCCTCTACCTCTCGGTCCACGTGGCAGCCGCAGCGAGTCCCTGCGTCATAGTGAGCGACAAGCTGAGCGGAGGCCGCCTCCCTAGCGCCAAGGAGACGTACGCGTGCTTCAGGACCATTCCGTACAACAGGACGCGCGCGGACGCCATCGTCGACACTGTGGCGAAGACCTTCGCGCTGTGGCCGTACCTCGACATCGCCGTAAAGTCACCCACGCCGGAGCTGCCCTCCAAAGTTGACATTATCGCGGGGCTGAAGAAGATCAAGGCGACCAAGTACGAGAGCGACTACGCGTTTAACAGGGCGGTCTATGAGCTCATCGCGAGGGCCCATGACGGGCACGCGGGTTACTTGCCGGACTGCTATTCCCAAATCACCATCATGGGGTTCCCCGTATTCCTGTACAACGAGAAGAGCAAGCCCATCGTGAGGGTGTCTAGTTTGGGTGAGTTGCTTTTTACTCAGTCCTTTCTCATTTCTTCGGTTTCTTGGTGTGTTGCATTGGAGGTAAGAGAAGTAGTGCCCACGACCACGTTTGTTTTGTGCAGTTGGGAGCTTGCTCTCAAAGGTGGGAAACGAGACGCTGGACGCCACGGGAATCGACCGAAATTTGTATTCTGAAGCGGTCGTATCTGCAGTCGATGGAGTCCCCATCATGGATTTCCTCACAAATCTCGCTAAGTCGACGGGATACTACAAGGAACTCGGAGCCAGCTTTAATTCACTTTTTTCAAGGCCCTACAAGTATTCGAATACTTACTTCATTGGAGGGTTCGCCTATCGCTATTTCGATTTTCAAAAGCCTACCATTTCACTCACGCTCACAAGGTACCGCCACTTTTGCAAAGTGCGCACTGACTAGTTCGTCACATGCATCACAGCATTCCTCATTCGAAGTGCTTGTTTTTGCCTATTGCTGCAAGTTGCCTTGAGCGTCCGAACTGTCACATCGTATAAAGTCTTCATTAGTGGGAGTCATGAGTGTTCATGAACTATTTCCGAGGTAATAGAAAGAAACGTGTATGTTTTGGGTTTTCAATGGATTCTGTGACTCCCACCTTCTAGTTCAAGGTCGAGCCTGGAACTGTTTTAGAGATTGCATCCCCCTCGATCTGTAGGAGGGTCGGTTCTGCCCTACTGTGCGCAGGAAGCAGAAAATCGATTCCTATCGGACTCCTTCTGCTCCTTCAGGGGTACTCAATAGGACCCCCTCAGGTTCACATCAAATCTTTACAAAAGCCCCGTTACGTGCATGCCAGGGCCCTCTAAGAGGAAGCTCAATTCCTCCTAACAGCTGTAGTCCACGAATGTGCTTGTCGTTCCTCGAACTTGTCTTGTTCATTACTTCGTGTCATATATGAATGGCAGTGTCTCATGGGCTTTTGCTTGTAAGCCTGTCTGTTGTAAGTCGTTCGCTCCTCGAAAGGTGAAGGGCTGACCCCTGCACACAGGAGCGAGTTGCGGGGGCCCTTCACAGCTCGCCGGACATGCCTTAACGTTTCTGTTCACACGAGGGCACTGTATGTACCTACTCCCTGTGCCGTAAATGACTATGTTTTGTGCTCGTGCATGACAGAGAAGGACAGACAGAGAGCGAGACAATCACAGTTCCGTTCTTCACCAGATTTGGTTCGTACAGTTCCCCATTCTCAACCGGAGAGGAGTATTTTGAGCAGTATTGCAAAGCAGACACGTTGACACTCACCAAAAGTAAGGGCAACAAGGCGGCTTTTCTTCCACAAATGGTGGAGCCTATCGAGGCAACTTTTTCACCTATTTCAGAAAGACGTGTTGCTAAGTTGAGTGGGACACCCACACAGTTAGTGAGCGACCTCATCGATGTAAGTACACAATTACCCGGTGAGCAGACCTAGTGAAGTCAAGCATTTTTCTTAAAACAATTTTCATGGAATCCTTTCAAGGAGATGGGAAGTGTTTCGGACACTGCACTTCTAAGCAACAGTTTGATAGAAAGTCATAGCTTCAAAGTTGCAAATGGCCTCCTCCCGATGGGTGTGGAGGCGAGGGGAGGGAAGACATGGAGGGCGGGAAGGGAGGGAGACAAAATGTGACCCGTGGCTTGTTTGGGCTTTCGACTCCAGACATGGCTTCTGCCCGACAACAAGACTGGAGTCATGATTGTGCCTGACTTCGACGTCTCTCCCAACATTGAGTGGATGGCCGCTGCACGAGCGGGTGTGGACGCTTTGAAGTGAGGCCCTTGCTCTTCACTTAATCGAATGTTAGTTCATGTGCATTGATTTTCGTTGATCCCAGCTGTGCTACACTTCTGACTCTATGGGTTTCAATTGCTCTTGTTCCTTTGTTGTTTTAGAATGCAAAGCCTGCTAGTGTAGGCATCAGTTCTGCCGGAAGGTGATAACGTCGCAGGCTTGATCTATAAGTTTCCTAAGCAGATCTTCGGCATTATAAATTTCTTGTAATTGCTTGAATGTCTTCACTTGTTTCAGGAAACTGGGAATCAAGCGGATCATAATTGACCTTCAAGACTGCCCGGGTGGTGACGCTGTTTTGAACGACCAGCTCGTGTATCTCTTCTTTCCGTTTACTCGGGACAACACTTATGATGCTGAATTTCGGGCAAGCCCCCTTGCTCAGGAGCTTGTAAACGTTGTAGATAAGAAAAACCTGACTACATCATTCTTCCATTGGTCGAACTTTCGAAGTACTAAAAATAAGTTATTCACATCCAAATCTGGTTTCTTCTTCCCGGTCGTCACCAAAACTTTCAGCGGTCGGAAGGGACCGTATTCAAGCCTTGTGAGATATCCCAACATAAAATTTCCGGGTACACCATCTCGAACAGCTCCTCCCCCTTTCAAAGCAAAGGACATCCTTATCCTCACTAATGGTGCCTGCTACTCGGCTTGTGGAGACTTCACGTACCGATTGGAGGTATGACATCATGCCTCCTATCCACGGTCTACATGCATGTACGGTCCATATCTTCAGCACGTCTGTGAAAGCAAGTCTTTGCATGTTTGGAAGAGAAGCATCCATGCATCATGCATTCACGCATGCATGCGTGTGCATATACTCCCATCCTCAACCTCCGCTCTCTGCCCCTCCCTGTTGCGCTGTCCTTTTCGTGCAGGAGCTGGCCAAAGTCCGGACGGTGGCTCTGGGAGGCTTTGCGGGGAGGGCCATGGCCTATGGCGGCGGCGTGGTGGGCGAGTCGAGCGCGCTGTCGTACTTCCTCGCGGAGGACCTTCCGCCGCGCGGCGGCAGCGCGGCCCTGCGGCGGCTCGCGCCGAGGCCGCTGCCCGTCCGCGGGGACGTGTACTTCACCAGCCTGCAGGCGTATACCAAGTCCAACACGTCCGTCCCGGCGGAGTTCGTGTTCCGGCCGGCGAAGTACCGCCTCCAGTTCACCGCCGCGACCGTTCTGGACAAGGCGGCGCAGTGGGAGGCCGTCACGAAGCTCTTTTAGGGGTCAGGATTTAGGGTTCAGGTCTGGCGCATTCATCGCAAGGGCCATGTCCTGGTTCTTATTTATGCGACAGAGATTCGTGTTGTTGTTGTTGTGTTCTTTTTACTTTACGGGATGTGTGGCTTTAGGCAATGGCACGTATCTATGTTTTTCAGGTAAACAGGCCGCACATGGGAGATAGCCAGAGTTCAGGTAAAGGGAGTGGAGGGTGTTAGGGCTGAGGGCACGATGTGGCCATGCACAGAATGTGTGCAGCCTTTCCCAGAGAAAGTAGCATAACTTATTGTTTAATACTTAAAACAATGTTTCTCACTCCGAGCTTGAAGTACTTACATTACGTCTACAGTGCTCTGTCTCATGCCTTTAGAAACCTTTGGAATCTTTCAAGGAGCCCCACCCTGCAAGTAGGCCAATAGGTTCTCATGCATCGGGTCGCTACAAAAGTCAGCCAAGTTTTCTATGGGGCCCTTTCCAGTCACCACAGCCTGCCCGGAAAATCCCAGCCATGCCACCATGGCTAGGCGCGCATGCTTGATCTCCTTCACCTGCACACGTCCCCATGGCACCATAGGATGGATGTTTTGATAGAGAGACAGAGAGCAGAGAGGAGACGGAGAGGGAGGAGAGGGGAGGGGGGAG
>CM074804.1:3005874-3021811 GCA_037447605.1 Zygnema circumcarinatum
CCCCCCCCCCCCCCCCCCCCCCCCTCGAGGGCACCAGACACCCACCCACCCCCACCCACCACACCCGGGAGGGGGGGAATCCTCGACCCTTACTAGTTCAGGACTTCTCGATCCAACATGATTCACTTGTTTCTTGGCTGTTAACAGACAACGCCTGCACCCGCTCAGACCCGACTAACTACGGCCTAGCTCTCCCTTGCTCAATATGCCTTACCACAAATGCATGCCCTGCACTTTCACTACGTAAATTATAAAGGTTTTCCAACATACAAACCGTTGCCATGTTCTGAAGTAGCTATGGGTCAAGCTCGGAAAGAAAGGGAGCTCACCCAATCCAGTGTCAACTTGAGTAAGAATATTCTCTAAAAAATGCGACCTTCATCATTGCTGTTAAACTCCATCCTCTTTTTCTTGACACCCAGGCCTGAGTTGGTATTAAACAAAATGGCGACAACGATCTGAAATAATCCAGTAGACAGATTGGGTTATATTCGAACAACCAAAGCCACTACTGAGCTCCATGCTCAGTCTACTTAATTGCCATCAGCTGCCAATTTTGGAAGTTATCCATTCCAAGAGCGCAATGGAAATTCATTCAGATGCGATGAGCCTGCCTGCATGGGAATAGTTGAAAGTCATAAAAAGCGCAGCCAAATAATGAATATCTATAACCCCACACCTGGCTCCGATTTGGCCTCAATTTTCACGGTCAGAGACAACAAGCCTGAACGTAGCCATTCTTCTGTCAAGAGGAAGTCCAGACCTGCATGAAGGTGTAACCGCATGAGTCAGCATGAAGAGTATATCCAATAGTGACCTGTGCAAGCAAAAACTTCTCCAGTCCTCTGACTGACTGGCCATAACGCGCAGCGCATAAGTCAAAAAAAACAAAATCATCGTCAGCTTGGGCAAGGTTTGAGTAAAATTGCACAATAGGGTTTCAGAGCTCCATAGTCTCAATGGCGCGGAGGGTAAACTAATGTCATTTTCGAAATCATAACAGAGGTTACTGTACGAGGACACAGACACTGTTGAAACTATCCGGATGGTGCCACCACACGCTCAGCTTAACAAAAAGACAGCTCAACTGCATCCCTGAAGAAACAAAGGCATTCCGTAGGTTGTTGAGATAACTGTGGCGCACGTGCACAAACCTGATTAAAAGGCCATCTGCCACAGGAATGCACATTGCAATCACTTCGCTTGCAAGTGGATATTCAAACAGTGGCACACTGGGTCCCTGCGATACTGCTGCTCCTTTCCGATTTCATCTTCATCGCAGTCTCATGCTCCAGCCCATCTTTACATTCTTTGCGAGATGCACGAAGGTTCCCATGAAATCAGCCCTCCTGTTTCTGTCCATGAATAGCTCCAGAACTCCTCCCAAAAATCCTATGTTCTGCGGATGAGATGCAGTCGACATAGGCAAGGAAAGACGCTCTCAGCCTGCCGTCTGCCAGTTGGCTTGAAGCTCTCCAACTGGCAGGGTGCCTGCCCTTGCTCCAGCTGACATGAAATTGACAACTGGCGGGGCAGGCAGCATGCCGCCTATCGGCGGCGGGAAGCTGATTGCTGTGTGAAGTGGAGGTCGTTCTGTCACCGCCCACAACGACCCATGTAAAGAAACGACCCCGAGACAAAATCTAGAGAGAACAACAGCCAACTGATTGGCATTATTACGGATATCAAGCAGTTCAAGTAAGTCTGCATCATGGGAACAAGCAACGACTTCCACAAGGACACATTCGAAAAACAGAAAGTCTTATAGGTTGTGCACAGTGACCACAAAGTCCCAATTCCGTATCAATTGCAAATCCAGTTACTAAAGTATACCTGGACCAAAGATGTCTGGTATTGCTCCGCTGTCATGTATGAAATTCCGGAGCCTCCCAACTGCATTGTCTGGTAAGTGACTTGCTGCTGAGCAGGCGGTGGCGGTTGAAAAAGGAGAGGCATCCCTGTATGGGATGCCATGCCCATTGCAGGACTTCTCCACGAGCCTCCAATTGTAGGATCCCCAGTGCCAAACTGGGCTCCCAATGGATGCATAGTGTGACCCCAAGGATTAGGCATCGAAGTCAAAATAGTTGCTGGAGTGTCAGAATACATGTTGTGCGGTGGCGGTCCACGAACTCGAGGAGGGCCTCCCACAATGCCACCCAGGCTTGGAAACTCCGTATTGTATGTCATCATAGGCGCATAGAGAGGTTGAATGCCATATGGAGTCATAGGAGCAGCACCAAAACCTTGGTCAAATCTCTGGGAATACCTGCAGTACAGTCATGACCAAACATATCAGCAAGAAAAAAAAACAAACAAATGCATACAACCAAAGGCAGACTTGCATAAGTAACAAGTACACTTATTGCCTACAATAGTACTACATTCCATATGGAATTGGACTTCCAAGTGGTAAGGTCTAAAGCCCTACAACAAACAGCAGTCTGCAACCACAAACCCACATCCGAACTCGTCTTTAAAGAACTAATTAAAAAAAATCTTCAGATCTAATTTCTTGATAAGATAAGAGATAGATGAAGCACCTGTCATAGTTGCGATCATAGTCAGGGTCCCTGCGTTCCTTCTCACGATCTCGGAGTATTGCAACTCGAGCGACACGGTTTTTTCCTGTGCCATCATCCCCTGCAATACTGTTCGTCTTGATCTTACTTGACTCTTTGCTGTCACCAGTACCCCTCCCACCATTAGCACTTACACTCCCGCCATCCGCCAAAAAACCTGAGCTCCATGACGGTGCTCCTTTCTTATCAGAATCGTCAGTTGCAGCGGATCCAGAATCATCAGCAGAGGAGGTTGCTGGGGTCTCCTTATCGAGGGCATCTACTAAGCCTAAAGTATAATCAGGGCTGTTTCTATCGTCTTGCCCATCCTCCTCAACGTCACCAGCTAAGCCCTTCAAGCTATCGTTACTGAAAATTCTCGCCCTTGCTTTGTTGTACTCTTCCTTACGTTCCTCCATGGTCTTCGGAGGATTCAAGAGCGAGCCTGATGAATTGAATGCACCATTACCTCGATGTAAATGATTCGACGGCCGCTGTTTAATAGCCACCTTCACAGGGCCCTTATCAGCACCTAGAGCCTCCTGTGCACTTGTTGAATCGCATGACGGATATGGGATGTCTGCCAACCTCACAGGGGGCATGTGGGTGTCTTTTGTTTTCTTAGCAATTATGCGTCCACCCTCTCCGCCTGGCGAGTCCAGTACTTGAGTCTGCAAGAAATAGTGTTGCGCTACTCTGTGTGCTGCCAATCGGTAATAGGACGAGGTCATAGGTTGGAACTCCAACATTTGAAGGTCTGGACTGCGCAGAAACTTCTCCACCTCCTGCTCCAACCGGAGAACTGCCAAACCACATAATAGTCCATGTATGAGTCCCGTAGCTTCAAACAACTTCAAAATTTGATACAAACATATTTATATAAATGTCCCTACTGGAATAACATCAATCTCAACCTCCTCCTCCTTCACCACATGCACGGACAAAGTTTCAAAAACGTCTAATATGTCAAGAAGACTTATAACAGTTACATCATCTTGCAAAAGCGGAGACATAACCTTTAAAAGACGTCACAGCAAATGTAGATGACAAGATTCAAACATCTCTGCCCTTGTAAGCAAAACTGTTAAAGTCGACTACTGGCCAGAAATCAACATTGTCACATTGATGAACAAAACCAAATTCAGGAACTTACGAACATCCAAAACAGAAGCACTTCTGCAACGAACAAAGGTTCGAGAACAACAGCAACAATGCCTAAGATGCGACACAACCACTATACAAAAAAAGGTGGGCTGCAAAATACTCCAAGCTTTCACCAGTCCTGCAAGGAGCATCAAATCATACTTGTCAAACGGTCCCGCGAATTCTGCAGAGCCTCGCGGAGGAAAGTGTCCACCTGCTCCAAGTCCTGCTGCCATGCTCTGCTGCCTGACCTTGAACCCGGGCTATCCCAAACACTTGCGTCCTCTCCTTTCTTCTGAACTCCTGCAACTACACCAGACCCCCCTTGTCCCGCAAGACCTTCCTCCTTCCCCGCTGCCGCATTCAACCTCAAACCCTCCATCTGCTGGTCGAGGTCCGCTGTCTCCCAGGAGTCCGGCGCATGGACGCCGACATCCTTCTGCCCTCCACCGCTATCCATGGCTTCCCTACTGCCTTCCCTGCTCACAACATTGGACCGCCATGGCTACCTTCTGCTCCAAGCGCTGCTCCTCAGGAGGAGCTCCCACAAGAGAGGCCACGTGTCGAGCAGAGGCCGATCCTGGACCCCACACGTGCGAAGAAACATCCGCCGAAATCGACCTCCTGGAACCTCAGAAGCTCTTTAGCTCCGGCGGGAGAGGGCAGGCGAAAAAAATTTCGTGCCCGGGCAGGGTCGAAAGTGGTGCGTTGTCGTGCGCTGATTGGTTTGATAGTGAGTGGGTGCGTGTTCAACCGTTCGATCAAGGGTTTTAGAATTTCCACATCGACGGCGAGGAAAATGCAACGGCCCGAGGGTTTTGGGCAGCGGCCCCGAGGGAGGGAGGTAGCCTGCGCCCGCCGGCGGGCCGGGCAGAGGCGGTTTGGCTGCATCGCGCGGGGAGAGGGGGGGTTGGGGCAGTTGCCGCGAAAGTGCTGGTCGGCCAATCAGAGCGCGCGGGCCGCGAAGAAATTTCACGGATTCTGGTGCACAGGACGACATGGAACGGCTGACGTGGACCCGCTGAGCAAAGACTTTAAGACTGTCGGCGTTAAGGGGGACCGGCGGCGCATTTGCGGGCGGTGGCAACGACTAAAGGCGGGCAGGCGTTCACACGGTCGGGCGACAAGCTCAGCGCTGGTCCTATGCTCATCCGCCCCACGACGACGACCCGCCCGCTCGTTCACACGCACTGCGGCTGCTCTGGCGAACCGGAGCTCGCCGCCTGTGCACGATTTCATCGGCGGCACGACGACGACATGGAGATGGGACGTTCAGCGCGAGCTTCGGAAGATTCAAACGCACGATTTTCCTGGGACGGTCGGCATGTCATGGCATAAGGGTGGAGAGGAGGGATAAAAAAATTCTTAAGTTAGGTTCGTCTCGAGATGGCGATGGCATCAAAATGTACGATTACCACGATAATGTGGGACAGCTATGCCGGGTCAGAATTGACCTGTACACGAAAATAAGACTACGACTACGGGCGGCATCCTGCTTCTCGGCCTGAGAAAAACACCCGGAGCAGCCGAAAGGCGCACGCACTTCCGGTTTTCGTGTACTTGAGATGGTTATACACAAGCTTTACTGAGCTGGCGCTTGGCAGAATGCCAGGGAGCAGGGCGGCACATACCCCTAATCCGTTCTACGAGGTGGAGTGTCTTATGGACACGAGATCTCTCATGGCAGACGAACGGCGACCATATAATTCTTATAAAGTGATATTTTATTCAAGTGAAATAATACATGGCAAACATTCCATCAGTCCCACAACTTCCGGATTTGAAGGCCGATGCTTTACCAATGAGGGGAGGAAAATCTTGCCAGCAATGCAAGAATGAAGCGACAGAAAAACGCATAACACCACCCCCGGCCGCAAATAGAGAAAATCCCGCAAGGCAAAGCTTCCTTCATTGTTGGATAGCCCATAACTTACAGGACAAAAGGCAGATCAAGAATCTAAAAAATCGCCTATTGCATTATACAATTCACATAACGATACTCAAGCTAAAGGTCCTCGTTTATCTACCACTGACTAGCAAAGTAAGGAGGCCAAGCAAACTCCTCAAAGGCTGGGAAGGCGCTCAACCTCACCGCGAAGCACGGTGAGAAGGTTGTTTCCGAAGGGGTCACTCAAGTGCTTTGCCAAGTTCTCAACCGGACCCTCACCAGTGATGTACGCCTGCAGGAAGAAGCCGAGCATGGAGAACATGGCAAGGCGGCCGTTCTTGATCTCCTTCACCTTCAGCAGAGCAAAGGTGTCTGGGTCCTTGGCCAAACCAAGGGGGTCGAAGGAGCCTCCAGGGTGGAGGGTGTCCAAGCCCTGAAAAGGAAAAGTGCAGATTGGAGTGTCAGCACAGCCAATGTTCAAGGGAGTCCGTAAACCTACATAGCAAGGGAAGTTTGCCACAGGAAACAGAGCACTTACGGTTCCAAGAGGAGACTTGTTGGTGGCCCTGTAGTACTCAGCTCCACCCAAAAGGACAACCTCAGCGATGACAGCGACAGCGAGGTTCACGGGGATGGTCAATCCGAAGTACTGGAGGGTGTTTCCGTCCAAAAGGAGAGCGCCGGTCTGCAGAAAGAGCAAAAAACAAAAAAATCTAAGTACTCAACTGGCCTCATTGTAGCAACACGGTACACGCATTTCAACGACTCTTAGGAAGGCAGGCCATAAACGTTCCGATATAAAGAGCGATTCATTATATACAAAAAATGGCCTTAAAAGGGCACGACTAATAAGTACCATACCTTGAACCAAACGGCCTCGGGCCCGCAAACGGCACCGTACTTGTTGAATGCTTCAGGAATAATGAAGCCAGCGGCTCCCAACATGGCCCACCGGGCATGGATCAGCTCATAGGCCTGATACCTGTGATAATCAGTTACGAAGTAGCATCAACATAAGTAATCCACCATTTGCACGGTAAAGCGTGGTCCACCCAACAAACAATTGATGCTATACAATCAATCATAGAAAGAACATCATGAAGGCCAAAAGCCAGGAACTAACCTGGCGAAATCAGCGGGCTTCTTGCCAAGGCCAAAGGGATCAAAACCGTAGCTGCATTGATTAGGACAATCACAAGGAATAAAGAATTAGGATAAGGTACCATGTACGAGCGTAGAGGGCAGGTGCAGCCCTAAGAATTAGAATGTGTAGCGACAGGTAGCCCTCGGACTGTGTGCTTCAGTGCCTCAGCACATTTACGAGAGTGAAAATAAAGCAGCAAGAAAATGACTAGACAAATAATAAAATCTTACTCGCCGGCCACCTCGCCGGTCAGATACTCTGGGATCTCAGACTTCGCCAAGAAACCCTCTGGCAGGTAGATCCTGCGTTCAGGGCCTGCAAGCAAGCACATGCCAGTAAAGTCCGAAAATCAGAATGAGAAGTGAGACGGAACCACGAGCGAAGCTCTGAGAGTAGGCATGCAGGCAACGGCAAATTTTGCGAAATCCATATTCTTGAAGGTGCTTGTGTAACCTCCTGATATGAGACAATAGTCCTATCGCCTCAGCACATCCAAAATGCTATATTCGCCAAACGGTACTAATAATTAGGTCAATTATTCACTTTAGCCCCGAAAAACTCCTCTCAGCACAGGCTCTGACATTCCAACTAGCCGAAGTTAATAAGCAGACACCTACCGTACCACTTCGACAACTCTGCATCCTCAGGCGTTGCCTTCTTCACAGGGGCCTTCTTTGCTGCAGGCTTCTTCTTGGAGAACAAAGCAACAGTCTGCACGGAGGTGGCTGCCACGGTCTGCCTCACAGGGGCGGCCACACCGGCAACATTCTGTCCTAGGAACTCGCTCTTCAGGGCCACGACAGAGGTGGAGGCAACGGCAGCCATGGCTTCAAGCTCCTCCTGCCTCCTCTACCAGGCCTGTGCGGGTCTAAAGAGAAGCAGCGGCGCAGGGAGCTGCCAGCGCGGGCCGCCGCGCTCTTGTTCCGCGCGCGGCTGGTGATGCAGCGCCCGCCAGCCGGTGATGCAGGGTGTGGGCAGGTGATGCAGGGCCGCCCTGGAGTGATGCAGGGCCGGCCCCGGCGTGATGCAGCTCCCGCCAGGCGGTGATGCAGCGCGCGCGGCGGTGATGCAGGAGCGGCGGCGCGTCACGTCACGGATGGCGCGCTATCCGCGAGCGCGCGGCAGCCAATGGGCGCGCGGCGGGGCGACGCGACCGGATGGGCCCGTGCCGTACGGACAGGTACGGACGAAACTGTACGGGTGGCTGGAACTTCATTTCTACAGTACAGTACCCGAATAGGGTACAGTACAGTAGCGGAAGGGGGCGGAGGCGAATCCTACGGACCGTACATGGGCCGTACGAGATGGAGGCCACGTCACATGCTGCCCTTCGCCAAACTGGAACTGCGACGGGCGGAAGCCAATCAAAAGGCTGCTTTCCAATCACGGACAGGTGTCGTGCACTGCACTGTCGCAACATACTGTCCTCCGTTCTGTTTCGTACTGCGGCGTACGGCATGTCATGCCATGCCATGCATAGGGGATGTACATTTGTCCGTACAAGCGAGAGTTTTAGATTCCAGAATTAAAACGTTCGAATATCTTAAAGTTTCAGAGTTTGGTACGACCATTGAAATTAAACACCCGAAATTGAATTGCGCTCCCGCTAACCCTACATCCGTACGACTGACCGGCCATTCCAAAAGTGTTTTATAAAATGGCCTGACTTTTAGAAATTTTGATTGGAATTCTAACACACGACACTGCGTTCTAATGTACATCCCTAGCTTTGTTCTTTCGTCCTTAGGTCCTCTGTGACCACTTCCTCGTGGTTCCCCATGAATTTGTCCATGTACATTTGATGGCCCCGCCACCGTGAGATCAATGCCACTTCCATTTGCCATGCCATGCCATCATGGGAATTGAGGCCGTCCGGGCGGGGCGGGGCGGGCGACCACCTCGGAGGGGTCCGTCCGAGCGAGCGGCGGAGGCGAGTAGGAGGTGCGATCGGTCGGTCGGTCTCAAGCTGTGTTTGTCTGTCTGTCTGTCACTCAGCGCGGCCAGACCCGGGTCGCGTCGCAGGTCGGAATGAGGTGAGGAGGCAAAATTGGAAACGGTGTCGCGCCGGTCGGAGACTTCAAGTGTGATGCCTCGCAGTTCAGAGAGCTGCGGGGTCTTTTGTTCAAATAAGAAATGCAGCGCGTTTCTACAGCAGTAGGGTCTGTAGAGGAGGACTTCGCCAAAGCCGCCTCCATGACGAAAGGTAATTGGACAAGGCTTGAAGTCCCCAGATTTTCTGTTTTGACGAGGGAAGCTAGAAATAGAGTTTCGCAATGCCGCAGAGACTGCTCTCATTGGCACACCACCGTTCTGTGCAAGGTGCATAAGTGGTCTCCATTGAGAGTGGGCTCTCCGTTGCTCTTTTCTGAAGCATGTGCCACGCAACTCAAGCACCCAACGAGACGAGCTCAACATGCACCATGGACTTGCCATCGTCAAGAGTGCTTGGCATCCTTCGTAGCTTCATATGCCTAATTAATCGTCCTGACGGCCGATTTTCACGCAGATTCTATTGCCTCTTCGCAAATTTCGACCTAATTGATTTTTTAGTCCTAAAAAAAATCTTGCATGTTTCATACGAACTCGTACAAACAGACCGACAGACAAGAGCCAGACAGACGGACCGATGAACAGACAGACCAACAAGGAGCCAAACGGACAGACAGAAGGAAAATCAGTCTGATCGATGAGACCAGAGCAGACCCGACCCGACTATGTGCGCGTGTCGTTCGCAAGCACGACTAGCGGTTCCACCACCACCTTCGAAGCACAGCCTTTGCAAAACTGGCGAGTTTAATCAAAGCAATTCGCTTAAGGCGGGCTGATAATTACAGATTGTGCAGCAGACTCTAATGAAAAATGGCGACGGATCTCCCTCTCTAGGGCGGCCCTTCGGCATTTGGCCAAGAGGCACCCTTAGCCGCGATGTACCACTCTCCTACGCGTTATTTTCTCCCCATAGCTTCAAAGGAGCGTTGCTGCTTTCACTACTACCTGTGCTGGACCTGCACTGCAGGGGCGGCTTCAACTGCACTCGACTTAACAAGGAAAACCTCCTAATCCTAAGAATTAGTATAAGCCTACAGACTATCACACCAGCAACATGGAAACGCAAGCCTCTAAAGGCGGAATCTACTCAATCTGACTCTCGTTCCAGTAACCCAATTTGGAAGGGCCTAAGCCACTACAGCGGCCTGCAAAAATCAGTGTTAACATTTGCAGCAAGGCTAGTGGTTCCTATGGCTCGGTGTATTGGCCAACGTGAGGGCAGCAGCTAAGTTTGCAAAGTTGGCTACAAGTTCAGTTCTGCAGGGAGGCAGGGCAACCTCTGGATTCGGGCTCCCAGACTCCGCAGCTTGTCATCCAGCTTCTCATATCCTCTGTCTATGTGGGACACTCCCTCTATATGCGTCACTCCCTCAGCAGCCATACCTGCCAGGACAAGTGCTGCTCCAGCTCTCAAATCCGTGGCTGTCACTGGCACTCCATAAAGGCAACTGCAGAAAGAAACGCACAGCGGACTATGATTAGTGTCAATTGAAGGGCTTTCAGCCTAAAGAGTTCAGTTATGTACTGACTTGCCATGTATAGGGCAAGGGCATGAGCAAGGTTGATAAATTGGAAAAAGCACATCATAGACGGCTAAACTCACATGCAAAACAACCTAAGAATGACTTGGTAATCCACCTGAGGCCTTCAAACTCTCCCTCGGTTTGCTGAAACTGACACACAGCCTAGTTGAAGCTGACATATGTGGAAGACTGTTGTGAAATATGGTCGCAGACCCCTTGGGGTAATCATACCTGCCCTGATCTCTTCCGCAAACAAGAGCCGTGCTTCCCGTCACCTTAATGTCAGCTCCCATTTTCTGAAGCTCTTCCACTGCACACACAAAATGCACCGCTACATGAGAGACATACCAAATATAGCAGGTACATTATTCCAAACTAAATCGCGTACACCCAACAAGCCCTCCTTCCTGTAAATACATTCCAAACAAGAGAAGGCGCAGGACCCAAGGATCGACTAACAAAACATACGGCACCGTTAGCTACCACTCACGGAAAAGGCCATGATAAAAAAATGTAAAAAAAACTGCCAAGACTCTTACTTCTTTGAACTCTATAGATTCAAAAAACACACTGTATCCCAGGTCTATTTGTGACAGTCACCTAGAACCTTATCATGAAGCACAACTTGGACTCAAATACTCAAATGAAACCTTTAGGGACGGAGTTGGCAGAAAAGACCAATACAATTCAATCTCACCTACCAAGTTCTAACTAATCCCATTTTGCAGAAACTGTTCGTTCAAGACCCAACTGAATCTGTTCAAAGGGGAGAATAGCGACAACTGAGCACCAATGAATAGCAAATTATACGAAGCTTCGTGAACATACCATGCCGCATACGGCTCTCGAAAACAGTCTCTCTCACAATACTGGATCCATTACAGGTGGGGAGGAGAGCCATCATTTGGGGTTGGAGATCTGTTGGAATGCCTGGATAAGGTAGGGTGGTCACATCCTGCGCAGTCATTCTATGATTTCTGGCAGATATCTGCATCAAAGTCCAAAAGCACACTGAGATTTCCCTTAGAATAACAACAACCTACCGCAAACTCGAAATAAGTTGACCACTATACTTTGCGTTGTTATTTCTGAAAAGCAAGTAGGCTAAATGAGCTCCATCACGACACAGAACCACTGTAAACAACCCCTCTCCCTCGTCAAAAAATACCCGAAAGGAAGCTTCTACCAAAGTCGGAGAACAATGACTTCAATTTCAACAAAACAACTGCCAGTCATAGAGAAGTTAGTACCTCCAAGCAGCTGACGTCCGTCTGTCTAATGGTGCAGCCAATCGCTTGAAGCTTGCTGATTACTGCCGTTAAGTGGTGCGGAATGACAGGGGACATGCTGATAGCTGATCGTGTGATAGCAGCCGCCACAAGGAACGTGCCCGCCTCAATTCTGTCAGGAATGACAGTGAAGTCCGTCCCCCGCAATTTGGAAACGCCGTTGATGACGAGGGTGTTCGTTCCGGCTCCTTTGATGAGTGCCCCACACGACTTGAGGAAGTTGGCGAGGTCGACCACTTCAGGCTCCTGATTGACGTGCGAAGCATTAACAAAGCAGGAGATTCCGGTCCCTTAAAGCCCAATCCAAGCACAGCCACAAGGCTCTGTCAACAGAGCCAAGGCCCTGCCTGATTTCAGACGAAGGTCTAAGGGCGCAAGGCACTGTGCAAACTAACGTTTCAGTGTAAGATCTTTCAAGAATTATACAGTTGATGAATTCCTGGATACTGACAATGCTTTAAGAGGCGGTTGTGCATGGATCTACTTCTCCTCTACGGGACACGTAAAATGAAAGACACAGGGCCATTGAGATCGCCACTTCCCTCCATTATTCACACGCACTTTCACAGATGGATATGAAAATCAACGGCAATCACGACTAATGGTACACAGAACACAGTGCATTATTGCCCTAGGTCATAGTCGACGCATATTCTTCATAGTACCAAGATTCTGATGTATACCTGGGCCACATTCGACAATATCGTTTCCCCATCGGCGAGAGATGCCGCCATCATTAGGGTCTCAGTTGCTCCCACACTCGGGTAGTCCAGGTAAAAATTTCCACCTGTCAGCCTCTTACCGTTGCACGCCCTTGCATGCACACGCCCCTGCCTGCACGAACACAGAAGGATTCAAAGAAATGTGAGAATAAAATAGTGAGTAAAATAGGTATAAATATACCGAGTATGCTGCGCAGACTTTAAGCACACAAGCTCCATCAGGGGCGAGCGTGCCACACTGAAAATGCTGGTGAATACCATAGTAATCGTAATGGATGGAGTACATCGATCGACATCAGATGCTAACATTCCCTAAATCCCTAAAGTGATAGCTTCTGGCATTCTCAAAGATCGGCATTTGAAATCCGCAGAAGCATCTAAATCACATAGTAGTCAGCGGGATTGGTTGCATTCATATGGCAAACAGCGGCAAATTCAGCACAGCACAAAATTCAGCATCACGAGCAAGATTCGCTCTACGAAGAGACTATTCGCCAGAGCCAACCAGCAATTACAGTCTGCCTACGCTTGCAACCTCCAATTCAAACAAAGATGAGTTCACTTATCTACCGATAAAAACGTAACTTCGAGTTTCATGAAACTTAGACTTTTCACTTGTTTTAACTATGCTTCGTCAACTTAAAAAATTTACCAGGAGAAAAGAAAAGGGGAACATAAGGAGAGTATCATCGTGTGGCCTTTCAGAGCGAGCGAGAGAGAGACATAGAGAGACAGAAAGTACCTTATCGAGACTTCAGCTCCTAACGCTTCCAAGCCTCGAACATGCAGGTCAATTGGCCGAGCTCCAATGTTACAACCCCCTGGCAAGGGAACGATGGCCTCGCCCTGCCGTCCCATTATCGCTCCGAACACGAAAAAGCTCGCTCTCAGTTTCCGGACGACATCTGGACACGGCTCAACTGATGTGAGGTGGCTTGCATCCACACTGACAGAGGTGTCTAAACCATCTACTCCGCGCTTAATCTTCACTCCTAGAGACTGCAGCACTTGGAACATCCTTCTGATATCATGCAGGTCAGGGACTCTCCTCAGAACGAGCGGCTCATGGGAGCACAACGCCCCTGCAAGGACAGCGAGAGCTGAATTTTTGGCGCCGCTCACGTGCACGTGACCTGATAAACGGTAGCAATGCTCTACTTCGAAGCATTCTACAAGGCCTCCAGAAAGAGCAGGAGTTCCTCCAGGAAAGAGAACATTATGAACAGATGGCGCCTGGTTGCTGCTGCTGCTTTCAAGAGCTCTACTGCTACTGCTGCTGCTGCTACTCCCCACCGCCTTATCTGCAGCGCTAGCCCTAATAGATATATCCCTTGTGCTTTGCAGATGCGCATCCAAGCGGTCCTGCCTCCGCCTGAAACTGGCGACTGACTGCCACCTGCCTTCAAGCATCTGCGGTAAAGAATTGGGATGTATCTTGCAGTTCTCGCCGCTGGCAGAAAACGCCGCATAGATACATAAATCAGTTGCAGAAGCGCTTCCGATCATTGCTGCCATGTTCCCTTCCTCTCTCTCTCCCGCTCTCTCTCTCTCTCTCCCTCTCCCTCTACCTCTCTCCCTCTCCCTCTCTCCCTCTCTCCCTCTCTCCCTCTCTCCCTCTCCCTCTCTCCCTCTCACTTCTCCCCCGTGTCGGTCCAACCCTAATCCACTCCTCCCGTTACAGTACCCTTCCCTCACACATTTCAAAATCCTGCGAGGTTCATCCCTCCCTCTCTCCCCGCCCACCCCCGCCCTGCCGTCTCCTCCCCTCCGTACAGCCCCGTACGGCCCCTCCCCCCCCCCCCCGGCCCTGAACCCCCCCTGCCCGCAGCAAACGCCAGCCACAGCCACAGGCTCCCGCCCGCGCCAAACCCCCCCCTGTTCGTGCGCTTTCGCGCGGCCCGCAGTTCGCGGGTCGCGGGCCAATCAGCGCGCAGGCCTCCGATCCCTTCCGGGGATCAGGCAGGGCCGCCCGCCCGCGCTTCACGGGCCTCCGGGCGATCGCAGCCGTCGATCATGCCACGCGATCGATGACAGCCGTCGATTGCGCCGCGCTGCCTCTGACAGGCCGCGGTCCCTACGCCGCGGGAGGGAGGCACAGCGGAAATGGCTGCCACCGCGGCAGAAACTGGGAGCTTAAGTACGGATTCTTCATTCAGACTGCAAGCAGGACTGGTCTCAGTATAAGGATCGGAATGAGTAGTTTGCTAACCTGCGGAAATTCAAATTTTCTTTTTTGTCGGTGCACTGATCGATGGGCGAATTTAAAATTTCACATATTAATTTCAAGGTTGGCCCCAACAAATGACTGTCCGTACAGGGAACTGTCGGCTGCGATTTCCTCCTGCAAAGCTGTCAATCGGAGAGTGCCATGTTGTAAATTTTGGGGCCTGTCCGTACAGTGCCGACCCGGCTGCTTGTGGCGCTGATGACCCTTTTGAACGTTCGAACTGTCGTCAATTTAAATCCTATAGGGGTGTCAGACTTAACACATCAATCAAATCAATTTCGCAAGCCTGTCGGGCGAATTTAAGCATTGGCTAGGTACGCATTTCGGTATGGCTGGGCCCGGCGGAGCCGGGAATCCCGACCCGGAATTCGTACACGAAACTTTGACTTTTAGTATACTAAATTCGGGAATTTAGTACGCTCCGGGCTAACACTGACCCCCCCCATAATTAGGGTCCCCATTTCGCATTCATTTCTCCCATTGCTTTTTGGACTTGACAACCAGCCCCGCCCGACTCCGATTTCGAGTTCACGTCATGGCCCCGCTACTCATACGGAAAGCGGTTTTCGGGAGTCGGAAACCAGCCCGTGGGGGCTGTCTGAGGCCACGACGCAGGATGCGCCAGCGCCTGAGGGTGGGAAACCACGAGCGTGCATGGCCAACAAGCACGTGCGTGCAGCCCAATGCGCTAAAAGCAAGAGTCTTTGTAAGGACCAGCAGGATAATAATAATTGACGGATGCCCAAAATTTTAGAAAAAAATGTATCAAAGAAATGCGCGTAGTTTTTTCAAAATCTACCGTCAAAGCTAGTAGTATAAAAATTTGGATGGGTTCCTGGACTCGTGCGAAATCACCCTGTCCAAAAATATGACTATCCTCCCATGACTGTTCTGCAGCAAGATCCAGTATTGCTTCAGCAGCTTCGTGTGTACGTACATATACCTCGACATGCATGCAAGCATACAAGATTACATACACAGCCGCGCTAATTGGTACAGGTCAAATTTGAAGTTCATACTGGAACTATTAAGTCTGTCTCCCCATAATCACTCAATTCAAGATTGGAAGAAACTAAAGAAAGGGAAGGTTACAAAGCGGGGCTCTACTGCTCTGCGAAACCATCTTCCTCTCCCTCTCCCGCTCCCTCCCTTTGGAGCTCCTCCCGCTCCCCCTCCCGCATGGCCGCCACGAAGACATTCCCGGATTCGCAGCATCCTGCAAGAAGGTCAGATGATGAAGCCTGCCCCCCCCCCCCACCCAATTCACCATCATGGCGAGAAGGCCCAAACATACGCTCACGTCACATACACTCAGCCCCATCCATTACAAAACACGCCCCGCACCCTCTCCTCCAATCTCTCCCTCCCCCTCTCCTCCCCCCCCCCCCCCC
>CM074804.1:3031445-3047631 GCA_037447605.1 Zygnema circumcarinatum
CCCCCCCCCCCCCCCCCCCCCCCCCATCCCCCGTCACCACTTCCTCACTCCTCTCTTTCTATCTCTCGCTGATTGTCTGTCTGTCTGTCTGTCTAATCTCTCTGTCTGTCCCACTCGTGCAGTGAGAGCAATGTCTATGAAAATCTGACTGGTTAATGCATTCCTGTGGCGTGGTCGCAAATTTTTCATCAGATATTGCGTGTTGGACTTAAGCCGCTACAGAGGAGGGCAGCGGATTGAATTTTGGGAAGAACTGAAAACCGTGAAGACAGGGAAACTCCGTTTAGCCATCACCATTATTGAAAATGACAAGCATGAAATGGCGGATGGATCGTCTGCACAGATTCCTTCAGGTACAAATTTACAGGAGGAGAACAGGCTAAAGGATTCCGTTTTCAATTCTACAGCTCAAATTCTGGGAGAGACTGCAAATAGTGGTACGAGAGCTTTGACAGGGAGTGAGAACATTTCGAACAGTAGCACACAAATGACTATCTCCGCATCTGCTCAAGCGAAGGGGCTTGGCTTCAATCCAAGAGATCACGCAGGACAAGGGCAGGAGGACGTACAGAATATGGCAGAGGTTTTCAAGAGAGAAGGAAAGCAGGAAAGGGCTGGCAAAACAGAGAGTTTGGTGAAGGAAGACTCAGAGAAAAAGCATGCGGCAAAGAATTCCACTAAAATAGGGATACTTATAGAAGAAAAATCGACTAATTTGGAATCTAGAAACGCTCTTCGCTCGGTTGGTTCCTTGGAAGAGTGGAAAGATTTGACAAGCATGCAGATGTCATCACGAAATCGCACTGTCACCTTCCCTTCTGGATCTGCAAAAGGTAGTGAAGAGTACCGCCTCTTGTTTCCACGTCAGGCTAGTAAGAGTGCCCCTGTGACCCCAATTTGCACCTCTCCATCCCTCTCACCAAGGAGCACCTCCTCCACGCCCACAGCCTCCCACTCAGCTGAGTGGAAGGCTGTGGAAATCGAGCAGTCGAGAAAGAGTACTGGTGATGAACCGGGAATGGGATTTTTTAACTATTTCGACGCCTGGACAAAGGGTAAAACGTCGGTATCGCCTCCTTCACAGGCTTCCTCTAGAGGCAGCCACTCTCCCACTTTACGTCACAGCTCCGCTTTTTCTCCTCAGAGAGGCCAACCTCCCTTTGGCAGTAGTAAAGAAGTTGACCAGAAGATTCCTGTGTTGAATTCTACTCCCGCAGTGGAGGTAACCCATCTGGGAGAATATTGCAGAGTGAAGGATGAAACCGAAGTTGTTGATGTTGGTGTGGGACCTCCTGGCTTTGTGACACTTGTAAGGCCGGGAGAGGGTGCAACTGATTTAGAATATAAAGGGAGAACAGGGGGAAGGAGGAGTGAGGCAGCAGCTCGGGCAGGGTATTTAGAGGGAGAGGGACGGAAGAGCATACTAGAGGCTGCCTTGGAGACCTTGACAGGAAAGCATCCGCATGCCGAAGGGGACTTTGATGCTAAGGGAGTGACCTGTACATGGAGGGGAGAAGAGACCGCTTTGGAGGACCTTGACAAGTGGGATGAAGATACGACAAAACCGGAGAAGAAGAAATGGAAAGCTGGGGGTTCGAAGAAGCAGAAAGAGAGTATTGTGGATGATGGGAAGGAGAGAGGCAGTTCAAGGAGCTTGAGCAGTGCCTCTGCAGGGAATGCTGTCCTATTAGCGCACAGTGGATGGATGGAGGGTCAGGATACTCTACATACGAGAAGGGAAAAGCAGGAGATGGAAGAGGAGAGAGTGGAGGATAAGGGGGCTGTTGTTCCATTGGACGATGACATTGATGAGGGCATTCAAAGCTTGAGATCAAAGGCTCGCACCAAAAGGAACATGGTAATGAAGTCTATCGATGCCGTTACTAATGTCTTCAGGAAATCATCGTAACAGTTCACTTGCAGATAATAGAAAGTCCTCGAACGTGAGGAGACGCTCAGAGAGGGAGAAGGTTGATGTAGTGGAGTCTGGCATCTTTTGGAATGAGCCTTTTGTGGAGAACATCTCATGCGCTGGTCTTGCATTGTGTGGGTCAAGGCATGCGCCCGCATGCGCACCCATCGCTAGACCTCTGTCGTAATTGTCCATCATTGCTAGGGCTTCAAGGTGATGTAAAGTGTCCTTTCTGAAGATTTGTACGTATCAGGTGTGATGTTGGAGGGACTGTCTGTTTAAAGGGTCCAGACTAGGTGCTTGCATTCGCATTTTGCAATGCTGGTGAAAAACCAGTGCATGGGGACAGCAATGGGACCGTCAAACGTGTGACACTGGTTAGTGTGCAGTTATACATATGTCTGTACGGTTTTAGAACAAACTTCGACACTCATTGCTGTCTGGAAAATGTGGATGGGTTACGGTCTATCTTTTACGGTATTCTGCCTGAAAAGCTTTGAACCAGCTTATCAACGACTTTCGTAAAGTGGAGTTCGAAACTAGTACGTGTTTCCGCTAATTTTCTTAGCAATGAGATAGAAGTACTGCTTCCAAACCCCTACGATTTTTTGATTGATATGCCCTTCTACGGTTTGGTAATCTTGAATGAAAAGTAGAGGATTTGCCTGCTGCTGTTTTGAAAGTAGTATTCTTTATTCTGCTGTTGTGAATCACAATGTGGGAACCACGTACTAAGTTCGAAGTATGATCTTGATTGACCAGCTTTTCTATGATACCTGAAATTCCTTCGCTTGCTTTGGTTTCAACTGTCAATGCCGTAAGGCCCGCAACGTCGACTTCTCATCCATGTCGCTTGTGCCGCTGTCCTCTGCACGTAGGGCACTTTTCCAGCTTACTGCACGGCCGAGTCGCGTCCTCACTAGGGATCGATATTATAACGCAGTGTCGTGTTCTAGAATTCCAGTAAAATGTTCTAAGAGTAAGGCCGTTTCATAGAACACTTTTAGAATGCCGTACAACAGAATTTTCGAAGAAAGCCGAAGAATTCTACTGCACCCCCTATTTTGGCTTTCGCACCCCCCTTTTGAAAATTTTGCCTGCCCGTTTTGGTTGCCTGCCCGTTTTGGTTACCCCCCCTGTTTTGACTATTTCGGGAGGGAATCGTTTTCCCGTCCCCTCCCCTCCGCTCCCCTCCCCTCCCTTGCCCTGTCCTCCTCGGCCCTCCCCTCCCGCCCGCTCCCCTCCCCTCCCCCCCTCCCCCCCTCCTTCCCCTACCCTGTCCTCCCCGGCCCTCCCCTCTCGCCCACTCCCCTCCCCTCCCCTCCCTTCCCCTCCCCTGGTCTGCCCTCCCGTGCCCTCCCCACCTCTTTTTTTGGATATTCCACCCCCCTGTTTTCTCCTTTTCACTACTAACTTCCAACATTGTGCGAAAAAAGAAAAGGGGATTTGCATTGATCTCAATATGGTGAGGCCATCAAATGAACATGGACGAAGTCAACATGGGAACCACAGGAAACTGGTCGCAAATGAACTAAGCACAAAATAATAAAAAACTATGAGTAAAAAACTAAACTAAACTAAGCTTAAGCGCAAAAACGCAGCCCTAAACGCAGCTGTAAAGGTTACCGATGTGGAGCAACTGTTACTCTTTGTTTTCAGGTTAGGATTGTAGACCCCCTAATTAGGCAAGATCTTAAGTTGTGGCCTGGTTGCTTGCAATTGAAACATTTTTTCCCCTCAGCGTACTCGAAACGGCTCTTGTCCCGGCTGATTGCCAAACTGCGCGCTAGTAAGTCGACCTCGTTTCTTCATAACCGGGTGGGGGTTTTGCAATTGCAATGGTTCGGCAGCCAAAAGTTCATCTACCTGAGATTCAAGGACCAACGCTTCTGAAGAATGGTTTGCAAACAACCTACTTGTTAATGCCTTGATTGTCATTGTCCGTCGTGATAACGATGATCCAACTTCAGCGGGAGGGGAGGGCCGAGGAGGACAGGGAAGGGGAGGGGACGGGAGGGGAAGGGACGGGAGGGGAAGGGACGGGAGGGGAAGGGACGGGAGGGGACGGGAGGGGACGGGAGGGGAAGGGACGGGAGGGGCGGGAAAAAGATTCCCTCCCGAAATATTCAAAACAGGGGGGGTAACCAAAACGGGCAGGCAAAATTTTCACAAGGAGGGTGCGAAAGCCAAAATAGGGGTGTGCAGTAGAATTCTCCCTCCAAAATTAGCGTACGTACCTTCCATGGCAGGAATCCTTAATCAAAACTGTTATTTTCCTTAAAAGTCAAGAAAATCTCTGGCTTTTTGGCCCAACCGCAAAAGACGAGTGTAAAGTCAGTCCGTACGGAGGGCGGGAGCCGAAAAAGAATGCTGACGCATGTCGGTGGAGGGTTTTGGAGGCTGCGGATGCGACACGCTCGTGCCGCCCACCGGGGCGGGCTCGCAGCCAATCATTGCAGGACCTCGATAAAGTGGCAGACTCGACAATGTCAAGCCTATTTTATAACTTTATTGAGGCGCATCTCGGCGGCGGCAAGATTCGGCGGACCCGACCGTCCACCACGCGCGTGAAATATTCGGAAATTGTACGGACGCGCTGCACCGACAACATCGCACGTGTGAATCGAGGACAGGCGTACGTCCGGGGCCACGTGGCGGCACCGCGTTGACTGGCCGGGGCTGGGCGGGCGTTCTATGGCGCGGTGTTCCACACGGAGCGAGGACGTACTCGCCGTTTTACTGGATGTGGAGCAGCGATGCTTTATTTCGTACATGTGGAAGGGAGGTCCTGGATCCCCTGCATACGGAAGTTTGGTGAAGTCAAAGCATATTCAGAAGGTTCTGCTGGCTGCAGGCAGCGGCTGCAGGAAGGAGGGGGGCGCATTCAGGCAGCGATTGCTATTGCATTTATAACATTGCAATGTTAACAAAACTTTCAGTATTGTCAAACTCATGCGTTGAATGATTCGTGGAGCAGAGAGCATAAAGCGGAGTGACACACTGGTTGAGCGCGTCTTTGCAGGCCTGAGATTAGGGTTTCTAGCAAGCTTGCAGGGTAAGCTTTTTTCAGGAAGAACTCCTCTTTGAAGAAGGGGGGCATGGCGTCATCCAATGACGCCATGAATGCAGAAATAACCTTTGAAGCCCTGGACTCCCTGCTAGTAGGAGGCGACGACTGGATCTCTAATCTTCTGGAGGACTGTTCGGATGTGTTGCAATACGGCAGTGATAACGTCTCCAGTGACGTTTCACCCCAGTTGGCGTTTCCATGCGAGATGGATCTTGAAGCACATGGAAACGGAGATCTTTCTCCTTCAACGAGCGGCAGCGCTCCTCCCTGCAGCACTCTGACATCGCCGGAGCATGCAGGGAAGGAATCGGTTGCAGGTTTGGAACCGCTGGAGATGATGAATGCAGAAATGTTTGCGGACGTGCCAAGCGCAGGAGGAGACACAACTTTAGATTCCACGTTCGCTCGCTTTAGTTGCAGGGTTGACGTCGTAGAACGGGGAACCTCGGGGCCATGCAACGCAACAGATAGCGGCTCCAAAATCTCTATAGTGGGCCGAAGTCCGGTGTTTTCAACGCGCGAATTGCCTCGCTCTGAAGAGTTTGGAGAGAGCGCAATGAGGCAGAGAGCACAAGTAGAGAGGGGCGAAGAGGTGGCCCTCGAGCCGGTAATCAGGCACCAGGGAGAAGTTTTTTTTAAAAGTTGCACGAATGTGTATTATGATTGTGACATTGCGGACATTAAACCGGAAGGCATTCTCCTAGAGAGCTGTAATGGGTCTGCTGTTGAGGTGACAAGCAGTGGAGGCTTATCTTGCAATGAAAACGGCGGCTCGGATTCAGGACCACAAAATTCAGCTGCCGGAGGGGGGAAGAAGTCTCGCAAGAAAGGTGGGGACGATGGACGGGTGACGGTTGCAGACGGGAATGTGAAGGAGGAAGGTCACAGTGATGGAAGCGATGGTTGTAATGGAGATATGGACGCAGAGAAGAAGCAGGCGCGGTTGGTGCGGAACAGGGAGAGTGCACAGCTATCACGGCAAAGGAAGAAGGTGCAATACCGTTTGACAAGTTGCCCTTAATGCATAATCTAAGATGGACCTCACTTCTGGACTTGCAGACAGTTGGCTTTTATTTTACTGTTTCTCAGGGGTGTCAATCATTAGAGGGCGTCGTATAAGGTTGTTCCAGAAAGGAAAGCAAGGGCGAAGGAAGGTTGGGCGAAATTTCCCCT
Source organism: Zygnema circumcarinatum (assembly GCA_037447605.1). Taxonomy (NCBI): domain Eukaryota; kingdom Viridiplantae; phylum Streptophyta; class Zygnematophyceae; order Zygnematales; family Zygnemataceae; genus Zygnema; species Zygnema circumcarinatum. The sequence continues at coordinate 3,037,601 of CM074804.1, forward strand.
CTTGCCGTTTTTGACGAAGGAGATTCGTTGGTTGGTGTTTGTCCTCCCCCAAGCACAATACGGCAAACCAAGTTTAGACAGTAGAACCTGCTGAACGCACTGCTGATGATGCTCAATTGTGAGGTTCTTGTTTTTCCTTTAGGGGATTGTATTGTTGTTGACACTTCTGCCGACTTTTGCAATTGCAGTACTATGTGGATGAGCTGGAGAGTCGATTAAGGACGATGCAGGCGACTGTAGCAGAGCTGAACACAACAATTTCTCACCTCACTTCTGAAAATGTTAATCTTCGACGGCGCCTTGCACTTTATTGCTCACCAGCTGGTGTATCAGGAGGAAGACATGTTGGACCCCCAATGATGCCTCTGTCCAATGGCATGGCTGGAGCTTATGGGCTTTACGGCATGCCTTCAATGGGGCTGCCAGGAGCTGTGCCTTCAGTTGCCATTCCGCGGTTGAAAGCAAATAGAAACCTCACAGCAGGAAAGGGTGCTAAAAGGTCGAAGGCATCTGCAGCTGCAGAGAAAGATGAGAGGGGAAAATCCAGGAAACGCATAAAGTCTGCGGCAGGGGGTGCGGGTGTGGTAGCACTGGCGTTGTTTTGCTTTGCTATGGTATTCGGGCCTTTGCAAAGTGTGGATGACATTAGACAAGAGGGCGCTTTCAGTGTAGTCAGCCTTTGGGAAGGTTCTAGGTCGTTGGGAAGTCAGACTGCACAGTTTTTAGGGGGTGGGCGTGGAGGAGGACGGGTTTTGATGTCTATTGAGGAGCCCCAACAATGGGCAAACGAGACTTTTGGGATGAAGGACGGAAACGGAAGTATTTGGGAAAAGAGTAATCTGAATGATGGTCACGAAAAGCTTCCATACACCCCTGCAAACAGAAAGAGTGGCGAATGGAGAGAAGGTGGGAGCGCCTTCGACAAGGAAAAGGCTCCTAGACAGACTCTGACTGAAGCTTTGCCTGTTCCGGCTTCGCTTTTTGTTCCCCGAAATGACCAATTGGTGAAGATCGACGGAAATTTGATCATTCGGGCCATCATGGCGGGAGACAAAGCAGCTTCTTTGGTCACTAGAAACACAGAGCAGGAGGAATCTGTGAAGCCTAGAGAAGAGGAATATGATGTAGGAAAGAACGCATTGAAAGCAGTGGAGATACAGCAGTTGAAAGCCATGGCTATGTTGGCTCTGGGGGGCAGCAAGGGCCGTGTGGAAGCTCTGCCATCCGCAAGCAAGTTGGCGGAATCAAATGAGGTGGAGGGAAAGCAAGGGGGACAGTGGTTCCTTGGAGGAGTTGCAGGTAATGAACTTCTATGCTTAATTAGATGTTGGCGATAATGTATGTCTGCCTTTCATCGTAGTTCTCGCCAACTCAGTCTTCTTCCTTTCCCTCCTCTTCTTTATGGCCAGCTTTTCTCAACAATTGCTTTTCAGCTGACCATGACCTGGTCCATTAAACAATGTTGTTTGTGCTATGTGCAGGACCTATTTTGGGCTCCGAGAAATGCTTTGAGGTTTTTCGATTTGAGAAGTACCCTAACGCTCCCGTGAGGGCTGCAGAAGCAGAGGACTCGCACTCACACGATCCTCACAATAGCAGCCATGTCGCAGGAAACGATCCTGTTGTAGTCGAGGAGGTCCAGGGGAGGCTGGGTGGGAGGAGACTGGGCCGCAGGAGGTACTCAGCAGCCGTACCTCTCCCTCCCGTTGCTTCAAAGAATGAGTCCGTTTCTAGTGTGAAGGAAAGCCATGACATGATTCGGAACTGTGATGGGGATGGTCCCTGTAGGAAGGAGAAGAGGCATAAGTCTATGGTTGTCTCTGTTCTGGCGAGCCCCTTTGAAGCCGCAGATCACAGAGAACCAAGCGAAGATCGGCCAAGGGATGAGGGCCAAGCAAGAAGTAGTATTTCGCGAATTTTTGTGGTAGTCCTCGTGAATGGAGTCAAGTACATAACCTACTCCTGCATGCTGCCCACGCTGGGAGCGGGAAGTACTTCTTTGTCGCAGACCTGAGACCTCGACCGGCTGCTTTGGAGGAAGCAGGCTGGAAGACGCTTCGAAGGGGAATTTTTGCTTCATGTAGTGCGGATTTTGAATGGCCCTGGTTGTAAAGTAAAGGACTGAAGCTTTATGCGTCCTTTGTTGACCTTATCAAATGTAGCGGCATTTTCGAACCCGGTCGCTAGTTACTGTGACTTGGACTTTGACAGAGAGCTCTGCTTTTCTAAGTTGTAATCTAATCCGATATTGCAATGCTGTCAGGGGGTTGGGATTTAGGGGTCAGAGCAATTTCTTATGTCCGAATTCACCATGTGGCTCTAAATGCTGCAGTTTCGCCACTTGCCTTTGTGAAGTGCTGGTATGTGATTCCATGTCTGCAGACACAACACAAAAAAAAGCAAGTAATGCTCCGCTTAAGGATTGAGAAAGATTTTCTACGTCCACGTTATGGCCTCCTGAGTTTGATGACGTTGAAATTTAGCACTGCTGCTGTAGCTCCAATGGAGGCAGAATAGGCACGTTGAACCCAAATGTACTAATTGTCTGAATTTTCTCCTACGAACTAGGGAAAAAATGATCCTATTGGTCTCGGAGGAATCTTACCTACAAAGGGGACGCCACCCAGTTTTGACTATGCTATGAGCATTTCGGACAGGCCCTCTGCTAATCAAAATTCCTTTCATAGAACGCCCCCGCCTAAATGAAATGTTGGAAAAGTGTTTCCTCTTCAAAAGGTAATCGAGACTAACAATCTCTGCAATTTCCGCAAATTTTGCGCAGTGAAAATAGAGCTTCTCTAATCCTGAACAGTCGCCCTGATAATCTTCACGTCCTGAACAGGTCTGCACATCAATCAAAAGAAGGTTCATGAGACACATGGACACGACGCAGCATTCCTTTGCTTGCTTGTTTTAGTATGTGCCGAAGCAGAAGAACAAACAAGGAAGATTTCGAAGATACACACTGTTCTCACTAACATAATCCTCAAGTGAAATCACGCAATAGACTGAAATGATAGTCCAGCATGTCCTTACCGATCGTGCTTGTCAGTTTGCACATTCCCCATGCGCCTCACTACCTCCATGCCATGCTTCACGCGGCCAAAGATGGTATGCTTGCCTGCATGGCAGGCCAATGTCCAATTCAATTGCAACCAACTCCTGTTGTACAGAATTTCTGCATGCATCGACTCGTATTGAAGGGATGAAGATGTGGGCCACTGCGGCCCACCCCCAACCAGCAAGAAGATGCTCTTCTAAAATTGATAACTTGCATCTGAGAGTGAGGGGTCGCATGTCGTTCATTACCATCAAGCCATGGGGTTGGCGCCAGTGTGAGAAAAAATTGGCTGCCGTTTGTGTTTGGTCCTGCATTTGCCATAGAGAGGACGCCTGCGCCTGTGTGCTTCAAGTCTCGCGTAATCTCATCCTCAAACTTAGCACTGGAGGAGAACAAAATAAAAAAGAGGAAGAGAATAAGAAAAATGCATTGACTCGACGCCCGAGAGTATGAAGTGATTTAAGCGGATAACTCAAGGGGTTCTCAATGTTGACCAGACGTAAACGGGAGTTCCAAAGCATTACAGAGTGCTTGTGTGCTCCAGCAGAATAATTTCACCTACAGATTGCTTCCTCTAGGTTGATTATTTCAAATAACTTTACCACCTACTTTAACGACCGTCTGCTTTCAATGCTTCGAGAAAAACGAACTTCGAAGGGTAACTTCCATTGGCCTAGTGGTCAAAGCTCTGAAGCCATAGTTCCTGAATACCCAAAAATCACTAAAACTTGCAGTGGGTGTGCAGGGGAGAATTTGAGCTTTCCAAAAGTACATTTTTGAAGAAGCATTACCACCTACCCGTATATGGATTCGCCTCCTCGTCCAGTTCCAGTCGGATCTCCCCCTTGCACCATGAAGTCCTGCCAAGGGATGCCTTAAACCCTCTGAGAAGGCTGCCCTGCGCACACAACATCAGACTTGCTGGCTCACCAAGACACTTCTCATATCAACATCAGATATCAGCGACCCTAAAACACTTTTTCGCGACACAAAAAAAGGATGCTAGAGTTTTGCCTTGGCAAGGTTCAACAAATAGCAAATGTGTGCAAATTCTCTTTTATCCAAATCATGATGAGTTTGATCTACTTGCATTTCAAGCGAGACCATGAACATCCTAAAAAACAGTACCTTTATCACCCTGTGAATGACTGTGCCGTTGTAGTACCCTCTTCTTGCAAGCTCTGCGAAATTGCGGCAGGTTTTTGGGGCATGATTTTTGTAAAGCTGCAAGCACAGAGAAGTCATAATGGACTTATCAACGGATAAGAATAAGGAATGACTTCATGCATCATCGTAATGCAAAGCGAAATCACCTATATCATGAAATCCAACATGCGACAAATTCCCACAATGCAAAAATTCTTATTCCATCCTTGCAGCAGTAGCTGCTCAATCGTCCCCTTACATGTTACGATAAGTAGATGACGCAAAGGCATCAACTTAGTTCTAGCTCTTTTCAGAGAAACATGCAGAATATGAGTTCCGTACACGTGAGCATCAGCAGACGCCTGAATGAGCCTTTCATCAGTTCACACACTCAAGGTGATGCTTATGCTTACATCACGCAGCTTATTCAAGTTTCACTCAAATACGCTGTACCTCTAAGGTGATTGATCCCATGCTCGTTTCCAGGGAAACTTCCACTGTTTCCGAAGCCATCACAAGCTGATTAAGAGAAGAACAGGAGAATGAAATAGAACGAATAACGGAGAAATGTTTCAAAATGAAAAAGGAACACAGGACGTGGTAACACGAGCAGGGAAGGACAGGCAGGGGAGCAGAGCAACAGACAAGCCTCTGTTGATCGCTTTCTCTTGGAGATCCACCAAAATCAACATCTCGTATCCGCCAGTCGCCAGCCCCTCTGACACCGTTGAACCCCGGGGACAAGGTAGACCCAATGGATCTCAGGTAGATCTGGGGTTTTAAAGTTGACGTTGTTCATAGTGAATCACAAGATGTTGAACCAAGGCAAAGTTGATCTACTTCGTACAACTGGCAATGTCGTCGTCCCCTCCTTCAGCTCCTCGTTACTCACTTATCTTTTTTTTAAAGTTGGAAGTAATCTTCAATCATATTTGCAGCCATGGCGGCCGCCGCCTCTTTTGCAGAAGGAAAAATTATATTTGAGGGGATTCCTGGTTTCAGTTTTGATTGCCAAAGGAAGTGGAGCAGAACTGAATGCCTTTCTAGTTTTGGCAGACTTTCTGAAAGGTGTTTTGTTTGTAATCGTCCAAATTTCCGTCCTTGCCGCGCTGAGTACAATATTAGAGGGAGAGAAGAAGGGAAAGGGAGAGAAGAATACGTGGAAAGGCGCCAAAGTACGAAATCTAGGTCAGCCGAGCTCAGGAGAAATGATGACAATCGAGATGGTGATGGCGACAGTCTGGCGAGAGAGAAAGGAGGCTCAAGAAGAGAAGAAGAAACGGAAGTAAATGAAAGAGGACTGGGAAACAATAGAGAATCCACCCGTTTGAATAATTCATTCACACATATTTCGCCTACAAGAGCGTGTAAGTATTTTGCAGACCTTATGTTGGGCTGACCTCTGTGTGGTAAGCGGCATGTATTGTATAATCAATCAGTGATTACAAATAAATCAAACAAAGGGAATTAGAGAATTAATTAAAGAAATTGAGTAGGAAGCCGTTTTTTTTCTTTGACTCCATGCACCATTGCTACAGAAAGGACATTGGCGGAGGAAAAGCCATGTAATCTAGCTATCAGTGTTACTGATTTTTGGTTGATGCTACATTTGGAGCTTTCCCAGTTTCTATGCCTGTTTCATACTATTCAATATTGTTGCAGAAATCGAGGTATTATGCGAGATACGCCGTCAGGTCAGACATATGGCTCACAATAAATATTAGGAAAGGAAACATGTAACATCTTCACAGCCGACGAATTTGAAGCAGGATTTCATGCCGAAAGTGGTCAAAGATTTCGTCGGTGCCATGTTCAACATTACTAGTTATGGAGGCTTGTACTTGAATTTTCTTCTTATCAGTGTCCCCTCGTGTCATGCAGTTAAGCATGTCCTAGATTTCACAAGGATGAATCTCAAGATGAGTCTCCATGTAGGAGAGGACGGCTACAACAGGTTTGAATGTTTTGACTTGGCCAACGAAAAGCGGACCAAAAAATCCACAAGTCAGAAGTGTCTTGGGCGATTGCGTGCTGGTTCTGACGAGTATGTGTCACACAACTTCAATACTTCTGTGCAGTTGCTGTGGTGCGATTGATGAGAGTTGAGCAAGGTCGGGCCTTCTTGGATGTATTACTCGGGGAAGGCGAGGCGGCTTGGCAAGAAGAGATGCTCTATGTGGAGCGCACGCTTGGTTTCAAAACTGCACCAGTTGACGCTCGGCAGCTTCGCCAGGTATTAAGGCAACACTGTTCGAACGCTATTGAGATGCATGGTCTGCTGGATTGCTGGATTTTTCGTGAGTTGTGATTGCAAGCTGTACATTGTTGTCTTGGAAAACGAAAGAGCTTCTCACCATCGACAAAGTGCTCTCGGAGAAGGTTCAGCTCATTGAGCGAGCATGGATGCATAGGTAACAGATCTCGTTGGTGGAACCGTTCGGTGGCAACGGTACTTGGACTACTTGGTGGCACAATATTTTCATGGCGAACAACGGGACCTCGACCGCATGGAACCCATGTTGCTCCAGGTGTGTCTTAAAGCTTTAAGGAAGTATAAAAATTAGCATCTCCTTCTACTTCTACTTTTTTATATGTACTTGGTTCATCATCGGATCCTAGCTAATGGCACTAAAAACCCCTGATGGTTGATTTGGCTGCGCTGCAGATTCTCCGTCTGGGACTTTATGAAATTGTGAAATGTGACCACCCATCATACGCGGTTATCAATGAGGTGAGGCAGCTAAAGCTTTAAGAGGTCCCTGCATGTCTCTGCACCCGAACACTCAGTACTCTGACAGCCATAGTTCTTCTCTTCCTGCTGAAGCCCTTTAGTCCCCTTAACTTTTTCAGGTAATCAGTTGGATGAGCTTTGTCGCAGGTGGTTGAACTCGCGAAGTCCGCTCTGAGACCCGGCGCTGGCCACCTCGCGAACGGGATACTACGAAAAGTGGCACGAGACAAGGTACTGCTCGGATTGACTTGAAGCAGCCTCGTAGGTTCTGGTTTTATACGCTTATTGTAGCGGCTTTCCTAAAGTGAAGCACTGCTTTCTGTGCAAGAGACGAATGGTGCACGTTCGTGTCTCCTAGTCTATGTCTGTTGTCCCTTGGAAGCTTTAAAGCATGAAATAGCTGCTTCCCTGCTCTTGCATCCTCTGCTCCACCCGTAAATCCTTGAACTTCATGGTTAGCAGAAGAAAGCTAAAGATAGTAACAGTGAGAGTGTTGAAACTCTTTCCTTTTCAAGCAAGGAATGCATGTACCGCTTCTTTACCTCCGTCGTTTGCACCTGTTCACAGTTTATGGGCATGTGGATGCGGGCCAGGCAGCAGACCGCCTTCCTCGGCCTGCAATAGAAGGGGATAGTCGCAGTAGAGCCCGCGCACTTGCCACCATACATTCTCATCCCGTGGTATAGTCCTGTTGTGAGCCAAATATGAGTGGTTTCTGGGGACTGAAGGACGAAAGTATTAACTCACTCCCAGAGAAGGAACAGAAATTCTCAGACACTCCCCTCTCAGAAATTCGTTTCTTGAATTTTTTTCAGTGACTGAGGACATGGAACTCTCTGTATCGTCTTGTAAGAGGCTGCTCAATACTTCAACGCCTTTGGAAGTTGTCCTTGTAACCGAAACCAGACCGATTTTGGCTTGCAGTGGTTGGTCAGAAGATGGGTCGCCCAATTTGGAGAGGAGGAAGCCGTACGATTGTTGGAATGGAACAATGAGAGGCCGTTCTTTTCACTAAGGTTCATTCGTTTCCACTTTCATCCCCAGCTTCAAGTGACAATGGTTCGCAACGCGGTCTTCAGATGCCAGGTTTCTGAGATTTGTAGTGTCTGTTAATTTCCAGCTTTATCAATTATGTTGTACAACTCTGCCGGTCCTTTGTTTCTCAAATGTTCTATACATAGATATCTGTATCTATCCATCTATGTTTGAGATGGATCTACTATGGTCGACCATATTGCAGAGCTAATGTACTGAGGGGAGTTACACGAGATGTGCTTGTGGAGAGATTGAAGGAGCTTCAGGTTAGTTTCACTTCTTAAAGCAACTTTTCACCTTATCGGGTAAGGACGATACGATTATAGGACGATGAGATACGATGTTGAAGTATTTGAGACACGAGGAAATGCAGCCGTCATATGTTGGATTGGATGTCTGTCCTCGGCCTAAGCCTATTCATGGACACTTTACTTCTTTGCATGAATTATGCTTAAATAAATTGAAGCTTCCCCTTTCTCTGCATGCAGCTGGTCGACTTTGAACCCTCGCCCTATTTGGAGGATTTCATTCGCTTGAGGAGCGGTATGCAGGTGATTGCTGAGAGCTCTGAAAGTCAATCGTAAACTCCCTGGAAAGCTACCACCCTCTTTCCTGCCTTGGATAGGATTCTCTTTTCGGGCTTCCACCAAGAAGGATGTATTCGTACTCAGCGCCACAAAGGAGGAGGTTTTGGGGCTTGCAGGAGGTTCTATATGCCGGCCTGCTTAAAGATGGGATCTGCAGTGTGCAGGATGAGAGCGCGGGTATGTGTGTACGGCTCAATACAATTTTGTCTGTTCCTTAGGGTTCTTGTAGTTCTCAGGTTTCTGCCGAGTTTCCTTCTCTCAGCAAACTTCCTCAAATGCACCTCCTTCTTCTTTGGTTCAGAATAGAAGAAGAACAGAACATAAGAACGTGAAGCCTTTTTCCTTGGTTCATGTTAGCAGCCATAATAGTTGAAATGGAAAGAGGAAAGGAGGAGACAACGTGAGGTGGATAGTCGATGAACTTTCAAGATGTTTGGAGTCTGGAACAGGCAGGAAGGGTGTTCAGTCTCGATTTGAGCGTAATCTGGAAGTCTTGTTTCAACAGTACTTATGTCATCTCGTTTTTTGAGTTTTGAAGATAAAAGTATCCCACAGCCCAAGGACTGTAGAGAGGTGAAGTAAGATGAGAGAGAGTACCGGTGATAACTTATTCCAGTGATTGACAGACTGTAGACCGCGAACTTGAAATAGGCAGAACGACACTCCAATCCATTTGTTTAAAGATGTAAACTCCAAAATGTGTGTTTGCCCAATCATTTCCACCAATGTTGAAGCCCGTGCATTCCTAAAAACGAGTTGAAAGTTGATGGGTAAATGTGAGCCACGTTTCCATAGGATATCGGTTGGGTTTCATAGACCCAGGCTGAAGATGTAACGCGATAATGGTATCCCTACTTTTGCTGATTCGCTTTGCGAGCGGTGCCGGGGCGAGGCGAGCAGGCCTCGTAATTTCCCTTTTGGGCCCGCGGGCGGGCGAGACGGTGGTCGACTGCTGCGCAGCGCCGGGGGGGAAAACGCTTTTCGCTGCCGCGCGGATGGGAGGGACAGGTACTGTGCTTCATTCTTTATCATTCGTTTTTACTTCTTTTCTTTTTCTGGACGTAATTTTTATCCAATAACCCTCTCGCACTCTCCCTCTCTCTCACTCTCGCTCGCCATCTCTCCCTCCTTCCCCCCTCTCCCTCTACTTCTTTCCCGCCTTTCCCCCCTCACTCTTTCTCCCACTTTCTTCCTCTCTCCCTCTCTCTCTCTCTCCCCCTCATTCTTCCCCTCCCCCCTCTGCAATGGCAGTGCAGGCCGCATTTTGGCGGTAGATGCAAACGAGGGGCGAGCTCTGCTGGTAAAGCAGGCGGCTGAGAGGCAGGGCGTGGCCGGAATGGTGGAGACGGTGGCAGCCGATATTCGCCAGATAGCGGTAGGGGCACTCCTCTGGCTGAGCAGAGGAGAGATTCCTCTGAACCCACAATTTTTGAATGGCTGGAATGTTCATCTTGGGGGGGGGGGGGGGGGG
>CM074804.1:3047641-3074240 GCA_037447605.1 Zygnema circumcarinatum
GGGGGGGGGGGGGGGGGGTGCTGCTGGAAACTGAGAAGGAGCGATGGCTATGCTTCAATTCTATTGTTGAGCGGTCTGGATGCTATCTTAACCTGTGGATGTGCGCTTTGGAGCTCGTAGAGTTGTTTTTGCGAGTTGATGGCAAGCCACGCCTTTTAATTATCTCTCCACTTCTCTCCGTGTGAAGTAATGTGAAGTGCGTCTATCCTAATTGAAGCGCAGAAGGTGCGCGGGCCTTTGCAGAAGGAGGGCGGTGTGAGGGCGGACCGCGTGCTCTTGGACTCGCCATGCTCCGGCCTCGGCGTGCTGTCCAAGGCAGGGCCCGCAAACCCTCACAGTGTGGACAGGCATTGCCATTGGGCAGTACAACTGCTTGCGTGAAAAAGAGGTCTCCACTCGTGAAACGTGGGAAGCGAAGTAGCGGCAATGAGTAGAATGGAGGCTTGTGGGAAGGAAAGAGGCAGAAGCGCAGCAGAAGTTGGCAGCCAATGGCAACCGAAGACAGTTTCCGAGCTCTGAGCCCTTAGAGAAGAATATAACTGGGGAGAGATGGGGGGGAGTGGAGCTGCTTTGCAGAGAGCAGATCTGCGGTGGAGGCGCACTCCGGAGAGCATTGAGGAGCTGGTAACTTTGCAGGACGAGCTGCTTGAGGCGGCTGCAAGGTAAAGAAAAAAACCTTAGTGTGCTTCAAGAAAACTCAAGTAAATCTCTAAAACTCTATATGAAATTTCAGAATTTAAAATTTTAAAAGGGCCTAAGAAGATCCGGAAGAGGACCTTAAGGACAGAAAAGGGCTTAACCCTGAGACTGTTCACATGCAGCTAGATCTGACAGAGCTTGGAATGACTGTGAAATTATCCCTTTACTTTTCCCCCTGCAGCCTGGTCCGTCCGGGCGGCGTGCTGGTTTACAGCACGTGTTCGATAGAGAGAGACGAAAATAGTGATCGAGTGGAAGCCTTCTTGTCACGTCACGCTGTGAGTCTCTTCTCTGAGTTCTCCGCCACACATAGCTAAGGCTTAAAGTTGCGTTTTGTGGGCTGTCTCTTGGTATGTTAAGAAGTGTATGGGGGGTTTGCATGGCAATGTTTTGTGGGTTCGTTACTTTGCCCGAATGAGCTCATTTTTTTTCATTTCGGTTAAACTGCATATGCTGTATTCATGTGATCAGTCAGAGGAACAAATGATTAGCTGCAGAGTGCGGAACGTACAGAAGTTCAATTGTCCTGTTGAATTTTTCACTTTCTTCACGTATCCTGTTATGGGGAAACGTTTCTTTGAGTTTTTGAATTGGCCTCAAAGAGGAATTTTAAAGACCTCTATTGGCACCGAGCACTTTCCTGTTCAGTGAAGCTATGTGGTGAGGAAAAGTGGAGGTTGAAAAGGATGAATGGTTGCGAGGGCCTCAACCTAATCGTATTCAATTAGGGAATGAAATTATGTTTACGCTGCCTCTAGTAAACCACAATATGGAGTGCCTGCAGTTAACGATCCCCCTATCATCGCATCAGAAACCTTTTGACCCTAAAAACCCTCTATTTGTGCTACGTCCAGTGTGCTTCTATGTGCTTACTGCGACTAAAGTTCATCCTCTTCTCCCATCAATGGCAGGACTTCAAAATCGAAAGTGCGGCGGGCATTTTGCCTGACCAGATGGTGACTCCGGAAGGCTACTTTGCTTCTCTGCCTCACCGCCACTCTATTGACGGAGCGTTTGCTGCGCGGTTGAGGCGGACCGCAGAAGGCAGCGATGGGAATGCACAGCAGCAGTGCAGGGAATGAAACGTGACTGTATAACTTAGGGGAGAAGATTCAATTCTAGCTTTCCCCTATTCTTATCAGTGTTAGTGAATCATGGTGCTTGGGCTCATGTTGGGTGCAACACTGGGCTTGAGACTGTCGTTGTTGGTGGGCATGAGAGATCGCCACTCAATAGAGCAGTTTGAGACAAAAGTCGAACGAGAATGACTTGTTGCCTCGACAATGAAGGAAAAGGTATTCAATGGTTGAGTTCGTATGGGCCATTTGCTTGAGGATCTGGATATGATCCGTTGTTTTCGACTGTTTGAAGTTTTCACAATAGCAAGCTTTAAAATTGACGGTGCGTTTTTTTTGCCAGATCCCAGGGCACTAATTCCAACTCGAATCCCCGAAGCTATTGCGCTCAGGGATTCAAGCTCGAGTTGTTTTAAATCTGACAAACTTTTGAGAAACTACAGAACCGTGTCTTGTATGTTTATTGCAAACAACGGCATTGTTATGATGGTCGCAGAAACTGTAAATGGATTAGACTTTTGTCATTTTTTCCTAAATAAAAGGTTGGAGAGGGAGGGAGACCACAGGCGGAAAGGAGAGGAGAGGAATGGTAAAACAGGGGCAGCAGCAGCAGTAGAGGAGCAAGGGCAGCAGCACCAACGACAGCAGTAGTAAGAGCAGGGGCAGCAACACCAACAGCAGCAGGAGCAGGAGCAAGGATCTCTTAGCCCCTACCTGTCCTTGCCCTTTCTGCCACTGCCCCCACGTTTTCTCTAATTAATTCAATCGCTTTCATTCATATGCCCATTTTACTCTAAAGCAAAAGATGAAAGAATCACAAGATAAAAGTGCAAAAAAGAAAAAATATATGAAAACCTTTTAGATATACTTGGACATGCTCGTCCAGGGAAAAAGATGGTTGTTTAAACTCACGATGGCAAGGCCATCAAAGGACTGCAAGCACTAGCTTCAATTGATCACCTTCAATGAAGTGAAGCACCAAAGTACAAGCTAGTCCATTAATCGCCGGATTTGAGGGGTTCCGTACACGGACGGGTTGCCGTACAGTAATTGTAGAGGCCTGGCCATGCATCGGCGTGCGCGGGGAAAGTGCTTTTCGCCATGGCTGCCGGAGAGGCGCAGGGGAAGGCTGCCGTGAAAGGGCCGGGCCGCTTCTTGGAGGCCATCCGCCGAGGGCTCGGGGAGTGCTCTCTGGAGGTGCTGCACTTTCCCAGAAAAAAGAAAGGAAGGTCCAGTCATTCGAATGCAATGATATGAGATATATACTTACCTTTTTAGGCTTGCTGAATGCAGTTATGCATCCTTTAGTAGTGCTCAGCAGTGTAATAATGATCGAAAACTCACTGCCAGGGATGCTGTTTGCAAAAACCGTGTGCGTCAAAAGAGTTGTATGTTTGACTATTTGTGTATGGAGAACGATCAGAGTTAGGGTTGGCTGTATAATTAATGTGTAAAATGAACTTAAATTTATGCATGTTGGGCTTTGTTGGCAAGCGCCCTGAAGGTTGTCATGTTAGCATGTATGCGCATGAATCACGAGTTGAAACGGTGAGGTCTGGGCATCCTTGCCCATGCCTTTCGTTATAGTTCTGGATTCCGAAGGAAATCGGGAGGTTCTGAAGTGTAGAATTTTTTTAGGTGTCTATCTATACTCTCTTTTCAGCAGCAAGATATTTAGAACATGTTTTTGTCCTTTTGGCGGTAAAACTCAGGCATGTGTATACTTAGAGGCAATAAAGCAAAAGAAGTGTCAGGATAATTCCAACACCTTATCGAAGAAAAATTGAAGACATCAGATGTGAACGCGATGGAATGCAAGAAGGCTACCATTTTGTAGATGCTCAACATTCCTTTCGTACATAGGAAGGAGTTTAGTGGTTGACTGAACGACTCCTGCCTTCTGTTTGTCTGACAGATGCAGACATACGGTGTATGCGTGGCTTCGAAGGTGCCGGCTGTGGAAAAGGGAGCATGTGAAAAGGAGTTTGCTACGCTGAAGTTGTGCATGCAGCGCTCGGTACGGCCACAAAGCTCTATTTTCATTAGCTGATTATTGATGTCATGGTCAAGTAAAAAGCGTGCATTTGCTTTGCGGTCGACCTGTGCTGAATCCCCTTGTGGCATCCCATTGTAAAGATACTCATCGCCTCATCCTGTTCTGTTTCTCTGCAGCTCCGGAAAAAGGCTTGACAATGTTTAGAACTTTCACCGCCGTGAGAGATACCAGTTGTCTTGTCAACCATTGATGATCAGAAGTGCTTGATTTATCGATCGTTAGCACGGCTTTGGCGAAATATGTCGGCAGAATCATCATGGAGCTCTCGGGAAGGGACGTCTACGGAGCTGTCACATGTGTACATGGAACATCCGCCACTGCGGTTCAACCTAAAAGGTGCTTCTGGAGTGATGTACGATGAAGGCACTCGACAGCTTCTGGTATCCTCCCAGAATAAGGTATGGCAGGCTCGTCACCAAAACATTTACTTGGAAGGGTCTTCTTTTTCGTCCGATCACATATGTATGTGAAACGCACTGTTTCTCTGTCATCCTTGACAGATATACGCTTGGCCAGTTCCCCAGCTTCCCTCTTCCCTTCCGCCACGTGTCAGCTTTATTAGCGACGGGCCAGTACTGGCTGTAAAGTATTCTATCGATCAGCGAATCCTGGCCGTCCAACGCACCCTGCTGGAGATTGAGCTCGTGACTCGCGACAGTGGAGCATGGCGGCTGAAATGCTGCAAGGGTGCAGACCGCATTTTAGGGTTCTTCTGGGCGACCACCCCGGGCTGCGATTTTGTCCTCGTCACTCCCATGTACGACTCAGTACTGAAAACCCTAAAAACTATCTGAATGCTCAGTTGTGCACTCAATTTGCAGGGGCAAGAGTAAGGACCTATGATGATGTGATGATGATCATGATGATGTATGCGAGTCGCAGGTGCCATGGAATTGAAGCATTCTCTCTGAAAACTCTTTGAGGCGGGAGGGAGCAGAGGCCTTGAATTGTATAGTGTAAAACTGCCAAGTGGCAGCGTGCGATTGGTGGAGTTCAAACGTCTGCCAGTGAGTTGGTACGCATACACGCATGAGAGCCGCCTCCTGCTATTGGCCGCCGGCCCGCACTCGCTAACACTTGTGGGGTTTCAGGTGGGAATTCTCCGCCACGTTTACCATTTTTCCACTTTACGATTTCAATGGTGACAAACTGAATTCGCTGTTTATTTATGTATATATATATATATATATATATATATATATATACATGTCCATTGTATGCTGTATCCATGCCTTTCTATGTGTTGCCATGCTCATGTTTGCTCCCACCACGGCTGCAGTTTGCGACAGTCGGAGTGATGAAGCTGCCCAAGTTTGAAGTGACTCTGGCGAGAGGAGGAAGATTAGCGCCTCCGGCTTTGGCACCTGACGACCTGCACATTGTTGTCATGTGAGCCTCTCTTTCTGTCCATGGAGAGGGAGGTCCTGCAGCAGTAAGCAAATGTAGCTTGGTCCACTGCTCTCCTGAAGTTGCACATCCTTTTCAGGCTTCAGGAATAAGGAACTTCACGCATGGCAGTGCCGAGAAGCCAAAATCGATGGAAGAACTTCAGTTGCCTAGGAAGAAAATGAGCCTCTTAGAGAAATGAAAACGCTTCACGTGTCAGGTATGGGAGACTCTACTGCGTTGTGGTGGATCGGGTAGCTCTCCAGCTTCGCATTTACCGCCTATTCAGCGATGCCATCATTGCTCAGGTCAACTGGCCTCTTCCTTCTCCCCTTCGGACACATAAATTTTCCACAGCAATCTCTTCTTTGTAACTCATTAGCGTGTTCCTGCAGCATTCTGTGTGTCCAATGTAGTTACTTTCGTCCATGCACCCTGGAGCTTCCATTGTAAGTGGTTAGCAGAATCAGCTTAAAGTAAAGTGCATCATTCAGTGCAGCCTTGAGTGGAGTCTCTTACCACCACAGACTGATACATGTAAAAATAAAATTTGAAATGATCCCATGTGGATTGGGACCATGGACTGAAATCCCATTGGCTGCATGCAGGTTTCCATGGTCATCTACTCCCCACGTATTGCAATCTCTGTGGTAGACAATGTTCTTTTAGTGCATCAAACTGATGCAAGAGTCGTCCTCCTGTTCGACCCACTCACAAACTCCCCTCATCCCATAGCTTCTCCACTTCCACTCACCATTCGCAAAAGGCCCTTTCTAGCATCCCAGCCTCTCTCGCAACCATCTCGACCTGCGGCCATGGCTGCCAAAGAGGAGACAGTAAAAGATGGAGGTTCCTCTGAAGTGCAGCAGGCAGCCACAGTTAGAGCTGACAGTGTGGGTGGGGGAGAGAGGGGAGGATTAGAAGGAGAAAGTGACGGAGAATTAGACGAAGGGCCGAGCAGTAGTGCAGGGGTTTCAAGTCCTTCAGAAGAGGCATACGGGGAGGGATGGGTGTATGCCCCTCCGAACATCATCCTGGACCACGCACATGGCACGCTATGGCTGCTGAAGCTGGACCTGCAGGTGAGAATAGGCTCGTTGTGAGTCAACTGCTGAAAACTTCAAATTTCACAAACTAGGCAATTCCTCTGCTCTATTGAAAGATACGTTGCATTTCCTGCATCTTGAGTCCGCACATCCAGCAGTTACCTGAAACTCGTGCGTGTAAGTGGAACGGATCGGAGAAGTTGGCTGCACTGCGATGATGGTGCAGCTCAACGATGCAGCTTGGCGCTGCTTTTGCAAGCCATACATAGAAAGTGTGCGAATTTTGAAGGACATGTTTCCACGCAGGCCATTGCCGCCAGCTGCTCCGACTTATGTGTCCTCCTCGCATTCCTTCAGCGCCGCCGTTCTGATCCTGCGAAGGTGTGCTGCCCTGTAACTTCTCATTCCATTGCACCCATCCTTCCAATTCCTGCCTCCTCCTGCCTTTTCGACTCGTTTGTGCTCTTCTTTGAAATACTTCGCACATGCAAAGTGAATGCAGAGTGAGACTGATCGATTCAATCAGCGCATCAGTTGTCAGTTAACTAGCATCGGATTACTGTGCTTCTGCAGGCTAAAGCGCTTTCCATAGAGACATTACGGAACATAATAACGGAACGGAGCCCCCTCCCGGCAGTGGCTGCCGCATTCGACATCGTCTTTGGCACTTACCTTTCTGCAATGCCCTCTGCAGTCCGCAAACGCAGGCAGCCTTCTCCAATGCAAGGGCCAGGTGGCAGCTTCCCAGTGGCTGCAGCAGGAGGGACTCTGGGCATTGGAGCTTTGGCCTTTGCAGCCATGGCCTCGTCTCCGGGAATGCAGGCTGCAAGCTTGGCGGCAAGCGTGATGTCTGCAGAGCAGAAATCAGGAGATGATTGGCAGAGAAGGGAGCAGGGTTCAGAACAGAGGGAGAGGGGGGGAATCATGGGAGGGGTTCAAGTGGCAGGTAATGGAGAGGATGCCGAGAGTTCAGCAGGAGAAGAAGAGACTGCTGCGGGAGAGGGGGGGGCTGCTAGAGATGCGGGATTCGTAGAGGAGAGAGGAGGAGGAGAGAAGGAGAAGGCAGCAGGCAGCGGTGGAGATGGAGGGAGCAGTGCGTTGAGTCCCGCCATTTCTCCAGAGGAAGTCGTACAGGAGGTCTGCATCATTCATTTTCTGGATTCTTTTTCATAGTGTTGAGGGTGTATTGCGGGTACACTTGGACTGCTTATGGATTTGTCTCAAAGGTTCCTTGCATTCCTAGCAAGATTTTTCGTGATATTTTTGAGCTTAGAAACATTCTTTTGCCTTTCTCTCTCTCCTATAGGTCTTGATGGTTGAGGAGGAGAGACACGTGCCTGCGGCCTACCTCAAGGCTGTTGTAATTGAGCTGCTCAACAGGTGGGTCGAGTTCTTGTTTTATGCTGGAACTGGAATGGACCAACCAATCCAAACAGACCCTAAAAAACCTAAAACTCTGAAGAACCCTGGAAACCAATTAAAAAACCTTATAAATGATCCGTTTTATCTTCAGCTGTTGGTCTGGTTGAGGGTTGGAGCAGCCTTGCCACAGTAGGCTTGGCCGCGCCTCTTGCCCTTCACATGCTCTTGGTGCGACTGCTGCTCTCAGAGGACCAACCACATGAACTCTGGCAGCTTCTGCATGCACAGGTTTGTAACTCCTCGAAAAACTCATCACTTCCAGTTATTTTGCCAGGATTGTTGTACCCGCGAAATGAATTTCTCCTCTTGTCAAGCTGATGTTCAGGATCCACCATTCAGGAGTCAGGATCCAGGATTCAAATGTTGCATTTCCGCAAGTGAGATTCGTTTGAATCCTGAATCCTGGATCCTGAATGCTGGATCCTGATTACTTAAACATTTGAATCAATCGTTTTGAAGCCTGAAATTCTGAACCTTGGATCCTGAATCCTGACTCTTCAGTCTGGAATTCTTAATCCTGGATCCTGAATCCTGAATCCTGATTCCTGCGTCACGTCCTTGTGGATCATCAGGTCATTGAACCATCTGTGGAAGTTGCCAAGTTGCTGCTGGCGGAGGGGGGGGGCAACGAGGCCCTGCAGAAAGCAGGTCTGGGAATGTTGCAGCGCGTGCAGGCCCACCAGGACTACCTCGAGGCTCTCATGGAGAGGGGGAGGATCTTCCAGGCCCTCCGCTATGCACGCCAGCATCAGGTGGGACGGCCCCTATGCAAAACAGTTTTTCAGCATATTTGTAGCTATGTCTTTGGACAGCATACTCCAATTCCTCCGCGAGGGAATGTTTTGCAACGGGGTTCACGTCATGGTTGTGGTTGCTGATGTTGCGCAGATTGATAAGGTCGACTGCGAGTTGTATTTGAAGGCGGCTGCAGCCTCTGGCAGCTCGCAGAAGCTGGCAGCTGTTCTGCGGTTCTGCTTGGACTATGTGGCATCCTTTCGTGGCTCGCCGAGTCACGTCGCATTCTCCTCCGTGCTGCAGTGTCAACTTGCTCAGGAAGTTGTCTAAATGCCGCATCTCATCTGGAATTCCGCCAAAATGATCGTTAGCGACTGAACAGAGCAAGGCTTCCTCAATCGTTGTTTCAACATTTTTGCTGTCTATGCCAACAATCTGTACATCGTATTATTATTATCATTATTCGGCAGTTTGGTGATGTCATTGCAGTGGGCTAATCGAAGGCCGCAGGAAACATTTTGACTTGATTAAAGATGAAAGCTAAGAAAACGATTGCTTCGTTTTACAAACAAAAAATTTCTTGGCATCCTTAGACCATGACATGGTATTGCTAAAGAAATGCTCCACAATAACGGGGCAGGCAGTGCATTACAAATTACGCAACATTGGCATCAATTCAGGTCCCTCAGGTCAATAACTGCCAATTTAACTCCAAGAATAGCGCCTTTGTTTTGGGCTTCACTCAAAAACTCCCTCCCGTATGTCCTCGTGTACACAACATAAAGCATGCAGCCCGCCTGCACCATTGTAGGGCTGCGCATTTGCAGGCCTTCCTCCACCTCATCCTCCAGCCTTGCAATTTTGGTCCAAAAGCCGCCTTCATCACTCGATGCAGCCACAAAAATGTTGGTGTATGCGCCCTTGAACTGAGGAAGCTGCAGAGTCTGCCAATGCATGTTGTTGTAGGCGACAGCCAGCAGCCCATCTGCCAGCCGGAGAGCTTGAGGCTTGGTGCCCTTCAAGCCGGGGTCAAGTAGGTCTATGGCTGCAGGGACAGGGTCCCACGTGACCCCTGAATCATTGGATCTGCAGAGTAGAAATAACATGAAAAGGAGCACCGTGAAGCCAAAGGAGGAGAAAAAGGGTATTCAAACCTCAGGTAGGCAGCCCCAGAAATCTCCGAACGTTTGAACCGCTGACATGGGTATCTACTACTCTCCTTAAATGCAGTATAGTGTGAGTAAGAACTACCCCTGAAGACCAGCTATGGTCCTGGTATGCATGACGGGTGGTTGGAGAGCAAAAGGGCATAGGCTTAGCACACCAATTGCTTGAAATGGTAAAGAAATAGCGAAGTTCCACAAAAACAATCTTCAAGATCGGACTCTCAACCTCCACAGTGCCCTCCAACAGGGTGTAGGGCCATACGATGTAATGTGAATATGGCCCGCATTCGTCCCAAGTACCATTAGCAGCTTCCCGTTGTCTGTGCTTTCAACCACTGAAGGCTCAACCGCATTCAGGTGACGATCCGATTCTCCCACCCACTCTTCCACCTTCCACGACTGTCCCTCATCAGTGCTCACCAAAACGGCTGCAGACAAATAAGCAGCATCCATCAGCAACATGGACCGCCTCTTATGTAGAATCGAACCCAGCAGGCAACCGTTTACCTCACCCCAACATGCAACGAGTTGTGCATGAATCACAAAGGAATCCTTCAAAAAAGTTACAGTCCTAAAGTCTGGGAACTTATATATAAAGTTAGTCTTTTCAACAAGGTAAAACTTGAAGCCAAGAACATTCAATTCTTGGAAAAAAGAACAACAAACGCGCAAATTCCTCAGTGGTCTTGCCTTTCAGTCTGAATACAGAAGCTCGCCTTTCACAAACTACGTAGATCTGAAAGGTGCAAAACATCTCTTCCCAGAGACTAGACAACAGCTTACTGATGGACCAGTTCTGGCGCAGAACAGTAACTTCACACCATAAAGAACTCTGTGCGTTATAACAAAGATTGAATGGTTAGATGGGTGTAACACCTGAAGCAGGGCCCACCTCGGGCGAAATAGACCCCAGGCAAGACGTATTCCCTGCCGGTGGTTCTTGCCAGATTGGAAGCATCCATAACCCTGACCTTGTGAAGATCAAGTTGTTGCCTGTCATTCGTGGCGCCTCATTGAGACCCTGTGGATAGATCACTCGGGGGCGACTCCACACTTTTCCGTCCTCAGACCATTCACTCGACATGATGCTCCCTCCCGAAGTCCACAGGACATGAGAGCTCCCCTCCTCCAGATTGAACCTCTCTCTTGATTGTCCAGTTCTGTCAACATAAGACAAGCTTGTTGTGCTATTTTGAGACGTAGTCTTAGTTTGATGCCAGCATAACGTGCTCCGACTAAAAAACAACAGCAATTTCCCATGGCGATTGCAACAATGCAGTACAGGCCCCCAGTCGGCACCTTTTGGTCCCTCCCTCACGGAATTCACTGCCTCAAAAGCAGGTAGTGGCTGCTTCCAGTGAGAACCTTCTAAATCTTCCGAAAAAGTGACCATAATGCGTTGCCCATCCATCCCTTCATTCCCATCAGACTCATGCCAGGCTGCAACCCAGCGGCCGTCTGGTAAGCGAGCCAGAGTGGCCATGCCAATCATATTGTGTGTTCTGTGAACATAATTGAAAGAAATCTGTCTGCAACACCAGATCCGAGAAAGGACACCAACGCGTGTAATGGTTAGTAGGTCTTCCCAAGGTTTCAGCAATTAATTATCAGGCTTATCTTGGATGGAATGTTGCCCCACACTGTTAGAGCTACTAATCACATCAAGGAAATCAGTCTAGTGCATACCATAAACCAGGGTTGACAGGCGTTAAGGCTATACATCATATCGAAAAGATGCTAAGGAAATGCTAAATCACTAATTTATAGTAGAATTTTGTCATGTGAGCATTGTGGACAGTTTCCAGACACTTCATATCGAATCAAACCAAAACTGATTCAAATTGGCTGTTCAAGAATCAGAAAATGATTGAATCGCATGCAAGTACTAACTCTCCGCTGATCAAATCCAGTGTTTAAGCAGGCACCTTGTCATGTATAACCGTCTTCCCGATATTCAATTTATGCATTATATTGTTATGGATGGATAGGAGAGGGGATTGTTAAATTCATCGTTTTAATCAATAGCTGGATGCATGATGGGTGGATGGATGAACCCTGTATAACCACTATTTCCTTGCTTTTTGTTTTTAACTTTCATTTTTGCACCTGCGACGCCAGCGAGTTACCGTGACGATTTTGCTGAATTCATCTCCAGTTCTCTTCAGTCGCATATGCATATTTTTTTCCTATACCCCCTCCTCAAGTATAATGGAAATAAAAAGCCTCGGACAGTCCTGGAATGAACTTCGATTTGAATCTCTCAAGCATAGTTTTATCACGCTCCTTGGCGAAGAACTTTTGCAATTACCTCATAAACAGTTCAAGAGCATTTTCCTGCAACTGGGTGAAAGCCCTCATTACAGTAGCAAGGTAGTTTGCAGCCCTTACATTTGCAACACGATCAGGGATCCTGCCTTCATTACCTTCTTGGAATATGATCAACAGTAGCGCCTTTAGACCTTGGATTGGAGCAAGAAGGTCCCGGATCATATGACTTTCTGGCAGATATTGTGAATTTCAGACGTTGTTCGGGAAGCACACTAACAGTGTGCATCTCCCAAACCCTAAAAAGAACTCCGACAGAAAACATTGCCATACAAGCAGCTGCAGTACGCATCAATCTGGAACCCGGCAGCAATCCCTTTCGCTGTTTCGTCGAGATTACCATCGTGCGAAAACAAAACACTAAGAAACTATGAAGAAAAACATTCAAGTCGCCGGAAAAAAGAAACGAGCGAGGCGGAAGAGCCCCGCAGAATGCATGACCAGCAACTCCTCTTACAGCTTTTGTGCAGTATTTTCTTTGAACAGATATCTTCCTTAAAAAAAAAAAGGGGGGGGGATTTGTAGCTGACTTCCGAAAAACTATCTACTGTCTCTGGCTGTGCGCGCGTGAGCTGCGGTTCTTTGGATTGAAATGGCTATGTTTCGTGCGGCTCCCGGACAGCACCTGCACGAGGACTCGGGGGCCTTCAGGGCATGTGTCAAACTCGAGCCACGCTTTCGCTGCCCTCCTTTGGGCCGGCGCGCACCGCATTGTGGCGCAGAAAAATTGGGACGCAAGAAGGGAAGGAACTGCTTCAGATGGCACTGTTTCGACAATGAAAAAAGACCGTCGACGTCTTCGTGGAAAGAGATCTGGCATTGACCTTTGTTGGTAGGCTTCTTTTGATTCTGTATATGCTTCTGTGTATCGCCGACGACCTCCCGCCTTGCGAGTTTCCGCAATTTGTTCCAACATTGCCAAAAGGTAATTTTTTCACCTAAATGCAACTCAAGATGGTCGCCAAAAAGGCAACAACCAACACACTTCCAATCAACAAAAAGGCGTCTTTGCATACTCCACAAGCAAGTGAAGTTTCAACAGTCGAAGTCTCTTCAATTGTACTGCAACTTTCCAGTGCAGCCGAAGGCCTCCAGACAAATGCATCTCGTACCAATTTGAGAGTCCTATTTACTCGAAAGATACATTCATTGCTGACTAGGAAGACTAGACACACTGGGATACGACAATAGCCATAGCTGAAAATCTCCAAAAACGGCTCTGCATCAGAGGTAGGCGCCTGCCTTGCACAGCTGTGAAATCAGAACGCAATTGGCTAGTCCCTTTACTAGTGGAACTCCCTCCATCGACCTGCCTGTATATGCTGAGCTGGAGCCTCTCAGCACCTCCTCAGGCCTTCCCAGAAGCAGTGCACAAGTGAAGGGCTCACTGCTGTTCTAGGAAAGCTCCTCCACTCGGGTAGCCTTCTCTCACAAGAGTGGTACCAAGTAGACGGATAATGAGGACATGGCTGGTCGAGTTAGACACGAGCTAAGAGTAATCACAACTTCCAACTCCATGTCTCACAATGCAGTCGGTTCTGTTCACCTTAAACATATATATCTCCCTAATCTTGCTAAGACCGCGCTTTTTTTGAGCAACTTGGACATTTATATTGCTTGATATGCTCTGCCTTCGCTGGTGTAACCTTAACGCATTTGCCATGGTACCTGCAAGCACTCGCACAAGAAAGTTAGGCCTGCAGGAGTCCCGAAAATAGGAAAACGACGATAAAAGTTTCTTTCAAGGATCCACATAACTGATCGGCTACATCTGCACTCCCTAGCAACAAAATAACATGTTTTACTGCTGAAATATGTTCCATTTTTCACCAAAATGCGGATTTCTCTTCTAGGTTCATGCAGCTTTCAAGAGATCCATTCCAGCCCCCATCTAGCCTTGCTGCAATCGAGTCAGTAAAACTCGAAAAGTCACAACTAACATTGGTCCAACAATGCAGCTACGAATATAATCTGATTCAGAAGAAAATTAAAATGACAGTGGTCAGGACTGCTTCACCAAGTGCACGGTTGGTTCAACTAGTGAATCTCCTTTACGCAAAAGTGCCCGTGCCCGAAAACTGTGACCCATCAATGCTGTAGACGCCGGCAAACGGCGACCAGCAGTCACAACGACACAACTAATACATCCATTGACTTGGACTTGTCTTCAAAGTCCAAAATTTGATTCCAAAAAGCGCAGCTACAGTGCTGCAGCATTACTTCTTTCCCACTTCAGGCTCTTTCCTTCACTTCAAGCACCTCTTCTAAGTGCGCAGGGTAAGCAAAGTACTTGGAACTAGTCTACACATACTCAATCACAGTCAGAGAACTTACCACTTTTCACATATATCGCATCCGATCCAAAATTCATCAGCTCCATAAGCACCCCCACAAACACCACAGAATGTGTCCCCGTGTTCCTCGTCCTCATCATCATCATCAGGTGGAGTTTCCTCAATCTTTTTCGCTGGCTTCACATTCGGTTCTGACGCTCTCTGTCACAACCGAGAGACATACATACGTACATACATATCAATATAATGTACATAAACAAACAATTATGCCGATACGATGCTTATGCTCGCCCAGCGCCAGAGTTGAAGGGCGAGACAAGGAGAGTAAGGTAACAAGTTGCGAAACTGTGCAACCCAACTCCCATAAGACTCAGAAACCGTTTTTCTACTAAATCAAAGCCAAAGCACTCCTAAGTATATTCGACAGTACACTAAAAAGCACCCCGTGCACGATAAAAAAACGGCAGATATAGAACTCCGAAATTAAAGGTTTCTGGCCACCATAGTGTAGCGTTGTTGATTGCATCTCGTAGATGAAAATGTGAAAATGCTCAGGGAGATGTAATTTGTTATGAACATCAACCGAAAGGTCCCACTAGATCTGCAACAAGTCCAGCCAATTTCTCACCTTGCTCCCTTCCTTCCCATCTTTTTTCGACTTGTTACCCCCTGATGAGATGTTAGCATTCCCCTTTGAGGGCTTTGCTGCGGCTTTCTTTCCCGTTACAACATCAAAAACTGTTGGCAAGTTATTAATCATTGTGAATAGCCGGCCTCTGATACACAATCACCAATAAAAAAAAATTAGAAGACTACATAGATTATCTGTTGCAACAAAAGATAATACCGACCTGCTGTGTCTACAACGACCAATTCCCACTTGTTTCCACACTTGAAACAAAAAAAAACACCGTGAAAGACAACTAGTTATCAGGAAATCGAGATGTCTAGTAGCTGCAGTAATTATGTACCTTGCGGTTCTTATCCCATCACACCCGCCAGCCAGGAAAAAGAAGAATAATTTATATTATGCAACTAACCTCTCGTCTTTGTCAAACCGAGCACCGTAGTAGAAAGCTACTGAAAGAAGCCACGCATCACTGTGCACAGCCACCAGCGAAAGCCAATCCTTTCGATTCATGCCGTCCCGAGCAAAGTTTATCCCCAAAGCAGGCTCTGGCAGCTCTGGAGGAACTTCTTCAGCCGGAAGATTGACTTCCCAGCCCTCATCGGGGTACCCATACAAGCATAGGTTTTCCTTTTCTGCAAAAAAGGGGGAAAGAAAAAAAAGATGAATATTCCAATAAGGAGACATCGAAGAGGTTATATTTCTGCAAGTGTACCCCGATAACACAAGAACTAACGACAACAAAATATAGACAGAAACGGTTGAGTGTTCAAATTTTGAACAGTAAACAACCAAGGAAGTCAACTACCTGAATTAAATGGACGGCTGCATCAAGTGCATGAAAGGATTACATAAACAAAAAAGAATCACAAAACATGCAGAACAGGTGAAATGTTCCCCCAGCATCCAGGAACACCAACCTGGATCACACTGCCTGTAGAAATCCTCGACCTCTGCAGCATATATCATAACAGAAACACAAGCAAAGACATGGCAAAGAGCGTCAGCGCGTTATTAACCGTCCGGAAGAAAAGGAATAACACACTGTCAATCAATAGCAATGATAGGCGAGAAAAAGAACGCTCAAAAGAATTATCTGAAACAGATTTTTCTCGTTGTGTCAGAAAGCCTTGCCTGTAGTAAGCGCCTTCAGCATTCCCTCCCTGCGACCACTGAAATCCTTGAATACCTCCTCCACCGTTCTCGGATTAGACGTCATTGCAGTTGATTCCATACACCAGCAACAGTCAGACTGCAGAATTTCTTTTCCTGCACTCTCCGCAAGACTGCATGCAGCTCACCAACGCAACCTTCAGTCACGCATTCTGAGTGGAAAAATAGGGAAAGACAACGAAAAAAAGGATTCGAAACTTTGCCAAATCTTATGTCCTTCTCCGCCACACTCTATCCTGAACCCTCAGTCCCCCGTTTTTCAGCGACATCTCCTATGCTAAGACGCTCCTTCCAGCCACGAATTCTTGCAACATGCTTCCTTCCAGGCGGGAGCAGCGCACAGGCGAAGACAGCCAGGCGTACAAGCGCAGGCCTGGGCCTTACTCGATCTCAGACAGGCTTCCAAACCCTAACAACAAGCTCCCCCTCTGGCGCCCGTCGCTCCCGCCCCCGCCCGGATCCAGCCACGACTCGCGCATTGGTCCGTCCGATCGACGGCTGCGCGCGCTTCTGGAATCATCGGACGGCTTGGAATCGCGCGATCGCCCCGAATCCGTTCCGATCGCCGAGGGCGCAAAATTTAACTTTCGCGAGTCCCGTTGCGCGTTCACACTGGAACGGATTCCTCGTCGCCGTGACGACGCTGCGCGAATTCTTTTCCTTGATCTATCCGATATGGGTGCCGATATATCTCAATCGGTATTTTCCAATACAAACCCCCAAGCGGCGACTGGCACTGGGACTGGCACTGGGACTGGGAGGGAGGCTGGGGGGGGGTGTGGGTGACGGACAGACAGGTTCTGGATTTGACTGGAATCAATCTGCGCCTTGGGAACGAGCGAGCGTGGAGGGAGGACTGATTGGTGTAAACTTGCGCAGAGGGGAGGAAGAGAGGGAGGGAGAGAGGGAGGGAGCCTTAGACTTTGGGATCTATCTGCCATGGTTTACCGTACCGTACGGTAGACCATGTGCGCGGTCGGTCACTCTCGGGAATGTGCAGTCGGAAACCGGTATGGCAGTGACGTCACCAATACATCAGACGGAAATGTCAGAGTGAAAGAGGATGCTGACGACTGTTCCTTTATGAAGGAATTTCCGCGCAATGTGCCGCACATCGCCGACCTTCGCGGCTGCTTCGAGGGAGGGCTGCGTTGTTTGAGTCCAGGCGTAGCTTTTCGCTCCTATTTTTTTTTCTTTTTTTTTATTCTTAGGTCCTTTGTGACCAATTCTTCGTGGTTCCCCTTGATGATTTTGTCCATGTACATTTGATGGCCTCGCCATCGTCAGATCAACGCTACATCGCTTCTGCTAGAGAATGATGTTGTTGTTGTTTTCCTTGTGCAAGCAATGCATAGAGAGCACACCCAGACTCAGAATTGTGGGTGAGCAAATACCTTTGTACAAATTGTACGGCAGCCATGCATGTGAAGTTCACAGGAAACGCAAATCAATTAGTATACAAAAAAAGAATAAACTTTATTTCGAAATTATTGTCGAGAGGATTACGCCACAGATGGCATATCGAACATGATGTTCGATGCCAATGCTTTTCACAGAAATATATGTACGTCTACATATACTTTGCTCGACAAAGCATAAAAACCGTGACTGCTCTCTATCTTTCTGCTATAAATTATGCCCAGGCATAGATAATCTATAATTTAAACACTCTACAGTAGAGGATGCGCTGAGCAAGAGGTCTCCTTCAATAGAAGGAGACGCGCGCCGACCCACCTACATGTATGAAATCGAGCAAAACAATGGACAGAGCTAGTCCAAGACTTCCCAGCAAACCGCATCTACTTCTATGCCATCTAGAGTGGCCTTTTGAAGGAGCAGGAGGGAAAGAAATGGGTGACTGGGACTCTGGCGGAGACCGTAACAGCTGTGAGTTTGGTGGAGGAGGGGTATCCATTCCTAAAGGCGTTTGCTGAACGGGGACAGGAATCGGTGATGGGGGTGGCATTTGCTCTTCCGCATACACTGAAGTATTGAATCCAGTAACACTCACTATGATGGGGCTCGGCACCACATACTTCCCGTCTCCGGAAGTCCATGTAAACTTGCCCACAGAGTAATTGCCTGCAACGACAAACATTCCATATTATATCAAGTGACTTCAGCGATGTGAAAAACATGTCAATGTTAACGATGGAACTTGTATGCGAGGAGGCAGACCTTCCAGCTCTGCGATGTATGCAACGAGCAGGGCAGTTGAACCAATGAGAGCTTAACACCGTGACTGAACCCTCTTTATGGAAAAATCCTAAAAACTACAACTATAAAGGCCCGTGCAGGAGGTGGACGAGAGAGGGGGGAGGCAGAGGACCTACTCGCAGCACTGCTGATAGTGTTGTTGAGTCCGACGACTTGCACTGTGAAGTTAAGCTCTTCATTCTCCTCAGTGAACTTCAAAACTTTGGGAATGATGGTTACCAGCACCCCTTTAGGCTGCTCTATGTTTACGGTATAGTTGATGACTGCAGGACCCTTGTTAGTGACGCGCCGGATAGTAATGAAACCATCTCTCGGAACATTGCTCATTACGACCGACGGGGCGTTGTAGGCGAAGGACTTGGAAGAAGAGGAGCAAGGGAAGCTCTCACTCATCTGAATGGAATACTGGCAGAGGAAGAGCGCATAGTCCTGCGCTCTCGCATCATAGACGAGCCCCGGGTCTGCAGCTGCATTCGGGTTCACAAGGCCATGGCCGGCTGCAAACGGTGTTGTATTCATCACATGGGCTGCCACCCCATACCCATCCATACCCTACCATCAGACAGCTTCATCCAGCTCCTTTCCTGAACGCATACTCTCACCCTACAAACAGACCCATCTCTAACTTGAATAGCCCCAATAGCTCCTATTGCTCTAGCAATTCTAAAAGTGCGCTTTGCTTTAAAGGTGAGCCCGACTCTCACCAGTGGTGAGAATTGCAGAGTAGATTGCCCCGGGCGACCAGTCCGGATGCAGTGCTTTGAGCAGGGCCACTGTGCCTGACACGTGCGGACAGGACATGGAGGTCCCTGAAACGATGGCAAACTGCGCTGTGCGCGGATCCTGGTCAGGGTTCAGACTGTCCTCCACTCGCGTCCGATTGGCTCCGGGGTTTTGGGTCCAAGCCCCGATAATGTAAACTCCGGGGGCGGAAATGTCAGGCTGTATGGGACAACAAGCCGACAAACAGAGAACAGCGGCTCAGAAGATAGATAGTAGTGTGATAGGCAAGGCCCTAAATTGGCTGGACAAAGTGCTGAAGGGTTAGGTCGGTGGGTCTGCAAGATATGTACCTTCAAAATGTCCTGCTGGGGATGAGGTCCTCTAGAGGAGAAGGAGGCCACATCCGCTTCCGGAAGAGGAGGTGAGCCCACAATTTGAATCAAGTCAGAGATTGAAGCAGTTGGATTCCTGCCCACAGCGCGCATCACACGAACCTCGTCAATAAGTTTCCCAGAATAAACGACCGCTTGGACCGTAATTTCCAGACTGGCATGTTGGGCATGGCTATTTTCAACGAATTATAGCCTAATAAGCGAATTGAAACAAAGGCTGACGATGATTGGCTACTACGAAGAACAGAACCGAACTTCAGAAGCGTTGTTCTTGAAGCTGCTGATTGCCTGCACTGCAGGATTGAGAGGAATGGCTCCTTACTCCTCCTCCTGAACGTAGCTTAGCAGCTGTAGTCCCGTGGCATAGTCAACATGGATGGCGGGCAGGACATGATACTCCAACAGAGGGGCGGAGGAGGTGTCTACTTCTCTCAATATCATGCCCGCTCCTCCAGCACTCAAAACATTGTATCCCTGCTCTAATGTGGACCCGCCACGGTCACAAAGGACTATCTTTCCTCTCACTTTTTCGGAGTCTAGAGTATCAGGGTTGCAGTAGCTGCACAAAGCAAAACAAGCATCATCCTTGTGAGTATCATCCCGTGAAGCATGCAAACTGCGGACAATCGGAAGGAAAGCAGAGACGACGACGAATGAGCGGCTGCCAGCTGTCTCACCTGGCGGCATTGGCTAATCCTGGGGGAGCTGCAGTCACTCCATAGACAAGAGCCAAAAGTGGAGTCATTTCTCCAATAGCTACAGTTCCGTTTGTCATCGCATAGCCCTGCATACAGTTGGCGAAGGAAGTCAGCACGTTGAGGGATTACACCCAAGTTTGGACAACATCGTCATAGCTTCTGTTTGGACTTCACTTGAACCTCCCTTCAGAACCTCGCTTAACTTCACCTTGAGCTGCGTGTAATTTCCTGTATAGACATATTTGTAGCTCGTCATGCTCGAGCCAGAGAAGGTGGAGTCGTAGGTGCTGACTAGGCTGCTAGGCACTGAAGTAGCAGCGACTGAAAGATACCAAGGGGCTGCATTGTACACAGTGCGGGGAGAGGGGCCTGCATTCCCTGCAGACACGACAGTAGGAATTCCGTACAAAGCTGCAAATCGAGCCCCTCTGTCAATGGGAGACTCGTCCGGTGTAGCTGGAATGCCTTTCCCCCCCAACGATGCTGATATCACATCCACGTTGTCAGAAATCGCCGTCTCAAATGCTCTGTATATGGCGTTGCTATAGCAGTAGTACCCACTGTCGACAGTCGCTGGAGTCCCAAAACAAACCTGAGTATGCAGCATTCGAATGAAAAGGTTACTTCCCAATCACATCGTTGCAACATTCGCAAAGAACCGTTTAGAATGCTGCTGCCAAATATCACAGGTCTCACCTTATACACAGAAATGTGAGCGCTGAATGCTATGCCGTATGAAGCCCCGAAGGAGACGCTGCCTATTGATGCATTCTGCACCATGGACCCCGCCGCTATGGATGCCACATGGGAGCCATGGCCGTCGGGATCACGGGCAGAACGAAACTCTCCGCCGCTCCCATAGCTACCATAGTCGCCGACTTCGTCGTCATAGGAATTTGGAAAGTATCGCGCTCCAATGATCTTGCTGCATGCATTGAATGGGAACAGTCAGTCATGATTCAATGGGAGGTAGAATTAGGTCAAGTGTTTGTGCAGGTCATGTGCGGCATGTGGAGCTGCATGAATCGAGATTACTACCAGGGAATGAACTTTTTTTAGGTTGAAAAAGGGTCTCATACTTGTTGCAGGTCACAGACGACCAGTTGGTTCCGACTTCACAAGTTCCACTGAACTTCGCGGGTGGAGGTGGCATATCTTCATCACTAAAACTCGAGTCTTCAGGCCAAATTCCTGCAACGAAATGTGCAAATTTTAGAAACACGGTTTTGCATACAGTCATCGATCGGTGTTTTGAAGAGAAAGTGGAACATAGCAAAGCTGGTAGCGCTCACCTGTGTCTAATATGCCAACTACTACTCCTCTACCGGTCGACCTCGACCAGAGTCCCGGGGGAGTACTTGTAGAAGGATCATTCAGGCCAAGAAAAAAGGGAGCGTATGTGGTGTGCGGGCGGAACACCACATCGGGCTCAACTGAAACAACACCTTCCATCTCTGCAGAGTACGAAACGCCACAAACGGGAAAAATAATAATAGCAAATTGAGAGAGTGGACGTGAAGATCATAATCAGTCGCGGAATTAGAGTTCCTAAGCGAGTAAAAATGAATGCTGCAAAGTGAGCTCGCGGAGTTTCGTTTTCTAAGTATGGGCTCAGTGTCGAATCTGACGACTTAAAACAATTTATGTCAGTTGGAGCTTCACCTTGCAATACAGCTGCCTGTGCCTCAGAGAGGCGAGCAACAAAGCCATTCGTGACGATGGATAGGCTCGCCACCTTGTCGGAAGGGCTGCAGGCAGTGTGACCCAAATTGTTGCATTAAATGGGAGTTCTACGGGGAAATGGGTGGAGGAAAAGGAAATACCCTTGTCAAAACCAAATTAGTTTAAAACTAGCCCATGTTTGCTCCCGTCCTTGCTTACAGCTGCCGTTGAGTAAAAGACAAAATAATGTTAAATTCTAGAGTTTCTCCACGATTTAGTTTCAATATGTTCGAGGTCATACCGTGCAGCAATCTGCATGAGCAGATCATCGTGACGGGCAACACACTCCGCATGATATGCCTCCTGTTCTGACGCTGACCTTCTCACCGTTCTCGAATCTTTTCCTCCGTCGTGAAGCAGGTGTTTGTCTAAGTGCACAATATATACCTGCGTTAATGAGTGATGTTCATCATCAAAAAAGAAGCGAAGGGGGATATGACACAGAGACATAGACGAAAGAGAAGAGGGAGAGGAAAAAGGAGGAGAATAATGAAGAAGGACAAGGGTGGCGAAAAGAGGAAGGAGAGGGAGAATGGTAACGGAGTAGAACGAGAGGATGAAAGAAAGAAACAGAGGGATAAAGGGAGAGACGCGGAAGGTACGTGGAGAGAACAAAAAGGAGAGCGGCAAAAGGAAGGGAAGAAGGCACTTGCAAACAGAGAAAGACAAAGGCAGAGAAAAAGCTGAGCTTGGGAGTTCAGTATTGATAAAACGCAATCATTGTCACTTTCTAAAAGTACTATCGACGTCCTCATTTAAAAGGAGATATTTCTCTTAAATCTTTCGACAAGCCCATCGCTTCAGCTCGGGTAAATGAAAGTGTAAATGAAAAAAATGAAATCTTGTTTTTCCGCCAGAACAGCTATGGTTCCTCGACCAATTAATAGCCGAAAATTGAAAATGAAATCCCTCCTACCTGACTCAGAGCTGCCATGCCCCGCCCTTAACCGCTATCAATAGCCACCGTCCAGGACATGACCAGCACCTTAGCAAAGAGATATCGTGCATGTTTCCTCAAAATTTGAACTACGTCGCAGCGTAATTCCTGCTTGACCTCGTGAATCATGGAATCATAAAGACGAATACCATTCATATATTTGGCTGTCCAAGATATCCTTATCTTGAATTTCTTACATTATCCTAAATCATCTGAAATCGGGAACATCAAATTCCTTCCACAATCAAATCTTAATAACTAAAAAGCTCCATTCACCCTCTTCACCTGCTTGCACAAGGCTCCACCAAGCAAGCATGCCAGAAGTGCTGCCCTTGCAACAGCAGCAGCATCCCTCCTTCCACCGCAGGCCGCCATAATCCACCGCTCCTCCCCTCCGGCTCTCCCCCCTCCCCCCCCGTCCTGCCACCGCGGCAGCAGCAGCAGCAGCAGCAGCAGCAGCAGCAGTGGGTGCACGCCATGGCGCGGCGCCTTCTTGGCGCTTTCAGCCGCCCCCCGTTCCGGCGCCGTCAACGGCTACTTTCCACCCCGCCCCGTCCCACCCCCCGTGTGAACGCGCCCGCCCCCGGGCGTTGCTGTGCGAACGCGCGCCCCTCGCGCTTGGCGCGTAGCGGGGAGCGCGCACGCACGCAAGGGGCTCGCCCCGCGGTACAGGCCGTGCCGTACGGTGCGCGCTGACCGTACTGTACGGCGCGCTCCGCCCTTCTCAGTCCGTGAAGACGCAGGGATCGCAGCAGTGACCGACCGGAGCAGGGCCAGACCGGGCCGGGCAGGACGCCAGGACCGGCCGGGACCGGCCAGGACCCGGTCTGGGCCCCTGGCCGGGCCGAGCCAGGCCAGGCCGGGCCGAGGCGCATTGTGAACACGGGGAAAAAAGCGGGGCGACAGGGCGGCTGGTTCGTGCGGATGGCGCCACGTGGACCGGTAGCTGTCCGTACGGGGGCTGTCGCGTCCTCCCCCGGCGCTGGCGCTGTGCTGGGGCGGACGAGGACAAGACGCGACGAGAGGCACTGTTCTCCGGAGGGTGAGCTTGGACAGGAGGAGAGACAATCTTGGATAGTTGGGACAGATAGTCCGCCTTTGAAGCAATGTGCGGCCAAAGTATCTCGAACTGTACTGCGTGAGACTTTTTGCTTCTAATGACTTACATGGCTTTCTTTGTTCTGTTGACAAGCCTTTCTCTTGGACGGGGCACCTTAGGGCGACCTTCAGCTGATTGGGAGATGGAAGCACAGACCAGATCCATAGTGTACAGATAGCCCACCCTCCGTCAACGAACAATCCATCAACAGCCAAAATTGTAAGCAGATCACACAGCTTTATTGCCTTGGACCCTGAATACAGGACAGCTCATTGCAAGATCTGTGGGCCTGAGCAGAGGGGCGCTATTGGCTCACTCTCTCCTGCTCCAGCTCCTCCTCATACTCCACCTGCAGAACAATGAAACAGGCTCTTGTAAGGACAGCAGACGGCGATCGAATCCCTCCAAAATACAACAAACTTTCCAAACGCATTCTTTCAAAAGCGAAAGACTCAAAATGAGAAATAACTTGAAGCACAGATCCAAGAGCGATGCCCAAGAGCATATATCTTGCCTACAAACCCAAAGTAAGATGGCACGTCTTTGCAAGAGAGTGGCTGACAAAGGGCACAGCCCTGGTCCCTCAGTCCCCACTTTATCTCCTTCGTCGTGCATTCCCTAATCCCTCTTAATGCGCCCATAACAGTTAAAGAGTGTGCAGAAAGGCGGTGTAAGGCATGCATCTGAAGGATTCTGTACCTCAACTCGCGGCCGTGTTCTTTTGGGTCTCTTGGCTTGAACAGCATCCAATGGCGGCCTCTTGCTCCCAACCGGCGGCCTCTTCTTACTCCCTCTTTCTTCTTCCTCCTCCTCCTCCTCCTCCTCGCTATCCTCCTCTGCAAAGCGAGACAACCCTCAACCATAATATGAAAAATGGGCCCTGAGAGACTGCTTTGATAAGATGAAGCTCCAAGAATGAGCGACGAAACTACTTATCCACTTCACTCACAAGGTTCAGGAGGAGTAAATTTGAAAATCTGCAAATAAAAATCATTCTAGGAACTACGCCGTAGGACAGGCATAAACGAGCAGAAAACTTTTCAACAGTGCATGACGCTGAAATAGAAAGGAAAGTAGAACAGAAAATATGCATTCACTTGTGGTGGAGCATTTGTGGTTGACGTCTGCACAGAAGACCAATTATGCCAGACATGAGATGGGAAGTCCTGAGCCGCCCCCTTACCCCCATTTTCCATGTAGCCACCTGAAGGGCGGTTGTAGTCCTCCAAGTCCTGGTCTGCTTCTTCATCAAGGTCAAAATCTTCCACATACTCCACCTCTGGTTCTTCTTCCCTTTCGTCTTCTTCCTCCTGTGCTTTCACAAGATTTCACGGGAGGGCTGTGTGAGTGTGTGCGTTAATGTGCATGCGTGCGTGAGAGTGAGAAAGAGAGAGGGGGGAGGCGGGCAAGGAGAGACATAGAGTCCATCTCACCACTTCTTGCTCCAAGTCTGCAGCCATCTCATCTTCATCCTCTACCGCCTCCATTTCCTCCATGGCTAGGACGCGCTCATACTCTTTTGTTGGAAAGTTATATATGTCACCATATGTGCCACTCTGCAAGCGCTGCAGAAGCTCTTTTTCTATGGCCTGGACAATGATCAGCCGCCACCCCATCCCTCAAGAAAACCGTGTGAGAATATGCAAACCACCAAAGCAAACATGCTCATAGACATTGTAGGATAAGCCATCGTCAAGAAACTGTATGAAACATCAACCCATCTGATCGTGAGCGATCAAAAGAGGCCTTTAGAGCCTTTGTCAATTTCTCAAAAGCACTAAACATAAGTGGTATCAGTTTGATACTAATTGGTGTAGCAAATTCTGACTCGCAAAGAAGCTCATTTTGTGGTAATATAAATAAAGAGTTAGCCCAAAAAGTGCTACCTAACCCTATCATCATATCTTTAGCTAAATAACCTACGAAAATACTACCAAAAGCTAACATTATTAAAGGAATAGCTATTAGAAGAGGAGCATCATGACATGCAGCAACATCGCGTTTAAATGCATTTATTGGCCCCAAAAAAGTGGCAAACAATAAACGAAATGAATAGTACGATGTAAACAAAACCGAGATACTTCCCAACCAAAAAGCAAAGTTTCCGCTGATGGTATATTTAGCATAAGCTAGTTCCAATATCACATCCTTCGAGTAAAATCCAGTCAAAAAAGGAAATCCTATCAAAGACAAACTACCAATAAGCATCATAGCATATGTAAAGGGTAATACACTAGCAAGTCCTCCCATTTTACGCATATCCTGCTCGTCTGACATAGCATGAATTACGGCACCTGCACTTAAGAATAAAAGTGCTTTAAAAAAAGCATGATTCATTAAATGAAATACGCTGACAGAATATTGAGATATACCACAAGCAAACACCATGTAACCTAATTGACTACAAGTTGAATACGCAATTACACGCTTCAGATCATTTTGTAAAATACCAGTAGTAGCCGCAAAAAAAGAGGTCATAGCTCCGGCAAAAGTGACCACAATTAATGCATTTGGCGCATATTCAAATAAGGGTGAACATCTTGCTATCATAAATACACCTGCGGTTACCATAGTGGCAGCATGAAGCAAGGCTGATACTGGAGTTGGCTAACCCAACACATTACAACACACAAGTTGCTTTAAACAAAAGTGTATTGCTAAGCAAATTCGAAGCTATCTGCTAGTTTCCAGAGATTGATTAGTAACTAATCAACGCTTCGAACTGATTCATAGGTCG
Organism: Zygnema circumcarinatum; assembly: GCA_037447605.1. Classification (NCBI taxonomy): domain Eukaryota; kingdom Viridiplantae; phylum Streptophyta; class Zygnematophyceae; order Zygnematales; family Zygnemataceae; genus Zygnema; species Zygnema circumcarinatum. The sequence continues at coordinate 3,074,173 of CM074804.1, forward strand.
GTCAAAGGCAACCAAGAGCAAGCTACCTATAAGGACGAAGGCAAGCGATCGAACAGTCAAACGCAAGC
>CM074804.1:3077908-3097669 GCA_037447605.1 Zygnema circumcarinatum
CGGCTAAAGGTCGACGACCAACGGTAAAACAAGTGACTGAAACACCGAAGCGCCCCCCCCCAAAAAAAAAGCTTTGATTCTTAGCTTCTTTGCTCGTAGGTGACTTCTTCACCGTCAGTAGGGCACTTCATCGCAGCGACGTTTGTGACTACCCTCCGTAACCAGTTTCACGACTCAATCACTTGTAGCTCGGCGCTAGACACTCAGCGCTCAACGCTTAGCGCTCTGTTCAGTCACTTGTTTCAAGGTGTTCTGTTGGTGGGCCGTTGCCTTCGGTCACAGCGCTCGCTTCGCTCACTGCGCTCGTCGCTAGCTTCGCTCGCAAGTTCCGCGCTCGGTGAAACAAGCTACCGAAGGTAGCCCGGCTTGAGCAAGCGAACGAAGTGAGCGCCGCGCGAACAAGTTTGCTTGTTTCACCGTGAGCGAGCTTGTTTCACGCTTTGCTCTTAAAGCGAAGTAAGCTACCTACGGTTAGAACTAGCAACTTACCGAAAGCAAATCCGTAAAGAAATCGCTGCTATATTTTGTTTTGATAGGCAAGCCTTATGACCTATGAACGTCGAGAGCGGAAAAAAGTCACAAGCTTCTAACCGATTTATCGACTTGAAGCACCAGAGACCAAGCAGCACATATAGATGCTTCGGAATAAGGCGCGAAGCAAGCAAAGTGCTAAACTCTACTTGCTCCGCATACAGGCACTGATCACACAAGTGCTTTCGAATCAGTATCCCGATTCATAAACAAAAAGCTTAACAATAAAACAAAATAAAGTCGATTATCTACGAAAAAAGAAACAAAATCCCAAAGGCCTATAATGGTTATAAATACAGTTAAACCTATAAGCATAACTAGAGCATAATGGTACACAAAACCACTTTGTATTGCACTCATTTGTGCTGCTAGTTTGCGAAATGTAGAGCCAATGCCAAAGGGACCCAAAATTTCAAAAACACCTTTATCTAGTGTTTTAAAAGACACTTCATAACCAAACCATAGAATAGGCGCGATCACAAATGAATTGTACACTTTATCGAATAACCAACGTTTATTTAACATACTGTAGATTAATTTACCATAATAACTCGTTTTCAGAGCAAACATGGTGCGCATTGCTACAAAAGTGGCTTGATATGCTACAAAAGCGCCTAAAGCACTAAACATAAGTGGTATCAGTTTGATACTAATTGGTGTAGCAAATTCTGACTGGGCAGGAACCATTGTTGGGAAGATTAAACAATGTTACCCAGTGAAGTCTAATAAGGGAGGGATGGAAAGGAGAAGGCTGATGGTTTTGACACGACCCCAAGCTGCAGTGCTTACTCTATCCAACCGGGCAGCAACTTCGGCCTTCGCCTCTCTTCGTGCTTCTCGCTTCTCCTGCTTGGCGGGCACTGTCACTAGCTTTGGCCTGCAAAAGAAAACAGAGAGGTTTGGGTCACAAAGTGCCATTCCTCTCTATGTAACGGAGGAGAAGGAAGAGGGGGGAGAGGAAGAACTTCAAGCCACCAAAACCCATACCCCACTTATCTGCCTCCTACAAATTCAATCCGAAATAGAAGACCTTATTACCAGGCAAGAGAAGGTGCCAATCAGCTTAGAATGGAACTGTACGTCAGCGCTTAGGCCCTTACGGCATTCCCTCAACAGCACACCTCTCTTCTGCTTCTCTGCAAAGGCACACTTCCACAAATTGCCCAGCCATTCTAGACTTGTTCTTGTTCCACAAAGCTGAAAGAACATACCGCACTCGGGTTGCCAGTTTCCGCATTCTAATGAGGTACTGCGTCATTTTGGTGAGTCGTTGCTTGTTTTTGTGAACAAGAAACTTGGGCCAATGCTCCTGCAAGAGATCAAGCACCAACAACCGTGAAAGTGACCTTTCGCCACGTTGTCAGTGAATGAGACGGCTGGCGATGACAAGGAAGCAACAAAGATCTGAGACATACGTAGACAGTTTTCGAGCTCTAAAAATGGGCCACGAAACTACTAATGCACTGCATACAATGTTCAGGAAAACTATGCTCCTCCTGACCTACTTTGAGTGTCAAAATAGCAATTGAATGATTCAGCCCAAACCATAGGTTAGGCATCAGGCCCAGGTTTCATTGAGCGCTCTCTCAAAGCATTCTACTTGCATACTGAACAAGGCAGCGACTTTCACAGACAGAACGGCCTCTTACCAGGTGTTTGTCAATAATCTCCAAAGCCTGAGCATAGTTTCTGGAAAGCTTCACTCGTTCCCACAGTTTATTGGGAGTATGGGCTCTCTCTATTGACTTCATATACAAATATAACACCCCTGCAGCCTCCCTCCCTCCTAAATTCCATGAGCAGACAGTTCTCTCCGACTCTCACACTCTAAGCAATTACAAAAGTAAGAGTCCTCATGATTTGTTAGGCTCCCGAATCGCTCTCCAAACTGCAACAGCTGATAAATTAGAATGTCGAGCCATCAAATGCAAGCGAGAAGGTAAGACGCTTTGTGTAGAAGGTAGCACTCCAAATCCTCTCGTCCAAAAAGAAAAAACATTCACAAAAGGATAAACAAACGACTGGCGAAATTCCAAATGGAATGCGCATCCAAAATGAAGTATCAAAAAAGTGCTAATAACTCGCAGTTTACTCGTTTGTAAGACGTTGTATGTTATAAGCTCTCCATATCAATGACAGAAGGACGCAAAATCTAGAAAAAAAAACTGACAGGCGGTCACCCTGTGGGCACATAACTCGACTTGCGCCATTTTCACGATCGATAGCTTCATCAAATCGCTCCAAGCCACTAAAAAAAATGTGGAGGTGAAAATGTGGAATGTGAAAAAATGAAAAAACATGCGTATTGTTCACTTCAACCAAAACCCCAACAAAATCTTTACCATTGATTTTCTCAAAGAAAAGATTCATAGTAAGACGAACCCCTGTTGCTTTCAACATCCCCGCTGGTAGAAACAGTTCAACTTGAAAACTGATTCTAGTACCATCACAGTGCGATTTGGAAAGCCACTTGTTACCTCCTCAGACTACTGTTCTTCGACAAGTATGTGAATACCCGGAGTAAAACTATAGCATCAGGTAAAAACCTGGAAAAGCATCTCTTCTCCAATACGGACAAAGAGACAGAAGAGCTCCAAAGCGGAAGGTGATAGTGAAATGTTTTCTAATAAGAAGTTCATATAATGCTAATACTTCTGAAAACGTGACCTATACATTGTGCGGAGAGGATCAGCTGTGGCGATACCTTCGCCAGCAGACTTCTATTGGAAAGGGGCGGAGCTGATGATGTGGGGTCTTGTAAACCTGACCACATGACACAGCCGGAAGGGCAGAAGAAATGTTATGTCTGCCGCACTTCTTTATGACTAGCTCAAGCCGACCTTTCTCAAAACTTCAAAATTGAAGCATGTACTTGCTCTACTAGCACCGATTCAGCAGTTCAGTGGACGCTTGCTTACACACTTGCTTGCCTGTACATCAAACTCTGGCAGTCTATTGTAACAAGTAGCAAAGGTCACAAGTTACTTCAATAGTCTCTTTTAACTTTGAGATTGTTAAGAGCACAGTGGCACACAACAATTCTCGACATAATACTCAATCACCTTCAGGGTATACACATGAGAGGGGGGCCTTGTTTCCTTTCTCACTCACTGGATTTGAAGGTAGGCTATACAGTAACGATATTGTAGCATACCTCAGTCTTAGTCCGACCTAAAATATGCATATAAACTTATCGAATGGTATGCCTGCGGTCAAAAGTCTAGGCGACACCTAGGTAGTCTGGCCTACCTGCGCACATTTCACTTACAACCAAATGACAAAGAAAGACATCCAACTTCAAGGCCCAAAGGGCGACCAGAGAAAACACTATCTGGAGCTTACGAAAAGCTAAAGCTGAGGAGTAATCTAATCATCAAAGAAATCGCAGAGTGATGTGAAAAGGTTTTCGTGAAAATAAAACGACACTGAAGATTCCGGCCGAAACATCAAGGAAGGGCTGCACTACAAATGCATGTGTTTTCGCTCGGGATAGCGTTGGCCTCGTTGAGACTTCAATTGGGGAGATACACCAATCATGACTGAAGCAAAGGCGGCAAACGGCAGTCGCAAAATGTAGTTCTTTGGTGCAGATTTTCTTCCAAGCTTTCACCACTGAAGTTTTCCATGTTCATGTAAATTTTAAGCTCAGACTATCCATCCACCATGGTTCAACAAAAACCTTCAATTGAGAGGTTCCCCATAAAGTTACTGCAAATTCATACAAAATTAAAAAATTACGCTCCAAAGGGTTTCTACTACAGAAGCCTCCTTCTCGTACATCACCTGTGGCAAATCACCTGTTCAACAAGGTAACCGACTGAGCTATCTTGTTGTGAGTTAACGAACGATAAGTCTTGCAACGGACATTCGCGGAGGAAATATGTAGAGTTACCAACCTTCATGTTCCCGAATTGTGGCGTAGCGACTGTTGGCCAGCGGACACGAGCTGCGGTTGCAGAGGCCAGTAACATTGTACTCATTTCTACAAAAATTTTGAGTCTTTGTTCTGCACAGCAGGCATGGAGCACTGGATTAGCAGCAGAGCTTGCAGAAGCAGAGGAGACCAAACTGTGAAGATTAGGGCAGGAGGTTGGAGAAGGACAGTTGAATTTCAGAGGTCGAGAGGCGGAGAGGGTATACTTGGTCTTGAACGAGCAGTGGCCCTGGTTGATCAGCTGCCAGATCACCTCATCGTGCTGCATCCTTCTCCCTCGCTCTCTTCCGCCCTCCCTCTCTCCCCTTCACGCTTCGTACTCTCGCTTCCTCCCCTCTCTGTCACTTTCTGTCCTGCTGCAAGCCAGATGGCACGCAATTTACTTCCAGCCTCTACCAAAGCACCTCTTATCTCTATCCTCTCCGGCCCTCCCTCTCTCCTCTCCTCCGCTTCCTCGCCTAGCACGCTGCCCGCCTCGTCCCTGCCACGTCAGCCCTAATGGAGGTCCAAAGCCTTAAAGCCCAGGATGGACAAAAACCACCCGCGCCGGCGCCACGCCGCTGAGGCTGGCCCGCATGGCGAGAGTGTACCCCGGGTCCAGCGTGGACCAGAGATCAACTAGCTCCTCTCCAACCAATGCGAGCCATACAGAAAGGATGATCTAGGCTTGCTCCTCTGACGCGGCAGGTTCAACACAAACTGTACGGTCCAGAGACGACAGCATTGTACGGCACGTGTACAGTACTGTACAGTGGGGGGTCCTCGTATTTACCACCCTAAGGAGTGCGTCCTCAATATTTTCGCCCCGATTTTGCCGAAACCACCTTTTTGTACGGTAACTTGTGTTAGCCGTACTATTCGTACTGTTCGTACTAACCGTACTAGCCATACTATCTGTACTAGCCGTTACGGGCTTACGCAAAACTCACCTAATCTCCCCGCTCGTGCCGCCGTAAGAGGCGCTCGCTCTTCTCCCCTTCTTCCTGGCTTCGATACGATACGATACGAAACGACCGGTACGATACTTTACGATACTAGGAGATACGATACGAAACCAAACGAGACAGTACGATACGGTACGATATCATACGGTACGATATATACGGTCTAACATGAACTCTAACATAATACCACCCGACTATTCGTAACACAAACCTTATATATGCAAAATTAATATTTTCGCCTCATATTGGCCGGAACCAGGGTGGAAAATATGAGGACCCCCTACTGTACGAAGAAACGTACGGCATCCAGCACTGCTGGCTGCCACGGCAGATTACGAGTGTAGCAGTAAGAGAGAGAGCTGTAATTTTTTTAGGGTAACTCTACTGCACCCCCGCGTTTTGTCTTTCGCACCCCCGTTTTGAAAAGTTTGCCTGCCCGTTTTGGTTACCCCCCAGTTTTGAATATTTCGGGAAAAAATCTTTTTCCCGCCCCTTTCGTCCCCTCCGCTGCCCCCGCTCGAACCATTGCAGTTGCAAAACCCTCACCCGGTTATGAAGGAACGAGGTCGACCTTCTGGCGCGCGCAGTTTGGCAATCGGCCGGGACAAGAGCTATTTCGAGTACGTTGAAGGGAAAAAATGTTCCAATTGCAAGCAAGCAGGCCGCAATTTAAGATCTTGCCTTAATTAGGGGTAACCTGAAAACAGAGAGTAACAGTTGCCCAACATTGGTGACCTTTGCAGTTGCGTTTAAGGTTGCGTTTTTGTACTTAAGCTTAGTTTAGTTTAGTTTTTTGTTCCTAGTTTTTTTTTTTTGTTCTTGTTTCATTTGCGACTAATTTGTTGTGGTTCCCATGTTGACTTTGTCCATGTTTATTTGATGGCCTCAAAATCTTGAGACCAATGCAAATCCCCTTTTCTTTTGTCGCACATTGTTGGAAGTCAATAGTGAAAAGGAGAAAACGAGGGGATGGAATGTCCAAAAAACAATGAAGGGAGGGGGAATGAGGCAATCAAGCTTCCTACAAGGTTCGAACTCGGTACACTCCCAATACTAACCCTAAATTTTACCGTTAAAAGGCAACAGCGGGTTTAAATAATCGACCATACATTTAATTATATAGCGTTTCGCAACAGGAGCCAGCGGAGGAGACGAAAGGGGCGGGAAAAAGATTTTTTCCCGAAATATTCAAAACTGGCGGGTAACCAAAACGGGCAGGCAAAATTTTCAAAACGGGGGTGCGAAAGACAAAACGCGGTGGTGCAGTAGAGTTACCCTTTTTTTATAGATTTAAACTTTTTTAAAAGCATAAAAACTAATTACAAAGTTTTACGTCCTCCCCGTGCCAAACGACACTGTCCAGGTTCAGAAGAGACAGGCCGAATGTACGGACGCCGCTACCACTAGGAAATGTGACCGTTGGAAGATGTTTGGACGCTGCCTGATGCCGCGTGTCTCCCTCCCTCCCTCCCTCCCCGCCATGCCCTCTCCCCTATCTCATCCTTCTTTCTCTCTTCCTCTCCCTCCTCTCGCATCTCTCCCCACAGCTTCATTCTCCCGCATCCATGGTCGGAGGATCGTCGCGGAAGGGCGCATTGCTGGAACGAGCTCAAGCATTTATGCGCACTATTTGCATTATTCTTGGTTGAAGAGAGTGGGGGTATTCCGGCGGGAAAATGGGAGGTCCTTCAGATTCACGGTGGCTGCATTCAAACCTGAATCTTTTGGAGCTCTTGCAGCTGCAGTGGTTCCGCAAGCTGCGCAACAGGTGGCTCTGGAGCTCCTGGAGAGACTAGGGATTCGGATAGACGTAAAATCTGGAAACTCTCCTCGGGTTTTTGTGGAAGAGGTGGGATTACGTTTTCCACTTAAGTTTATCTGCTTCTCCTTTCATCAGATTCTACCTTGCATGAGGTCTGCTTTAACTTTTCAGGTCATGAAACTTTTGCAAGTCAATGAAACCCTGACTTGTCTGCCGTTGTGACCTCCTGCCATGGTTCATAAGTAAATGCCTCCTTGCAGCGTGAATTGGTTGGTCCCGTCGCCTCCTCAAACTATTCAATAGCGGAGAACAAATCATTGCAAGTCGTCATATACTCACTTTTTCACGATCATTTTATGCTTCTTGCAGGACGATTATTATTCTAGCCCGGTGAATTTAACGCAGGAGCAATGGGAGTCGCACTTGACAGACGAGGCGGCTTGCAGAGGCCGTTTGTTTGACGAGTTATGGGAGCGTGAGGCGGAAGTGAAGGCACTCAAGGCTCGACTGGCGGCAGCAGAGCAGCAGCAACAGCAAGCAGAAAGAGACCTTACAGCACAGTGAGAAACATCTCTGATCAGGCAGCCCGAATGGGGACCGCTTTGGGAAGGAAGGATCTGGCATGTGTATGGAACGTTGTTTGACGATGTAGCGGCACACTATCGCATTTGTATAGTGGAAACGGATGCGCAATGATGTTGAGAAACTCAACGAATAACATGTGTTTTTACACCTTAGATAGCACGAAAGTCTTAACTACACATGACCACCTTGGCTACTGGACTAGGCAATATTCTCGGTCTTTCACTTTCACGTGATGATCCGACGAGCCAGATTCTACTTGTATAGAATACAAACAGCGGATAAGGACGATGTAAGTCTGGCCATTGTCGAGAGGATGGCGTGTGCTTTTGTTGGAGACATGTGGTCTAGAGAAGCAGCAGTTGTAATCGTTTGAATTGTTCCAAGTTTTGCAGGTCTGCCTCTCTGTTACAAACCTTGGAAGATGCCACTAAGGACGCACGAGGAAAGGAGGCTGCCATGGCTGCCGCCCTGCAGGAAATGAGGCAACAAATGGCTGTCATGGAGGAGGGGCAGCGGAAGCGAGACAACGAGGTTGCGGAGCTGATGGCTGCTTTGAAGGAGAGTGAGCAGGAGGAGAAGGACGCACGAGGAAAGGAGGCTGCCATGGCTGCCGCCCTGCAGGAAATGAGGCAACAAATGGCTGTCATAGAGGAGGGGCAGCGGAAGCGAGACAACGAGGTTGCGGAGCTGATGGCTGCTTTGAAGGAGAGTGAGCAGGAGGAGGAGAAGCTGGAGGAGGTGCTGGAGGCATTGATTGCAGATTCAAAGGCGGAAAGGGAATATGTGAAGGTGCTCGAGAAGGATCTCGTGGAGGTGAAAGCAGAGATGTTAGCAAAGGAGGCGCAGCGGAAAACAGAGGCTGCAAAGGGACAGGGCCGACTAGGGGCATTGGCAAAGCAATTGGAAGAAACCTCAAAGGGGCTCTCAGCGCGCCTTGTGCAGATGCGAGTGTTGCTGGGTGCTGTGGAGAGACTGGGCGATGGGGACGCCTTCAAGACAAAGTGTACGGAGTTAGGATGGGAATTAGCAGAAGTCCAAGCAGCCATAGTTAAGTGCGAGCGGGTTCTGGATGAGGCAGTGGAGGCTGCCACACCTTCAGGGCGGAAATAGAGACAGGACGAGCACTGGACGAGAATGAATGAAGTTCGAAAGGGTCGTCATTTTTGCGAAGAAACGACTGAGACAGGTAATGTAAATGTGAAGACTCAGTATCTTTATGGGTTGTGTTTATGGTGTTGACTGTCAGTCTTTACGAATGCTAGGGCTGGCAGGAAAATCTGGAAAAAGAAAAATATGAGGTACTGCGAGCGAGACAGAGAGAGAGTGAGAGAGGTCGAACTTTCTGTTTCAATTGATTATGAGAGGCACGAAAAAGGGAAGCGTGTCAGTGACAGCTTCTCTTTCAGGTTAGACTATTGTTTGAGGGGTCATAAATTGACTTTCTGCTGATGACGTCATCAGCTGAAAGCATGTCAGATTCAGGCACAGTCCACATAGACTCCGACAATAATCCGTTCAATACATTGAATCTATCGCATAGAACTGCAGTTTCCTTAGCCCTTAGCTCTTTCCCTTTCCTTTTGCCACCTTGCCACAGCTCAGCAAAGGCAGCTTTGACAGGTTTATGGAAGAAATTAGCATTAGTGGTCAATTGCATATTATGTTCAATAATTTTATTGAGATCCATTGTTAGCGGAAAGAAGAATTGGCCCATTGTTAGCCCGTTTATTTGAATACACTAAACGCTGAAAGTGTTTATATATGAGGCCGAGCAAAACTGTGCTATGGGGAACCTCCAGGCGACCGGATTTTGTGAAACAGCCATACTTTATGTAATCTATGACGATTCGTCGATGCCGTGCCAACAGTCAAAGTTCCTGTTGTTACCGTTCCCAACCTTTTATGTTTTTCAGGAACCAGAGTTTTGGTCCCAAATTTTGTCAAGTTCAAGCTTCCCACACTTTATTCGATCTTTTCGTGCAATGTGCGAACTCAGATAAACGAAAAAGAGCTTGTGGATGAGCTCGTGTTCAATGAACTTGACATTGTGGTTATGTGTACATTTGAAGCCCCAAAAGGCGAGTCCCTATGCCGCATTTGATTGCAGGAAACGAACCACTACTTGCAACTGGTTGGTTGTAATTGTACTGAAACAAATTTCCCTAACTTACAAGAGGCAGTGAGGACGCTACCCTAATCGAATGGTTAGTTGTCTGACACAACTTATCCGATGAAAAATAATTGAGCAAACCCTAACCTGAGCGAGGAAGCGAACCTTAACAGCTATATCTGTTTCTATGAGCTGTGCACATGGTACGTCCAGTGCTGACTAAACTGGGTTGCAGCTTCTAATAAAAAAATGTCCTCTCAGAGTTTGAGATGGTATGATACAGCCAAAGGGAATGAAAAGTTGAAAAGAATAAACCAATGTCGTGACCCTTCTGACAGCGCGTCTGTTAAGCACGAGATTTTAGGGTTTCACTGATCCAATTTCTGCACCTTAAAGTAAACCGCCTGCATCACATCAACAGCACGTTAAGGCAGTGAGACACCTGAGATTTTGGACGTACTCTCTCGCATTTATAGATCAAAGTTAATTTGGACCCGCACCCAGACCGGAGCCTGACCTGATTGGAGCGTCGTCTCAGCTAGTTACAAAGAATGTACGAGAGGGTGGTTTTTGAAGAGACAGGACGAGTAAGACCGAGTTTGAGCCAACAGCGGGAGAGGTTCCTTTTGTAGGTGAACCCTGTGCAGCCTGCAGTGGCTCGGCATATTCTTCCACAGCCAGGAATTGTCTCGTTGAATGCAATCTCCTTCCCACTCGAAATGAAGCGATGGTCTGTCTTTGGTTGGTACACAAAATTCGGAAGAACTCCCCCGCACTCTGTCAGCATCACCACCACCACTGCGCATCAGCTTCTGGTTTCGGGCCATCAACACTGAAGCATGTGAACCAAACGGTCACATTTGGTCTGATCTGCACGAGGAGAGAAAACCCCAATTGCAACCTTCGACCTGCTCACTTCTTCTTCTCACCCCCCTTGTTCAGCCACCTCTGCAAAACTCCAGAGACCCTATAAGATCCATGCAACGAACACGAAGCCCTGCACGGCGGAAAAGCCCTCACTTCGCTTCCTACGTGTCCGCTTACTCGAGCTGCTTCCTCCCCCCGCCGCGGTGCCGCCCTGGCAGGTCACGAAGGCGTCCGTGGCGGCCCCTGGCAGGGCGGGCGGCAGCGCGTACTTGAAGTAGCAGCGCGCCCCCGCGCGCTTGCGCACGAACGCGAGACAGCGCGCGCTCGCGTCGCACAGCGCGCCGCACTCCGCGAGGGACGCCCCCGGACGGCTCGACCCGAACTTCGCCGCGGGGAGGTCGGCGTTAGGGATCAGCCGGTAGCCGGACACTACCTGCCCGCATGTGTCTGCGGACGATGTGTTGCAAGGTAGGAGGGAAGGGAGTGAGAGAGAGAGAGAGAGAGAGAGAGAGAAAGGAGGTGAGGGAAGGAGTGGACGAGGGAGGAGTGAAGAAGATCATGGGAGGGAGAGGGGAGGTAGATAGAGGTAGGCAGACGGAAGGGGGTGTCAGAGAAAGGATGTGTTTGGGTAGAAGAAACGTATGGCATGGTGTCAAATGGAAGCAGATAAGCTGCTTCTGCTTGCTATGAGAAAAAAAAATGTATAAAAACTTCATGTGGACAAGTGTTGCGTTCTCACCAGCTGGTGGAGGAGGTGACGGCGGAGGAGGTGAGGGGGGAGGGGGTGAAGGAGGAGGCGGCGAAGGGGGAGGAGGGGGGGAAGGAGGAGGAGGTGAAGGGGGAGGGAGGAGGCGAAGGGGGAGGAGGGGGTGAAGGAGGAGGTGGTGAAGGGGGAGGGGGAGGAGGCGAAGGGGGAGGAGGGGGTGAAGGAGGAGGTGGTGAAGGGGGAGGGGGAGGAGGCGAAGGGGGAGGAGGGGGTGAAGGAGGAGGAGGTGAAGGGGGAGGGGGGGAAGGAGGGGGAGGAGGGGGTGAAGGAGGAGGAGGTGAAGGGGGAGGGGGGGAAGGAGGAGGAGGCGAAGGGGGAGGAGGAGGTGAAGGAGGAGGAGGAGAAGGAGGAGGAGGTGACGGAGAAGGAGGGGGTGAAGCGGTGGGAGGAGGCGAAAGCGGAGGACGTGTCGAAGGGAGAGGAGAAGGAGAAGTTGACACCACATTCACCAGCAGAGGGCTGGCAACTGCAAATGCGCCATCAGACGATGTCCACGTCCACTTGCCGAAGGCATAGTCTCCTGCAACGCACCATACACAAAAATGAAACCTTAAAGTCTTGCAAGAACCAAGTCTATTCTGCAAGTCCATGCAACTCCATGTTAAGCGAACTAATCTCTGAACTTCACCTCAACTTCCACGTCCTTCCCCCTTCATGCTACATTATCTGAAAGTTTGTCGGATAAAACAGACGATGCTTAGGAGCTTACGAGTTTCAGAGTTCATAGTTATGCTGATTCCCACTACGGTGATGGTAAACTCAAGCACAGATGTTGACTCGTTGAAAGTCAATTCGGTGGGAGAGATCGTGACTAGAGTTCCCTCGGGTTGCTCTACTTCAACTTCATATGTAATCGTGTGAGGGCCAACATTCCGAACTCTGCGTGTGGTAGTGAAGCCGCTCCCTGTGACTCCTGACATCATCAACGAAGGCGTGTTGTAGTGGAATGCGCTGCGGTCTTCAGGGCATGAGGAGTTAACCAGAGATGTTACATAGCTCGAGTTGTAGAACTGACAGAGATAGACGATGACGTCTTGCAGGCCTGTATCGTAGATGAGACCAGGAGAAACGGCAACATTAGGGTTCACAAATCCGCTCCCAAAGTCATGGGGGTTTGCCTCGACTGCATCGGAAGAGACCGGGGCGTAGTCGAAACTGTAATCGCTTGTAGCCGCCAAGATCGGGTTTTTGAAATTATTTAACTGCGAAGCTGCATACATACATGGAAAGATCCACTGTTTCAGTCTGACGCAAGAAAGCGGACAGCTACAAAATCAGTTTTTCCGCAGAAGTTGGACAAAAGGGTTCGCATGAAACCGTAGGGATCTTATCTCCCCTTTCCAACATATCAACGAACCAAATGATGAGAGCAAAAGCAACCCTAATTTCAGCCTAAACGTATTCCCGCCGCTCACCTGTAGTAGAGATAGCGGAGTACAGAGCCCCCGCAGACCAGGAGGGGTTCAGAGCTTTTAGCAGAAGGGCGACTCCTGCGACGTGTGGGGTCGCTTGGGAGGTGCCGGAAATGATGTTGAACTGCGCTGTGCGCGGATCCTCCTCGTAGCTCAGCAGAAACTCGTTGATGAGCTTTACTCCATCTGCTACCGGTGCTTGCGTCCATGGACCCAATATGCTAACTCCAGGACCTGCAATGTCCGGCTGGATGAAAGAAACAAAGAAAGAAAGAAAGAAAGAAAAAATATCCTCTTGTTACCCTTTTTTAAGGTTCCTGGTTTGGTCAATACGGAAAGCATTCCGATCTGGGGAAAGGCATGAAAGTCTTAACGCTGCGATGGGTGTGTTTATGGGACCATTCTGGTGGAAATGAACGCGTATTGTCGCATAAGAGTGGAACGAAACATTCCTGAAGTTAAAGTTGGATTCAAGCTTTAAAATCTCAACCAGTTTGTGCACATGTAAACCGAGTTCTTCCAGATGCAAACCAATAGAGCAAATGCCTGCGTGTTGCGAGCCGCGGTGTGATAATTCAGCACTCCCTAAAGTGCAGGGAAATCCCAGCAGCTCTTGTTCAGAAAGCGAGCAGATGAAGCAACTCCACGCAACATCCACCACTAAAAAGTCATGACTCGTACACGCACAAGGAGCCCTCTCTCTTGTCCGCAGGTCCTCGTCACCACACCGGCCGATTTTTTCAGCCGCGCATTCAGGTCCCAGTTCTTGTTTTGGAAACCATTTGAAGCTTGGATGTGCTCACCTTCATTATGTCGGTAACGTTGTTGGAGCCTCTCGAGGAAAAAGATGCAATAACAGGTGCCTCTATCGACTCTGCAGGTGCGAAAATGACGTTGGAAATGGCTGCAGTTGCATTTGTCCTGAATGGCAGAAAAAGGCAGACCCCGCCACGTTTTAGATTCCTGTTTACGGCACTTGGAATCAATTCATTCCAAGCGCCGCAGGGCAACACATACCTTGTTCCTAAAACACGCTCAACATGTTTCCTTTCAGAGCGAGTGAGCCATACTCTTAAGAGATTTTTTTTTCTGCTTTCAATGCAAAAAGATTCCAAAAACAATAGTGATTCCCATGGGAAGTATGGGCGCATACGGGTTGTCAGTAGCGTAGTTGAGAATGGCCTGTCCGACTTCCGCTGTCACGTCTGCCGCCGGAATCACGTGGAAGTCAATTGAAGGGTTTCCGTATGTCTCGTAAATGATGACGCCCACTCCTCCAGCTTGCTGCACTGCATAGCCCTTTATCACATTCGGTGGGCCACCACCCATACACAAGACAATTTTTCCATTCACTTTGGCGGGATCGAGAGCATTTTGTCGACATTCCCTGTATTCAGAAAAGCACAGCTGCTGTGAGTTCTACATCCGGTTAAACCTGCTGCCATTTCCTCACTTGGAAGGATAAAGAAAAAGGGGGAGGGGGAGGCGAGGGGACAAAGTCGCACACAATTCATGAAAGTGTAGAATGAGACCAATTGCAGCCCACAGAGCTCAAGAAAGTTGGGTGCAGGCCCGCACCTTCTGGAAATGGCGGAGGCTCGGGGAAGCCCGACGTCCCCCGCGTAAACGAGAGGAAGCTGCGGCGTCGAGCCTGACACGACAGTTCCATTGGTGGCAGCAAAACCCTGCCATGAAAGGCAAGAAGAGAAAGCGTCCTTCAGAAATGTTCGTTTATGAAGCTTCATGAGAAAAGAATACTGCTGAGCTGAGCAGGAGGGAGGGAGGGCGTGTAGGAGAGTCACGTGACCCATGAGTCTACGGCCCATGCCATATTTCATTCCCCGTTTTTTCAAATGACATATGACCAAGATTGCTTGCGCATGAGCCACATGAATCATACTAAAAACGAAGGCATATGGGAAGTTCCTTCAGATTTTTTTGAATGCCCAAGACAGAGTGTCCTCACCACATATTGTTCCCCATCTCCCGTGTACACGTAGTTGTAGACAGTCTTGGTCTGATCCCCGTCATACGTGACGTCCATCGTGGAGATGGCGCTCCTCGGCACGCTGCCCGCCGCCACGGCCATGTACCAGGGCGCCACGTTCGAGACCGAGCCCAGGGCGGGCCCGCCGTTGCCCGCCGCCACGAAGACGGGCACGCCCGCGAGCAGCGCGTACATGCTGCCGAGGTCGAGGCCCGAACTGTGCGGGTCCGCGGGGGCAGCGTCCCCCGCGAGGGAACACGTCAGCACGTCCACGCCGTCGCCGATCGCGGCCTCGAACCCGCTCAGGATGTCGGAGTCGTAGCAGTACGGCCCGCCGTTGTACGCCGTGCCGAAGCACACCTGAAGATAAATGCGCGCATGCATTCTTGCTGTACAAGAGTCAGGAAGTCGTAAACTTCACGTTTGCTGCTTGAATGAGGAAAGGAAAGGAAAGAAGGCGGTGCAAATGTGTCTCCAACGACTTCATGTTTTCTTTAAATGTCAGAAGAGGGCATGGGCGAGGGAGGCGGGGGCTCGCTCGCCTTGTACGCGGAGATGTGCGCTTTGGGCGCGACGCCATGGGCGGTGCCGAAGTCCACGCTCCCGATGGCGGCGCCGGGGACCGGCGCCCCCGCGACGGTCCCCGCCACGTGCGAGCCGTGGCCGTGCGAGTCCCGCGGGGACCGGTACTCCCCGAGGTCGTTCCCCGCGAGGCCGCCCATCGCCGCCTCGTACCCCGCCGAGAAGTACTGCGCGCCGATCACCTTCCTGGACCGCGCTCACGCACACAGGCCGTGTGAGAGGGGGTGGGCATTTCAACTCCAAAAGCACACACGATATAACTAACGCCTGTAGCGACTCCAGCACATCTTTACGATAACGTACTCAAACAAAACTCGCGGCAGCGAGGCCCAATTTAACGAGGAGAATTTTAAGTACAAAAATTCCTTCCATCCATCCATTCATCCATCCAGGCAGGCCCACACGGCAGATGGTCCCGTGCCGCCACCTGTTGCAGTCGGCGAGCGTCCAGTTGTCGCCCTCCTGGCACACGCCCTTGAACCGCGCGGGAGGGTCCGGAAGGCCGGCGTCGTCAAAGCTCGGACTCTCCGGCCAAATGCCTGCGCCCTCCCAAGGCAGCATGGGGCACTGTGAACACGCATGGAATGCTCTCATGGCAACACATGCATGTGCGACATGCCAACACGTGCAGCTCTACCTTTCATGCCTGGGTGCCCCCAAACATAGATGGTGATGCTGCGTACCTGTGTCCACCACGCCGACTATCATGCCCTCCCCCTGAGTGAGGGCCCACAGTCCGGGGGGGCTGTCCGTGGCGGGGCGATCAAGGCCGAGAAAGGAGGGGGTAAAGGTGGTGGCGGGCCGTATCCTCCTGTCACGGCGCACTGACAAGACGCCGTCCATGGCTGCATTCACCGACAAACGTAGCAAGTTTGTCACACTTTTTCCTTTCAGGAAAGCGTTTGTCTCCTGGATTTATGCTATACCAACCCCAGCTCCCAATCTCGATGCGTTCTTTAGTTGAACTAGATTAAATCAAGTCAATCAATCTTGCTTGTACTTAAATATTAAACTCACTCTTAATTCAAAATTAATACTGGATCAAATTCATAACTTCAATTCTTAAACCAGGCGCCGTTTCTAGTATCAACTGGCAAGTACAGGGACCCTACATCTGAGTTTTGCGGCCTGTTGCGGAGTGAGAGAGGCGGAGAAGCCGTTGAAGGCGTTCACATAGCTGTACAGCTTCTTCTTGGTGCTGCACAAAAGGAAACTTTCCTTTTCAACACCTCACAGAGAGGCCCAGCGGGAGAGGGCACTCCCACTTCCCATTTGAAAGAGAGTGGGTGAAGGCCATAGAGTGGTGAGAGTGGAAGAGAAAGAGAGAGAGAGGGAGAGAGAGAGAGAGGTAACGGAGAGAGACCTGCCCGTGGCTCTGGCGAGGTAGCGGTCTTGGCGGCCCACGGCCTCGACCCGGAAGGCGGCCTCGGCCTCGCTCGAGGGCCGCCGCCGCCGCAGGGCCGCGCTGCGCTGCCGCCCCGCGAGAGGGAGGGTCGGCCCCGACAGCTGCACTATGTACACCTGCCACCCCGACATTAACTCTTTCCCTCAGCTTATGTCTCCTGCTCCTGCCTCCCTCCCTCTCTCCCTCCCTCCGGCCTCTCTCCCTCTCTGCTACACCCGGGCGGCCTACCTCTGCCGCAGCAGCTGCGAGAAGCGTCAAGGTGACGGCCAGGCCCAACGCGCACCTCCCCGCCATAGCCTGTGTTGAGGTGATCTTGCAGACTCCACCTCCCCCCCTTCTTCTCTCTCTCCACACTCTCTCTCTCGCTCTCCCTCCCACCCTCCCTCCCACCCACCCACCCCCCGCCCGCCTCGCTCCCACGAGCAGCCCCCTCCGCCTGCCGCCAATTCGTACGGGCAGCAGAGCGGCGTCACTCGCGTCACGTGCCCGAGTGCCGACAAATCGGGTCGGGGTACTCCACCAGTCGCCGCGCGCCACGTGGCAGCGTCATGCGGCGGGAGCAAGCATCGTCAAAATAGGGAATTCCCTAAGAAGCCCGAATCTACTTATTTTCGGGACCATTTTGGTTTTTTTTTTCATATTCAAGGGGCGGCTTTATCATAGGGAATCCCTGAGAACTAGTTTGACTATTATAGGGAAAATTTCAAAAATCCCCTACAGTAATTTGACGATGCCTGGGGGAGGCGCCTGCTGGAGCGTCCGTACGTACTTTGGCCTCCGTCCGTACGCAACCGGCAGGCGGCAGTAATGAAGCTGACGTATGTCCACGTCATCTGAGCCCAGCGGGCGGCGGGGCCGTTGACAGGGCCCCTGCGGTCAACGGCGGCTTTGGCGTCTTCAGCGCGCCAGAGGCCCAGAGTACCGATCCGTTTGGACATTTTTGGCTGGTTGCAAACCGACGGCGGCAGTTTGCGCCTGGGCGGACACCTCGAGGCGGGGGTCAAGATTTTTCAACGGCCGCCGCAACGTCCTTCCCCAGTATTCCGCACCTGCGAGCCGCCGCGACGAAAGGGCACCGGGGCGCCGCTTTCGCGCAGCTGACGCCAATGGAGGAGCGCCACGTAGCAGCCACGTGGTGCCTAAAGATACCACGCCCAAGAAACGAAGCGCGTACGACGTTAAATGGAAAGCGCGACGTGCCACGTGGCGGCGCGCAGCTGGCAAGCGGACCTGGTTGGCCAGTTGGCCCCGTTTCCAGGCGGGGGCGGGGCGGGTGGGCGGGTCGGAAACGCGGGAGAGAGGAGACGAGAGGAGAGGAGAGGAGAGGGCCCCCATGCAGCCCCCCGCCACGCGTCCCCATGCTTCAACCGTTCACACGTGTGAATTGACGCCAGCAAGCAGAGTCGGCCCGCGGCGCCCAACGGAGCAGACGCGGAGCGAACGAGTCGGCCCGCCCGCCCTCGGCAGGAGCACGGCCCGCACCGCGGCAGCGGCCGACACGTGGCGCGGCTGACACGCAGGTTTTGGCCCCGGGAGGGGGGGGGGGAAACGGCGACGAGGCGGATGGAGCCTGAACTTGGAACGGGACATGGCGGGCGGGCGGGCGGGCGGGCGGGTGGGCGGGCGGGCGGGCGGTTGGGAGAGGGCAGGTCCGCTCGGCCCCTCCGAACCCGTGGGAGAATCCACCGACCAGTAGGGGGGACCTACAGATAAGAATTGGGCGGGCTTAGCCCCCCCCTCCGATTTTGAAAATTCAACTTTATAAGTATTTAATGCTGAGAGTGGGCTTACGCCGCCTGAGATAAATCCTGGATCCGCCCCTGCCTGCCTGCCTGCCACCGGCGGTAGTGGCCTGCGCTCGCTCGCGTTGCGCGCTCTGTGTCGCCGCCAGGCGCTGTCGCACTCGACACCGCGCATCTCCGCGTCCGTGCTCCACTCAAATACGTGCGGTACTCGCGCTCGCCCGCCCGCCCGCCGAAGGGGACGCGGACGAGCGGCGCGCCGAGGGACAAAAGGGACAAGGTCCCTTTGCGACCAGTTCCTCGTGGTTCCCCATGCTGCTTTTGTCCATGTACATTTGATGGCCTCGCCATTGTAAGTTCAATGCCACTTTCTTTCTTCACAAAAGGCACGTAAAAGACAAAAATATATATACGACAACATAAGAATGCCTTATTTCCAACAAAGGCTCACCCATCGCTTCGGGGGTGGAAAAACCGACACCGGAAAAAACGACAAAACGGTGATGAGACAAGGCCAGCCTGAACTGACCAACCTGATGATATTACTTAAGCTGCGATCATTCTCACTAACCTCTATTCCTGCCATGCTTTGCTGATTGCTTCAACACAGTTCTTATATGCACACACGAAGAAATATTACTGAAAACAAATCAAGCAAGAAACACCGAAATTGAGAATTCAAGGAGAAAGCTCCGCCAGCTCCAAAACTCCTTAATAAAGTTACACGGAAGTAACAAGCAGTGTTTGAGCCCTCAGGCTACTACTACGTGCTCTGACTTACTTCCGACACCCCCTTGCTGCCCATACAGCTAGGCACCTGCGCTTAGCACCACAAGCTATGCTGCAGATGTATCAAGATTTTTTTTAACTACCCCTAAGTAAATCCTACTTAAATACTACGCGCTGCACAACTCCACGTTCTACAGCGTGCCGCTGCGCGCCACCGCGCTGCACCGCACTCCACCGCGCCGCGCTCCTCCATGATGCCAGCGACGCTCCACGCTCCACGCTCCACGCTCGCCCCATCCGGCGCTGGAACTCACTTAGGGCACGCCATGGCCAGGGGAGGAGTGTCCGTACAGCTTACCCCTTCCCTTGAAGCGTCAACCTTCTAGAAGCTTCCGTATCCACGCG